>CM063594.1:4444245-4978090 GCA_032356905.1 Salix exigua | reverse complement strand
ATTGAAAATTTTCAATAGATGGGTTGGATGTCTAATTCAATAAATTAAGTAGATAGCTTTGGTTGGCAGAGTTGGACAGGAAATATAATCTTTCTTTTCTAATTCCTGTAGATACGATATCTCAACCAATGATCAACTTGGTTTTTTCTTAATATAATTTAAGCGCCTCCCCTTCAGCAAGATTAGTAGAAAACTGTGAGTACAGGCTTCATTTTGCTCTGAGAAAGCAGACAAGGACAAGATTTTCTGGTCTCAGTTTCTTCTTTCTAGTGGAATCGTGCAGATTAGGTTCATTTCTCAGCTTTTTCAAGCCTTCCGGACTAATCCTAGATTTTATAAAGGCCTTGGACTATAAAGGCCTGACGAGCTTGTGTTTTTTGCAGTTCTGTACATTTTTGTGGAGTAAGAAGCTACCCTTATGGATATTGCAGCGTGGAAATGGCTTAGTGAGATGGTATGTCAATGGAAGGATACACACACCTGGCTTGCTAGCTAGCTAGCTACTGCTAAAACCTAGAGATATCCTTAATTCTAATGGTGTTAGTATTTGAATTTTCTATTAATTAATGACATAATTGCGGATTAGTATTTCATTGATCTGAAAATCTTTCATTTTCTTTTGTTTAATTGAGTTGTCTACATGTTATAGGGTATGGATGATTACAGATTCATCCATCAATGCCATATCAACTCTCTTGCCGAGTTCACCACACAGAACGTGGCAACTACTCTACCGGGAGAAAACCTCCAACGATCTTTCTCTTCCGAGAGTTTCTCCTCGAAACACAGTTTAATGATGACCAGAAACACCACGATCACCGGAAATTCAAATGGCTCCTCCTCTGAAACGTCTCGAGCCAGCATTGAAACACCTGGAAAACAGCAGAAAACCAACAGCTGGAACTCTAGCATCGCCACCCTGCACCAATCGCCAAAACCACCTTCTCCAATTTCTGAAAGTTTTTCTTTAAACACCCCAGCTCCACCACCTACGACCAGTTCGCAGCAGTTTCACAGAAATCTTGACCGCTTGATCAAGCCTAGTGACGAGGCTGCATCTCCAATAAACATGCACTTTCAAACTTCAATTTCAAAAGCTGCTTGTGAGAGATCAGAAAGTTATGCCCCAGAGGCTAAGCAAGGGATCAAGAGGCCTTACGCGATGACTAGAACTGCTTTGCGTGTTCAAGATCACATAATGGCTGAGAGAAAGCGCAGAGAAAAGCTTAGCCAGCAGTTCATAGCTCTTTCAGCCATTGTTCCAGGTCTTAAAAAGGTGAACGAGAGTTTCAAATTGATAGATAGCACCACAGATGCATGCCTTTATTTCTTGAAAGGGAAAATCCAGGATACATTAATTGTGAAATATTATAAATCTCGAGCCTTGATAGTCAATCTTTAACGACTGATAGATTTCCAATATTTTAGATGGACAAGGCTTCTGTCCTTGAAGATGCTATGAAGTACATGAAACAACTCCAAGAACAACTGAAAGAACCCCAGGATCAGACTAAGACAAAAACCATGGAATCAGTGGTTCTGCTGAAGAAATCTAAGCTCTCTGTTGTTGGCGAATCTTCTTCGTCGGATGAGAACTTCGATGACCGCTCTAGTTCACTACTCCCAGAGATCGAGGCAAGAACAACTGATAAGGACGTACTGATTCGAATCCATTGCAGGAACCAACAAGGAGTTGGGATGAAAATACTGAGCGAGATAGAGAATCTTCATCTATCAGTAGTCAATAGCAGTGTATGGGTATTTGGGAATTCCACTCTTGACATAACAGTAATTGCCCAGGTAATTTAAAATACACAAAGTGTTTGTTTTTTAATTTTAATAGTGTTTTACAAAATAAAAGAAAATATCCTGGTTATGATCATAGATAGATAGATAGATAGATAGATAACCTTACCGCCCAGATCGATTTTGTGCAGATGGACGACGAGTTCTCCTTGACAATGAAAGATGTTGTCAAAAACCTAAGATCGGCTTGTTTGAAGCTCTACCAAGCTCGTGCACTCAAACCTGAAGATTCGCCCTGATCCTCCATTTTTTTCTCTCCAGATCTTCTCGGAGAAGCACTAACCCACAAATCTCCCATCCCCTTCAAGAGATCAATCTGTATTGTGAATCAAAATGCTGCTATGCCATGGAGGTTCGATTCGCAGGAGGAGATTTCTCTTCTTGTTTTTTGCGTGTCTGGCTTGCTGACCACGTTGAATTACCCACGTGCTATGCCAAGAATCCACATGGCATTAAAATGGTTTACGTAATCACTCCCACCTCTCTGAATCCTGCCGAGAAATTCGTTTATGTGATTCTCGTTGTGTTTTGGAAACCTCAATTTAAATGTATCTTATTATCAATTTTATTTTAAATCTTTTTTATTTTATCAATTATGAAAAATAACTATTTTATTATTTGTTTTGGAGTAACATGTCTTCGTTTATTTTTATTATTGTATTTATAACTTTTCGAGTTAAAATAATTATAAAAAATAAAATAAAATAAGCATTTTTCTCATCTATATACATAACTGACAGCTCAAAAAAGTAATCCATACTTTAATCATGTTGACCACTAGTTTAATTAGTCATAATCTCGTAACAAATTGAATGCAAGGATTGTAAAATGACTGAACTTTTTTGGTTGATTTTGGGCCATCACACTTGGCGTGCGCCAGGGAAATATGGATTAGACTCTGACAAGAAATCACATTCAGTGAACTTGGGCTTCAGACGTAAGAAGGTATGTATCTGCCACGACAGAAAAATCACTGATCCGTCGCTGTAATCATCCACGTTACTCGTTCCTCCCTGCACGAAAAACGGGTTGCGGTTAATTAATTCACGATGCTATTCTCATCCTCATGAAACGAAGCTGTCACAAAGGCAGCCTTGTGGATTGGATTCAATCGGCTGGGTGCAACGAAAATAAAACGTTTTTGAAAGACAATTGAGGAGAAATGAGGAAGGAGGTGGTGGTGGCGGCGGCAGTGACAGCAGTGGCAGTCGTCGCTGTACTGGTAAGGCAGCATTCGAGAAAAAAAGCAAGACAGTGGAGGCAAACACAACGCATTTTGCGTAAATTTGCGAGGGAATCTGCCACTCCTGTACCCAAACTTTGGGAAGTGGCCAATGCCATGGTTTCTGACATGCAATCATCTCTAGCTTCTCAGGAGGAAACCGGTACCCTCAGCATGCTTGTTTCCTGTGCTGCCTCGCTACCTAAAGGGTACAAACAATCTTCTTCTTCTTCCTCTGGGTTTACTTGCTCGATCTTGTTGCACAATATAATGTTGACGTTGTTAAATTTGTTTTGATGAAATTATGTGATAAGGGATGAGAGGGGACTGTATTATGGGGTGAATTTGCGAGGAACCAATTTTCTAATTTTGTGTGCTCGACTTGGAGGAAGAAATGAGCCTATTTCTGATTTGCATAGGAAGGAAATTTCAATCCCCTCCAATGTGTTGATTGGAAACTCTCAGGTAATTTTAAAGCTTTGAAATGATATATGAATTCATGCTTGATTTAGTTCATTAGACAATATATTCACAACACATTACAGATATAAGACCTGAGTCCAAGCAACGTGCACACTGCTAATTAAAGCTGGATTGTTAGAATTGATCAATATATAGTTTGTATCTGGGATTAGCCAGAAGAATTTGGAGAGCTTGTCTCAACACAATGTCCTTTAATTGCCAATTTCTTAAGATGAAAAACGGTTGAACGATCTTTTGTAATTGCTTCCTCAATCTTGAAACCTGTTGAGCAACGATCTTTCTTAATTTGTTGTGGTCATGTAGTGTAAAATTGCATCTGAAATATCTTGTCGTCTAGGAGTTATTCGACTACATTGCTGCGGAGCTAGCAAAGTTCGTTTCAGAACATCCCCCGGATGATACTCCTGATGCGTCAGAAGGGGAAAGGAAACTGGGCTTCACTGTGTCATATCCAGTGGATCAAGCTGCAGCTACCTCTGGCTCTGCTATTAAATGGAAGAGCTTCTCAGCTAATGACACAGTTGTGTTTGCCTATCCCTTTTTCGCCAAGTAATTTCATTTGATAAGCATGATGCAACACTTTGTTTTCTTTTCTCCGTCTGGAATGTAACATCTGAAATTTAACAGCCAGTTCATGATGATGAACTTTTCCATTTTAATCAGGCAAATGGGGGGGGATCATTTGTAGGAAGGGAATAAGTTGTGATATTTCAACAATTTAGAGACCATGAGTATCTACTACTAGGTTAAATTTGGTTAGTATTTCATACTAGAAAATCCGAACAAAAAAAGACAAAAACATATTTTATATAATATATATGTCGGTAGCAATTTTGGTGGAGTGAATTTTTATTTATTAAAAACCAAAGATAAAGATGGTATTCTCTCTGTCTCTATTATGTATTTTCTTCTGGAGACTGTAAATACAATTTTATGCTATAACTAAACTATTGTCAAAGGATTGATAAAGTTCATGTCAGCTTATTAAGAGGGATTTTTAACTAATTTTCCAGTTAAAGGGACGTTATGCCAGTGGTCTTTTTGCTAATTTTGTCAATATCGCGGATTTCTGTACGTGCTCTGCAGGTTGAGAAAGCATTGGTCAATGATATCAATCGAGCTTTGGAGGAACATGGCCTCAAGTTTCGTGTTTTTTCACTGGTATACTGCTATATACGTCGCTTTATCAGTTCAAATTAAGAATAACTGTGCAAAATTAAAGATATTCCTCATCTCTTCTTGAGCAGGTTGATGATACTGTAGGAAATTTGGCTGGAGGCAGATACTATAACAACGGCATTGTAGCTTCAGTTACTCTAGCTATGGGGTCAAATGCTGCTTATGTTGAACCAGAAGAAGCAGTTCCTAAATGGCAAGGGACAATCCCATCATCCAATCTGAGCGAGCTGGCAAGTATTGAATTAAGATTACTGATACTAATTTATGCTAGTAAAATGCAAACTTAAGGTGAGTGTGATTGATATTCACAGATTATCAACACGGAATGGGGAAACTTCAATTGCTCAAACCTTCCAATAACTGAATTTGATTCTAGTTTAGATGCAGAAAGCTCGAACCCTGGTAGCAGGGTATGGCAAATCATGTATTTCATGTCTCCATATAACAGTAAATAATTAAGATAAGGTAGTTAACATTTTTTCCTAGTCTTCTTATGTCTCAGATCTTTGAAAAGCTTATTTCAGCCATGTACCTTGGAGAAATTGTCAGAAGAGTCTTGCTGAAGATGGCCCAGGAAACAGCTCTCTTCGGAGACGTCGTCCCCCCAGAACTAGCTACTCCATACCAACTAAGGTAGGTTTGTAAGCAATTAACTGCGTCAAATTGTTGTTTTATTGAACTCCGCCTTACTCTTCTCAGTCTAAGAACAATGATAAGAATCTAGGTAAAGTTATATATATATATATATATAGCCCCTTTAAAATTGAGATTCCGGGGTTGGCAGGCAGCTTGGTTTCAATCCTTTCATGGCTGCATGGTTTAGGTATATAGTAAAAATTTCTATTTGACATTATATTAAACAGGTCACCTGACATGGCTGCCATGCATCAAGATACATCAGAGGATCACGATGTGGTTGGTGAGAAGCTGAAGGAAATTTTTGGGGTAAGTTTCCTGTAACACGTCCAGCTAACATCAAACATTGAAACAAAGCTGAAGCCTGTTGCCATTCTTCCTTCAGAACTTTGGAGCATGAATTCAAAATCAAAGTCCTGCCTTTGACCAATAATATCTTACCAGCTAACCATTCAATCATTGGTTTTCTTGATAGCAGATCACTAATTCTACTCCGATGGTAAGGGAGGTGGTGGTTGAGGTTTGTGACATCGTCGCGGAACGCGGTGCCCGTCTTGCCGGAGCCGGCATTGTAGGGATCATAGAAAAGCTGGGGAGAATTGAAAGCAGGAAAAGTGTAGTGACTGTGGAAGGTGGACTTTATGAGCATTATAGAGTCTTCAGAAACTATCTCCATAGCAGTGTCTGGGAGCTGCTGGGCAGTGACCATTCAGATAATGTGGTGATTGAACATTCTCACGGTGGTTCTGGAGCCGGAGCTGTCTTCTTGGCTGCTTGCCAAAACCCAAAATCTTCTTGATTCCTAGCTCATCACGCCTGGGTTCACGAAATTACTGGATTGAACGTGCGTACTTTGAGTTTTTATAATTTCCAATTAAGTTTATTATATATTTGAATCCATCATTTTCCATTTATACTTGTGAAATTTAGTTCTAATATGGCCGGTCTAGCAAGTTCCTTCATTTTTACCATTAATTCTCAGCCTAGTGGCATGGTAAGAATCACGTATAAGAATATGAAATACGATAAGGATATGTTGATTTGTCAAAATATTGGAGAAAAAAACTATATGCTGTAAAATATAATTTTAATGTTTTTTATATATTAATATTTGAAAATAAGTAAATTCTGAATAAGAAAAACCTAACACGCACAAGTAGCGAAATCAATACACGTGTGTTATATAAGAGGGGGTGTGACATGTCAAATCCATGAAGGGGACGTGTCGAGATTTCTTCATGTGGACAGACTGGGACAGGGCAAGTTGAAAATTACTTGAGCTGGATGGACACAAAAAAAAAAAAATGACGAGCGCTGTCCTTTTCCTTGTCCAGTGCGGAGCCTTTTTTCAGGATCAAAATATATTAAAAATGTTTTTCTTCAATTATAGAATTCATTTTAGTGGCCTTGGATGTTTACGGGAATGTTTGAAATCATACTGGTCGATATTGTTTTTGTTTTTTTATTAGAATGAAAGGTTTTGGTTTCATAGATTTTTAGTATAGTACTGTTTATATATAATTAATTATATATATATATATGAAAAAATAAAATATTAATTTAACAAGTATAATTAAATTGAAATTCTTTTTATTTAAAATATTTTGGTGTTTTTAAATTATTTTGATGTATAGATGTCAAAAATAAATTTTTTTTTAAAAAAAAAAATTGAACCCGGAACGGAACCAAGACGTTCCGGCTGAAATTTCTAGAATGGATCGAAATTAAAACCAGGACAAAAACAATGTCGTTTGTCTCGATTTTGTGAACGGAAGGGAAGGGAATTAACAACTATGTTTGAAACGGTAGTGAATATTAGAATATTATCAAAATTTTAATAAAAAAACAACGATTAATTTCTTCTTTATTTTATTCATAGGTTTTAAAACTAATAGGATTGCAATTTCCAAAAAAAACTAATTTTGCATGATCAAACTTTTCTTCGACCTGATTTTATATAGTTAAGTAAATTTCTCAAGAAAGAATTAATTTGATATATTATATTTCATTTCGTGTAAAATATATATTTCATTTTCTACGATTGAATAAATGTAATATAATAATTAAAGAAAATTGATTGAGATGGTGATATGTTATCCGAATACTCACCCTTGTCTTGGAAAGGCAAATATACTTCACTGCACCCCCTTTAAATTGCATATACTTCTTTCCGTAGCAGCTTCTCCATCCTCGTCGGCCTGAGACGGGAAAGGATAATCCCCGTCGTGTAGGGCCATAAGCCATCTCTCTACTCTTTGGACCACCATTATCGCCTCCCTAGCTTGCGTCTCCTTGTCCCCCTTCTCGACATTTTGGCGTCATGTCATTACCCCAACCTTGTTTCAAGGAACAGATCACGTGCGCTTCTTACTTTCAGAGTTGGGTGGCACCGGTTTAAGAAATATTTTTTAAAAAAATAAATTTAAATTTAATTTTTTTTTATTTTAAATATAAAAAATAATATTCTTAAACTATTTTTCCATGCTAACATCAAAAATAATTTTTAAAAATAAAAAATATTATTTTAAAATATTTTAAAACAAAAAAAAAACTTTCAAAACTAACTTCAAGTGCAATATCAAATAATAAATAACGATGGTATTGTAGGAGTATTCACTTTTATCTGTGTTTTATTCTCCTTGATTGTCATTCATTTTAAAAGTATTATATATATATATATATATATATATATATATTATTTTAAAATTTTATGTTTTTAAATCATTTTTATGTGATATTAAAAATAATTTTAAAAAATAAAAAATATATATTATTTTAATAAAAGATAATTTAAAAAATAATCTAATCGCATACATGCACTTAAGCATGTTAATTGACAATCACATTAAAGCTGATGTGATTTAAATGATTTTAAAAAATCGAAAGAATATATGAAAATAATTGAGTGTCTTTTATGTTTATAAAAAAGCAATGAAAAGGGAATCACTATTAAAAAAAAACATTTAACCCATTTCGGTTTTTTATCCATCAAATCAAACATCGTGATTTGGCATTCAAAATTAGAGGGATGGAATTTGTGGGGATAGGAGTAAAGGCATTTGTGTTACTAACAACGATACATTACCCTAGCTCCATCTTATTTCATCCTCCATTTCAGCCATATACGTGACCTCGATTTTGGTTTTGGTTTTGGTTTTGTTCAAGTTTCACTCTAATTCTTTGTAACTTTTGGTATGAAACCCTGATATCAAATTTAAAATACATCCAAAAGTTTTATCCATCACAAACAAATCTTGATCTAGTTTATAGTTTTCAAATAATCCTTAAATATCATACGTTGTACAAAAAAAAAACCAGTTCATTTTCTATTTTGGAAGTTGTGTAATAACTTCGTGAATTCTTAAATCTTCCAACAAAATCCTCGCAATGCATTAAAGAAAAAATAATTATATTTTTCCTACAAAATAATTTGCAACAGGTTTCATATATGATCCTTCCTGGCTGGTAGCCCAAACAGACAGGGAAAGGAGATTTTTGCACGCTTGTAAGAGGATTTGGAACTTGAACCATAGTCCCACAAGTCTTTGTCCCATCTCCTAGCTAATGAGCTACTAGCTAAGCTACCATTTTATGGGTTATTATAAATAAGTTGTATGAATATCATTATATACAAAGACAATGATGATGTTTCAGAATCTAATATGCTAGAGATTTTAGATTTCTGAGTTTCTAGATAATGAATGATCACGTGTTCATATCGATCTCTTATTTCTCACAACTGACGACGAGTTTCTAGATTTTAGATCTCTTATTGTTAAACCCTCATGAGTTTGATATCTTATGAGGTCTGAAAGAGCTTGGGTCTAGCTAACACATAATCAAACCCGCAAGTATCTAGGTTTGGTGCATAGTTGAACTCAATAGAATTGCATTTCACATCAATCTTTAAAAAACTCGCCTTGTGCTTGGGCCTAGGACGTAGCTAAGCACAAGAAAGATGTATTTCACATCTCTCCACACTCTCCTCCAATGCATTTTGATTTCTGTCAAGCTTTCACAGTAAATCTTCCTTTTTCTCTTGGCCTCTTCAGGCATACGAGCCTCCTTGTGAGGGAGTGGATTAGATAGCAAGGATGCATCGAGTTTGTATCGCACCAAACCGAGTAAGTGTATATACGTACAGCCGAGGCCGTCGCAGTGGACGTGGGAGAATAGCGGGTGAGTGGAGTCCAAAGGTGAGGGGACAAAAGGAACACCGTCCGAGACTTCAATTTAGGAGTCACTCATACAACGTGTTTTCTGGGATGGAAACGCTTCGGGCTTAGGGTTTTCTGTAAGAAAAATCATATATTTTTAACTCGACCCAGAAAAGTTTTCTAGTTCCGAGCGAAAGGGTTTGAAAAATAGAAAATAATAAAACCATCGAATCTCTCTAGGTCTAGATTTGTGTTCCCGATAGACAGAGAACAACCATGTCTCGACAATCAAGGACCAGAGACCCTCCTCCACTAGTCGCTGCTTTGGAGAATTCGTATGTTCTTGACATTACACATTTTAATCATAAAAGCAGGCTTCGTGACATTAAAGAACGCACCCATGTGTGCCATCAATTTGGTCGATCGATCCATATGGGATCCAAGCTTGAGATTTGGAAATCATTACAATATTAACGCATGGAAATGTTATAAAAAAAAATACAGAATTTTTCGAGTGTTTCCACATAGGAACTCTATGGTTGCCGGTACTCTGCACAGATATTAGTTATGATGGTGATAAAAAAAAAAATTATAAATCACTTGGTGTCCCAAACATTGATCTAAATTAATTCATGTTTGTACTGGGTGGGCTCCGAAGAGGTAAAAGTGATCCTCAAATGACCGGTTTCATACAAGAAGAGTGATTGAACTCCTAATTTCTTTTAAAAAACGAAAGTGTCCTCATCACTCACGTATGACGTGGATAAGTTAACCGGATATTCCGAACTCCATGGTCCATCGCGGTTGTCGGCAGAGGGTCGTGGTATTAGATGTGATATGACAATAAATTGGTGATTGGAATTGTGATTTTAATGTTTGTTTTTGTTTTAAAAAATAATATTTTTTCGAGTAAAACATAATTTAAAAAAATAAAAAAAACTGGATCAGACACTCCTAATATATATTTGATTTTATTTTAAAGATGTAGATATTTATTATTTGTTCATTTATTCTCTCAATAAATTCACAGTCATTTCACCCCCACTTTTTTTTTTAATTTCTTGCAACTTGCTATTTGGGATCCACTTTTTACGTGTCACGAGATATCAAACACATCAGCACGTGCTAGTTTGAACTAAAAAACATTCAAATATAGGGGGAAAAGACCGAGTTGATGACAAAAATTAAGGGGAAAACAAATTACCTATAATATAAACGGCGTGGGCAAAACACTGTGTCCACGCCATTACATATATATATATTACTATATATATAATAATATTTAATATATATTATTTTATTATATATATTCTTTTGGTATTTTTTTAGACAAAAATAATCCATATTTTATGTATTTGTGCTTTTAGATTTTATTTTTATTTTTTTCATTTTATTTTTTGAACTTATCGTTTTGAAATTTTAATTTATGTCGGTTACATTGTATTTTATTTCTAAAATTTTTATTATTATTTTCCGGTCCCAAAAAGCACTGTAGCAATCTACAGTGTTTTCCTGCGCCATGATAATATATATATATTCTTTTTTTTTTATTTTGGTGTTTTTGTTCTTTTTGGACAAAAATAATTCATATTTTATGTATTTGTGTTCTTAGATTTTGTTTTTACTTTTTTCATTTATTTTTTTTACTTATCGTTCTGAAATTTTAATTTATGTCGGTTACATTGTATTTTATTTTTAAATTTTTTATTGTTATTTTCTGTTCCCAAAAAGCACCGTAACAATTTACAGTGTTTTTTTTGCGCTATGATAAAAGGATATATATATATATATTATTAACTATACAATAAAACACGTCCTGATTTTACTATGTTAATCCACAGTAACATCTACTGTTAATATATATTTTCGTTAAAGATAAACGGTTGTTGAGGTAGCCGGGATGGTCTAAAGAGCATCATATTAAGGTCATCTCAAAGGGCATCAGTTCGAATCCCGCTCTCAACACATTTCTTTTTAGCGAATCTACATTAAAATTAAAATTAAATTTAATATATATTTTCAAGAAAGATGAACGAATGTTAAGGTGACCGAGTAGGTTTATAAGGCGGGAGACAAATTCTGTTTGAGAGGTTGGGGGTTCAAGTCCCACTCTTGACATATTTCTATTTTACTTTAAAATATGATTAATTTTTTTAATGATGATGTAAATTTTCTTGCTTTTTATAATGATGATGATAATTTTATGTTTGTTATTTCTTTTAAACCTATTAAACTAGATAAATTTATATCGATTTAAAATTCATATATTTTATAGAAAACTTGCACTTCACAAGAATTCTGTATAAATTTATTATTTTGACCAAAAATATATTATAAAAAAACAATTAATATTTTTTTTATTGAAAAAAATATGGTACCGTCCGCGACGAGGCGCGGGGCATTGGCTAGTAAAAAAACAAATGACGATGATTGAAATTAAAATCAAGAAAAAAAGTAAAAATCGTTAACTATTCATTGCAGCAGCGACACTTGTTATCGTGAATTGGAAAAATGAAATAACCAGTTCGCACTTGACAAACAGAAGTAACTAACGGACAAGGTTGTAGTTTTTGTAATACTCATTGGTAATTAAATATTGCTGGGGTAAATTGGTCTTCTCATGTTGTTTTTCTATCAAAAAAATTAATTCAATTATCTTTAAACATAAAAAACTGTTATTGGGATTTTTATTCTTTTTCACATTTTCAATTGAGTAAATTATTTTTAAAAGCAAAAATTACGGAATTGTCTTTTATTTGTTATTATTTATTAAATTTAGCTTTCATAAAGAATTATTGTTTATAAATTAAGCTGAATTAACCGATAAAATATAAATACAAGATGTCTTACTGCTCTAACAACATCATGTACATCTTTTATTTATTTTTGTCATGCATCTTGATGATTTTTTCCAGATGTGTAGCAGTGTTCATGATAGGGTAATAATACATATACAATTAGTTTTTTTAATCCTTGGAGTATGATATTAGCTCATCATTCTTTATAATTAATTATTACCATTTTTTTGCTGATGTATTTTAATTGTATTATTAAATTAATTAAGTTTGTTAAATTTTTCTTTTTTACAAAAAAAAATACTAGCATCGCTTGAATATTTTAATTTTATATTAAAAATTTTAACTAGGCCAATGATACAGTAGGAAACACCTATCTAGTTTTAGTGATTATTTAAAAGTATGATTTAAATTATTTTTGAAAATAATATCAATAAAAAATATTTTTGACATCAATATATGAAAATAATATAAAAATGCCATAATAAAAAATCAAAATAAGAAAAAATCTTTTTTTTCAAAAACTTTTTGAAAGACAAATAGAAATTACAAACTAAGAGTTTTTTTATAAGTATATCGTATATTATTTTAAAATATTATCTACTTGAAAATACATTAAAAAAAAATCCTATTCAATTCAACCTCAATATATGCAGGAGAATCCGGACAAATAACAACGTTAAATCAGTGGTTCTGAATATTCGATCAACCTCAGGCAATCACGCAAACTGGCGCCAAAAACCACTATGCGTTCCAGTCAGATAACAGTATAACACCACCTTTATAACTGTAGTTTTTGCCCGATCACGGTAATAACCTTCAAGCACACCGGTCCGGTCATCAAAGTTGTTTCAAACATGGTAGAGATTATTCTTAAAAAGACATTTTTTATTTTTAAAAAATATAATAAAATATCTCAATTTAATTTTTGAACTTATTTCTGACGTATCAAAATCATCTAAAAATATAATAATAATAATAATTATTATTAAATACAATTATACCTCAATAGTCTGGTGTGCCTGTATTTCTTTCAGTCAATAGTCTGGTGTGCCTGTATTTCTTTCAGTCTAACATTATTTTTATTCCATCAACGTTCCAGTATTATTTACTTTTTTTTATTTCTTAGAATAAAAGAAAAAATAAATTGAAGATGAAATGAACTAAGGAGACTAACTAATTCTTAAAATTAGATGTACTAATTTATAATTAAATGAATGTGAGCAATCGAGACGATTTGAGATGACTGTCACAGAGGCAACTGAGGCGCTGCTAGCTAGCTTCATGCCCTTCCTTTTTGTGGCGGTCTTGGGGACCATCCCCTTGTGGGCCCTCTGACTCACTGTCGCTTTGTCTGGGCTCGTCCTTATTGGACCATCTTGGAGGGCAGACTAGTAAATCAACCTAAAGGAACATCGAATAATTATGCTATTTTGCACAGAGATGACTGGGGAGAGATTATGAAAACAACACATCACTTCTCGTGTCTCTCCATGTCAGTCAACAAGATTTGACCCCCTTTTTTTGTACAAAAATATTTTACCCTCTCCAGCAAAATTATTACCGTTTAATCATTGTAAATCATTCATCTCCTCTCTCCCCTTCTTTTCTTACCTCCTTTTATTTATATTTTTCACGTATTTCCATCTGGGATACTTCGGGACAAACAATAAAAAATCAATTAACAGATAAAATACTAGTGTTGAAATGATATTCACACGTGATAAACGGATATGATATACTTACACGTGTGAAGAAAAATAAATGATTTCTTTGCTTGAAAAATTATATATTCTTTTAAAATATATATTTTTAACAGCAACACATCAAATTAAATAAAAACACTCAGTTTTTTTTAAATACAATTGAATTATAATATCTAAATATATATTTTTAATAGTTCAATTATCTAATGGGTAATGAACAAGATGAATATTTAACTCTGTATATTTATAGGAAATGTATTTTTTTATAAACTACATAATATTCATATAAATAAATATTAATATAAAATAGATATTTGGAACTGGAACCAGTCAAGTATAGGCGTTCAAAACTTATATAAAAAGAAAGAAAAAATAAATAAATTGAGAATAATATAAAAATTGAAAGGTGAATAATATCTTATATTATCGGAGAGAGGATCTGGACTGGAGTGGTAAGGATGATGATGCTTTCTTTCTTTTCCCTGTTACGGTCATCACTCAAACGCGGACTATACGGACCCCACATTGTCCCAGCCATCCATTCTTGTGTGTACTGCTGTTGTTTCTTGTAACTTGGTGTGGATTATTTTTAATATATATATTCTTAAATATATTAAAATGTTTTTTATTTGCATTTCAATAATAATAATAATAATAATGGTATGACCTTTAGGATTTATAGGTGAGTTGTGGGTTTGAGGTGGAAGTCTACAAGATGCCGTTACGAGTCACCGGTGACATGCCGATAGTCTCTTTGACCGCGGCACCGAACACTACCGACTCTCTCTATCTCTTTTTGCTTTGAAAAAACAAAATGTTTCCCTGCATAAAATAGAAAAAAAAGGCTCTCTTCTTTTGAGCTCTGAAAGAATCCAAGGATTCTGGGCCACCATCGACTGATACATGCATTCGGCTTGGCTGACATGGTAATAATAAAAGAAGTGATGACAGCCTTTTCATTTTTCAATTTTCTTTTGGTTAAGTGGTTATTATTATTATTATTATTTATTATTTTCCATTCCTAACCTCACCCATCCTTAATTTTAGAGCCCATTAGGCTCTGCATGGCGTTTTGTTGTATTTTTTTCTTTAATTAATATATTTTAATGTATTTAGATTATTTTGATGTGTTGATATTAAAAATAATTTTTAAAAAATAAAAAAATATTATTTTGATATATTTTAGACATAAAAAAACACTTAAAAAATTATCACAACCACATTCCCAAACAGTCTCTTAATATTCTCACTAGCTTTAAATGCTATACTAAGAAAAACTCTTAGCCCCTAAATTCTATAAGTATTTTTTTTTATTAAAATAGACATGTTACATTTACCTCAATTAATCTCACGGATCTTAAATATTAATAATCTTGTAAGCCTTCATATGATTCCAGCTTGAAACCACAATGAGGTCTAAACCTACTTAGATAATTTATAAGTAAATTTTTATTCGGTATTGTGGGGTGTATATTATTTTTTGTAATATTAAAAATTTACATATCAAAAATATAAAAATAAATAAATAAAAAAGATTCGTTAGCTACACTCATTTGAAATATGAAGGATATTCTTGAAAAAGAGAACAAAAAAGGACATTCAAGTGCAGTTGCATTTATAGCAGATCGCAGGTGCTGGAGGAGCAAAATTACCTTAATTTACGAACCATTATTGATTGTTAATGGTAGCTTCCATTATCATCATCCTTATCTCCTCGGCAATAAACTTCATAATACCAGGCATGTCCGCATCCATGACTCCAAGAGAGGAATATTATTATTTTACCGAACCTTCTCTCCTTCTCATTATTTTGCTTAATCTTTATTACTATTTATTTATTTTATTGAATGACAGCACAGTTTAATTAATAAAAGTATGTTGATCAATTAATAGAACGCGCTGCTAGAGAGTGTTTAGGAATATGTTAACCAATTTGACTAACCAGGAGGCCTGTTTGTTTGTTTTCAAGGCTGTAAATTGTTTTTGTAAACAAATAATTATTACAGTATTTTTAATATCATCTTAACATACCAAATTAAAAAAATAAACTTAAATTTTTTCTAAGAATATCATTTTAAAATAAAATAAAAATCCATCACAGTGTCAAAGACAATAAACTCCAAAAACAAAACAAAAGGACAAATATATATATATATCGGTTCACTCTTAGTCTTTACCGCAACCACCGCCAGCCTGCTACTTCCAACATTAAATTGTTTCCCATTCACCAAACAATAAGAGTCCAAAACAAAAATAAATGAACCTTTTAAGCAATTATTATGATCTGAAATATTTATTCAGTCCAAAACAAAAATAAATGAACATTAAGCAATTACTATGGTCTGAAATATTTATTTAGAGCCTGGCTGGGAGTAACAGCAGCACACAAAAATAATAAAAAAATCAACATATGTTATAAAAATCATTTAAAAAATACTAGATATATGTATTCTAATGAGATTGTTTAAGAAATTATTATTTTAATTAAAAAGTACTTTTACCACACGATGTGATAAAAAAAACTAAATTTAAGAGAAATATTTTTAGTTGAAATTTTAAAAGATATATATTTAATTAAATTATTATAAAATAACTTTTACTTGTAAAATAATAATAAAAAAAAAACAAGTCTCTAGCTTTTAAAAAACAGATTTGAAATGTTTCTCTGTGAAGGGTGTTTCGTTGGACTGTGCTTTTATTTTTTATTGATTTATTAATTTCCGTGTTATTTTAATATAAAAAACATTTACTTAAGAAAACTATTATTCTATATATTTAAAAATAAAAAAGAAATCTAAACTGCTATTGCAGGCCCGCTCTAGATACAAAAATTTCCCTGTTCATAGTCTAATTAAAGAAAAAAGAAAAAAGAAAAAAGAAAAAAAGAAACCATGCAATCACTGCCTTAGTAGCAGTTGTGGTATTATTATTATTTTAAAATCGAGTCTCAGAGACCACACCCTCCCATCTTTCTTCATCACTACTCTCCCTCCTCAACCTCCATCCACCACCACCAGTCCCCCCGCCCCTCTCTCTCTCTTTCTAAACTTCAGCACAGAAAACCCAGGTGAAGAAAATGAGACTTCTACTCCTACTCCTACTCCTTCTCCACCTCCAAATCTATGCATCCACCACCACTGCACGCACCTTATCAGAATATGAAGCTCTCCTCTCCATAAAATCCTCCATCACCGACGACCCTCAGTCATTTCTCTCCGCGTGGAACTCAACAACCTCACTTTGCTCCTGGACTGGCATCACCTGTGACCACACTGGCCGTCGAGTGACTTCCTTAGACCTCTCCGGCCTCAACCTTTCTGGCACTCTCTCCCCTGACATAGCCCACCTTCGTTACCTTCAAAACCTTTCCCTGGCTGCCAACCAGTTTTCCGGCCCAATCCCTGCCTCACTCTCCGCCGTCACTTCCCTCCGTTCCCTTAACCTCTCCAACAACATCTTCAACTCCTCATTCCCTACGCAGCTCTCTTCCCTCAAGAACCTTGAAGTTCTTGACCTTTACAACAACAACATGACAGGTGGGTTGCCGCTAACCGTTGTGGAAATGCCAAATCTCAAGCATTTACACCTCGGCGGTAATTATTATTCCGGGAAAATCCCACCAGATTATGGAAAATGGGAGTTTCTTGAATATCTTGCCATCTCCGGAAACGAGCTTGAAGGTAGCATTCCTGTTGAGTTAGGTAACTTGACTAAGTTGCGTGAACTGTACATCGGGTATTTTAATACTTATGAAGGTGGTCTACCTTCTGAGATCGGTAATTTATCCTCGTTGGTTCGTTTTGACGCTGCAAATTGTGGGTTAACTGGCCAAATACCGCCGGAAATTGGCAAGTTACAGAATCTGGACACATTGTTTCTTCAGGTTAACGGGCTCTCGGGGTCGTTAACTCGAGAGCTTGGGAGCTTGAAGAGCTTAAAATCCATGGATTTGTCAAATAATATGTTCACCGGGGAGATTCCTACTAGTTTTGCGGAGTTAAAGAACTTGACCCTTCTGAATCTCTTTAGAAACAAGCTCTACGGAGCAATCCCGGAGTTCATCGCCGAGTTGCCGGACCTTGAGGTGTTGCAGTTGTGGGAGAATAATTTCACTTCAACTATTCCACAGGCTTTGGGTCAAAATGGGAAGCTTGAGATTTTAGATCTTTCATCCAATAAGCTTACTGGTACTTTGCCTCCTAATATGTGTTTGGGTAATAATCTGCAAACTTTGATCACTCTTAGCAATTTTTTGTTTGGTCCCATTCCTGAATCGCTTGGTCAATGTCAGTCCTTGAGTAGAATTCGAATGGGAGAAAATTTTCTCAATGGCTCAATACCTAAAGGCCTTTTTGATTTGCCAAACTTGAGTCAAGTTGAGTTGCAAGATAATCTTTTAGCTGGGGAGTTTCCTGTGATTGGTACATTGGCTGTGAATCTTGGCCAGCTTAGTCTCTCCAATAATCGCCTCACAGGCTCCTTACCTCCTAGTATCGGTAACTTTTCTGGTGTTCAAAAGCTGCTCCTTGATGGGAACAAATTCAGTGGTTCAATCCCACCTGAGATTGGAAGGTTGCAGCAACTTACCAAGATGGATTTTAGCCACAACAAGTTTTCAGGTCCCATTGCCCCGGAGATTAGTCAATGCAAGCTGCTAACGTTTGTTGATCTCAGCAGAAACGAGCTTTCGGGTGAGATCCCTACTGAGATTACAGGTATGAGGATCTTGAATTACCTGAATCTCTCAAAAAATCATCTTGTGGGTAGCATTCCTGCTCCTATAGCCACTATGCAGAGCTTAACGTCTGTTGATTTTTCTTACAACAATCTTACTGGTTTGGTCCCTGGTACTGGTCAGTTTAGTTATTTCAATTACACTTCGTTTGTGGGTAATCCTAGTCTTTGCGGTCCCTATTTGGGCCCCTGCAAAGATGGGGATGTAAATGGAACTCATCAACAACGAGCTAAGGGCCCGCTCTCTTCTTCGCTGAAGCTCTTGCTTGTTATTGGCTTGCTTGTTTGCTCCATTGCGTTTGCGGTCGCGGCTATAATTAAGGCTCGGTCGTTGAAGAAGGCCAGTGAGGCTCGTGCATGGAAATTGACTGCTTTCCAGCGCTTGGACTTTACTGTTGATGATGTTTTGGATTGCTTGAAAGAAGACAATATTATTGGTAAAGGGGGTGCAGGGATTGTTTACAAGGGTGCAATGCCAAATGGCGATCATGTTGCTGTGAAAAGACTACCGGGAATGAGCCGTGGATCTTCTCATGATCATGGATTCAATGCTGAGATTCAGACCCTGGGGAGGATTAGGCACCGACACATTGTTAGATTGTTGGGGTTCTGTTCTAACCACGAGACTAATCTATTGGTCTATGAGTACATGCCCAATGGTAGCTTAGGAGAGGTTCTTCATGGCAAGAAAGGAGGTCATTTGCACTGGGATACGAGGTATAAGATAGCTGTTGAGGCTGCGAAGGGCCTTTGCTACCTGCATCATGATTGCTCCCCCTTGATTGTTCACCGTGATGTGAAATCGAACAACATCCTTCTTGACACCAGTTTTGAAGCTCATGTTGCAGACTTTGGCCTTGCTAAGTTCTTGCAGGATTCTGGCACGTCAGAGTGCATGTCTGCTATTGCTGGATCTTATGGATATATAGCTCCAGGTAAGTTTGGATCATGGAATTTGGTTTGCTTCTGTTCTCTACATCAGGTTCTGTTTGATTTACTCATTTCAAGTTTTAGTTTTTAGTCTTGATTTTGCCAAATGAACTTTTACTCGTGTTCTATAAGATGGGTTCGGATTATGCATCAATTCATATCCGAATTTTCTGTCCATGGGTCTATTTTGATTTCAGAGTTCTAGAAACATGACATGTGCAATTTAATCTTTAGTTTGTTTTTGGAAGAATTTTGTTTTACTCAACTTATTGTGTAGTCAACTCGAGTTTGGTCATGGAAAATTAAATGTTAGTTGGGTTTGAAAGTACACGAATCTAATGATTTTTTCACTGTTACCCCGCTGAACGATGAAACTCTTATCTGATCATGATGAGCCTTGACAAGCTCGAGAGAGCAAGTCCCTTAATAGTTCGTAGTATCTTTAGCTTGTTTGATATGTGGCCTTATTCCATGGAGTTAGACCTTGGCAAAAGTTGAAGCAGCAAATTTTATACGCAGTGCAATTCTCCTGTTTAGGCTTTTTGGTTGACTGATAAAACATCCAATGATCTATTGCAGAATACGCCTACACGCTGAAGGTCGATGAAAAGAGTGATGTATACAGCTTTGGTGTGGTTCTCTTGGAACTCGTTACCGGTAGAAAACCAGTCGGAGAATTCGGCGATGGTGTGGATATAGTTCAATGGGTTCGAAAAATGACAGACTCGATCAAGGAAGGAGTTTTAAAAGTCCTCGACCCGAGACTCCCATCAGTTCCACTTCATGAGGTGATGCATGTGTTCTATGTTGCAATGCTTTGCGTGGAAGAACAGGCTGTTGAGCGCCCAACAATGCGAGAAGTAGTTCAGATTCTAACAGAGCTTCCGAAGTCACCAAGCTCAAAACAAGGAGACTCAATAACCACAGAGCCCTCCCCGCATTCAGCCGCCGCCGCGGCAGCACACGACTCTCCGAGTTCGACAGCTAAAGACGCCCCGAAAGATCAGCAGCAGCCACCGCCTACAGATCTTCTTAGCATCTGAGGCATTTTCAAGTGGGGGATTCCTGTTTGTTCTCTAAAATTCCAGGAATTATGTTAGTTTCTGTCCGTCTGTGTTCCTTTTCAATTCTCTGGGGGGGGATTTTCTCTAATGTTTGCAAGTATTTTCTTTTTCTTTTTGATGTACAGTAGGTTTTGTGGGAAGGGAGGTATTTCATTTTCTTAAATTATAAGAACTTGTTTTCATCTTGTAGTAGCAGTACCCTCTGCCTGCTGTTGCTGACTTGCTGGGCTCTGTCACAGCTGTCCAGTGTTCAACAACACTGTTGTAGCCTGTAGGTAAAAGCAGTAAAGCGGGGTCGTTTTCTTTATAACTCTGGGATGTTATGACTTCTGCAAGAGGGAAAGTTTGAAAGAGACGCCATTGTGTATACAGTTCATAAAAATTATTATTAGCTCTCAGAGATAGCAGAGACGGTGCCTGTCTATTACCGAGATTTGTGGGGTTTCTCTGGCCTCTAGGGCAGGCACCCGCAGCGGAATTGAATTTGAGAGCTCGATGGTATAATCGTCATTTCATTTTTGTTATTGTTTTGGAATGCAAGGTAAAAAGTAAAATATTATTTTGATTTCAAGCAGCCGTTATAAGGTAATTATTTATTTAAAAAAATAAAGAAAAACAAGGGAGGGAGCTGTTATCGTTATCTATCTTTAAAGACAGAGTTAGTGAGATTGTCCTGTGGATGGTTGAACCTAGAATCTAAGTACCGAGAGCTTCTTGAGCTATAATGCCAGGAATACCCATCTCATAAATACCGTTCCTCTGGTTAAAAAAGGGGTATTTCCGTCTTATTTGGAAATCATTCTGTAATGATGATCTTTCGGTTGGTGAGTGTTAAGTACGCAGAAAAGGACGTCCTTTATTGTATCACATTTCATAATATTTTTAAATTATTATTTTTATGTGAATCAATATTATTTTTTTTCTATCAATTTTAAAAAATATTTAGGATGGTGGCCTTAAGGACTTATTTTTTTTATTAAAAATTTAACGTATTAATATAAAAATATAATATTTTTTTTCAAATAAGAAATAAGAAACGACAACCACTCTACTCTACACCTAGAAACAAAGAACAAATAGTGTATACTTTTGAGCAAGTTGGGCACCATTGATGGATGAGCAATCGCTTTAAGCTCTTGGAAAGAAGGAAAAGAGAGGATGCGACGACAAAATGCCCACGTCTGATGGAGTTCACCTTTCTTGTGTTTTTTCTTCTGTCAACCCTAGGGGGGGTCCCGGTCAAACATTTACATGTTGAAAAACTAATATTTGTGATTTGATAATAGAATAAAAACACCACACAATAAAGCAGCAGCTTTAAGCAATCAGATCGAAATCTTTTTTTTCTTAACTTTCATGTTTGTTTTTTAAAATTCCACAAAGTATTGTTTTTGAATTTTTTATTTTAAAACCCCACCATTAGAAGATAACGCACTTTGCCATGCGTTTCAATAATGTTTTTGAATAAAATAGAATAATTTTTATTTTAAATTATTTTTTAGTATTTTTAGATTATTTCCATGCGCTAATATCCAAAATATTTTTTTAAAAAAATATCATTTTAATATATTTTTAAATAAAAAATATTTTTAAAAATAATCTCGATCACACTCCCAAACAGTCATACTGCATGTTTAATATTGTCGTGCAATGTGATTTTCATTTGAAAATACATTCAAGAAACTTTATATATATTAACATATTAAAATGATATAATAGACTACAAAAATAATTAAATTTTTAAAAACAATCTCAATCACACTCACAAATAGTCACATGCATTTTAATATTGTGGTGCAATGTGATTTTCATTTGAAAAATACATTCAATAAACGATATTAACTCATATACGTACAGGTACATACACATATAGCTTGGAGCCTATTTATGAGGATGTAGAAATTTTATTTAAGATCGTATTTTATTTTGTTTTTTTTTTAAAAAAAATCCAATAAAATATTTTAATTAACAAGAAATGAAAATAATTTTTTTTAAAATACAGTCAGCAACATCACCTTAAATGCCAAGTTGGTGTCTGATCTGACAACCGGACGACCAGAGGTTTTGTTCACTCATCACTGCAGCATTGTCCCGTCTCTGATATTCACTGTTTCAGGTTGCATTTCTTTCCCCCTTTTTTTTTTGCCGTGCAGGGCATTTGATTGATTGATGGATGTATTCACAGCCATCCATCTCTCGAAATTATTTTCGGTGGAGCCCACTTGATGGAGTGCCTGGGAGTTTGGAAGTTCTTCTTTTTTTAATAAATAAAAATAAAAATAAATCACCAGATTATTATTCTAACGTGCTAATGTAACAATTATTGTTTTATAAAAAATATTATATGTTACAGTACCATCCACGTAAGATTGCAAGCATGCCAGTGTTAATTAACGTCACCCTTCTATTATACGTCACCTCCATGAAATATATATTTATTTATTTATACATGCACACACAATATTTAGTAGGATACTTTTCAGTGAGTGGTTTATTGGAAAGTTTCGTGATGATTTTTATTTTATTTTTCATAATTTAATTTATATGCACATAATAATGTAATGTTATGCTAAGATTAACATTTATTATCTAGGGTTTTCCGTTGTAGAATTGCCCTGGCTAGCTCTTTCATGCCATTTTAATTACAAGATGGTTGCCGATTAAAGTCACACACAATAATAAAAACAATACACCCTGACCCAACCGAGATTCACCAAAAAACCAATGGGAAAAGGATGTTCGTGTCCTTGTGCATTAGTTTGTAGGGTTTTTCATCAGTGCACTGTGCACTGATTTTGTGAAAAGCCGATTGAGCCTCTCGTGCACTATTTTATCGTTTTCAAGGGTTAGAAGCGTCAATACACTATGCAAAAACAGTGAAAAAAACCAAAACCCGGAAACACTTCTAGAAAAACAACACAAACCGGATGATGAAGCCCAAAATCATCTCCACACTGTCGATGCCTTCATTTAAACACCTGAAGACAGGTTTTGAATGGTACGTAGATGGTGTGTTTTATAGGGGGTGCAACCTGCACTTCCAGGCTAAAGATCAACCAGTATATAGCTAGATCTGCGAGAATTGACCGGTGCCATGGATGCTCTCCTCTCGAGCTGCAACTGGTTTTCTCCGAGCAATATTCGGCGGCTGCTAACTTGAGCATGGAAGGGTTCCTCTAAACACAGGAAAGAACTTATTTTGCGGTCGCCGGAGATTTTCCTGGCCGGCGCGCCGTCTATCTTCAACCTTTGAGTCCATTTCTGATCATCCCTGAAAAGATCTTAATTCTGCGAGGCTTCCTCTTTCAAAAGCTCGACGAAAATAACATTGCGGGGTGCATGCAATTCACGGAGGATCAAATTATTAATTATCAATTATCAATTTGATCATACTCTTAAAAGTGATTGATTAAAGCAGTGTTAATGCAGCGGGGGGGGCAGGTGGGAGGAGGGTGCTGGAAAAGCAGAAGGAGACATGACAATGGCTTTCATGTTCATCTCTTTTGAAAATTCAATGCAACAAAGTGGTAGGACCCCGCTGAGAAAAAGGATCCGGAAAAAGAAGGCAAAAAAATATTTTTTTAGTTGCTGCTTTGATGAGGACTTTTGGCCCTTAGTTGTCTGTTAATCTTTAACATAAAGCAGAGCATGTGTAATGAGAAGAAAATGTGGGGATAAAGCAATTTTATCCCATACATAAATCATAATTTGGACTCCTACAATCATATTCCATTAAAGCTACCTTTAACCTAATTCCACTCCCCCCAACGTCTTCATTTTTGTTTTTATATCACCCCCCTCCACTCCCCTCTATCTTTATGATATATATATCAACGTCTAGAATTTGTGAAAGAGATAAGGGCTGGCTGCTAACTCGTGATAGTAAGTTCTGCCCTTTCCTCGTCAGAATATTATGGCGATGGCGTATAATTAATATATAAGAATGCTACTTTACAGACAAATAAAATAAATAAATAAAGATTTCATTGCCACTAGAATCTTATTTTCTTAGTAATTGAAAGTGAAGTTTATGGAAGAACTGTGGGGGAAAAGACAACTACTTGTCAATCAAGCACGACGTGAGCCCAGCAGTAGCTGAGCTATATAGGAACAAATAGATAGCAAGGTTTTAAAGCAAGAAAATAAATTAATAATTCTAATGTATTAATATAAAAATAATAAATACTCGGAACACGATTTTAACCATGCAACTGGTCACTCACGAGTCTCCGTGAGGCGGTCGTGGTAAGAGCTTGCAAATAGAAAGATTTTTTTTTAGTTTTTCAGATTGAAAATAATTTATAAAAATTAAAATATATATATATATATATATATTATTTAAATATATTTATAAATAATAAACAACAGTAATCAGTTTCATATTTTAAAAAACTGTGAAAAACACAGAGAAACAAGCAGACACTTGTGGAGCCTCAAGAGAAAGGCCTGGCCTAGGAAATGGGGAGAGGATAAGAAAAGAATGCAGCTTCTTTAATTATGAAATGCTTCCCACTCTTCATCATTGTCCAACCCATTTAACCTTTGCATGATTCTCTGTATCGTTATTGCCTGTGAATATGATGAGTTGCAAATAAAAGTCTATCTACATCTTGTATGAAAAGTGAAAATCTTTCAAGAAAAATAAAAAATAATTTTTGAATTCAAATCAAAACATATATTTCTTATAAATTTAGTATAATCAGAATTTCATTCGATAAACTGTAATTAATCTTTTCCGGTAAAGTTTTCTGTCATCCAGAAAAAAAATAGGAACCATCGAGGGGGGGGGTTCACTTTTCAGTGCACACTCGCTGGCACGCCCTTCGATATCTGACAGACTACTCTCTGTAGTCTGTATAGTCCTGTCCATGTCTATCCCATCTCTCTTTACGTTTTTTCCTTCAAGACAGTCACTGCCAGACCATTTCCACGGTGAAAAAAAATATATATTCCAATTTCGGGAACCAATCCGATATTCTCTCAGGTTCAGGCATGAACCGTGTCATCAAACCGGATCCATCAGGAATTTGCCCCATGTTAGGTTGAAACCAGAAACAAATAGAAGTTTATCCAATGATAACTTTTTATTGACTTCCGTCAACGCCCAACCCTTTATCCAAGTCTTGGATCGGGCCATGAACTGAGACGGGCTGCGTTCAGCATCTTCAGAAGGAAAAAAGATGTCAACCCTTTGCTCTGGCAAGCAAGTACTCTCTGGAATAATTCAGAGGTTATTATAATATATATTTACTACATGAATATCACCAGAGCCCTGTTCAAGAAACCTCATTTTTATTATAAGATCCAAACTCTGTTACTCTCAGCTACAACAAAGAATTTAAACTTATTTCAAGGAACAGTTATCACCGAAATATATCATTGGCAGAACTCATTTCCTTGCAAAGGAAACCCCCTTCTGAATGCTTCCTGCTAGCTCCTTCTTTGCTTTCTCCAAACCAGCCCTGTTGATAAACAGATATGATTTTGTTGTCCTAAACTTGTAATGAATTTAACCAGATTTTTCAGCAAGAGAGTGGAGAGAAAATAGTTATAGACCTTTCATACTCGTTGAGGGGTCCAAGAGGGTAAATTTCCTCTACTCCATTACGGCCGAGCCGTACCTTGGATGCAAAGAAAGGCAGTTCGGTCACCTATAAAATGTAGCTTGTGAGTTTCATACAAGCCCCCAAAAACTCAATAATTTTGCTCAAGTGTAGAAAAACAAATGATTTAAAAGATGATTCAATAAAAATGGACACCGGAAGCGTACCTCAGAAGCCACATATGCACAATGGACAACAGCAGCGTCTCCTCTCAGGGCCCGGAGGCAAGCATCTGCAAATTTAACAGCAGCATATGCCTGCAAATATTGTTTTGCATCTTTAGTCACATTACTTCGACCAGTTCATCCAAAATGATAAGTAGAATAGTAAGGGTTTAAAAAACTGTAAAACCAACCATTGATAGTGTGGCAGAACCAGCTCCAGCTTTTGCCTGCAAAATGCATCCAAATGCCGACTCAAACATAATTGAAGAGCACAACACCATGGCAATAGAATGGCACTACATCTAATCATCTATAGGGAGATGTCAGCAAAATAATCAATATGTAAAATTCGAGCCAATGGCTGCAACAAATTGGCAATTACTTGTCAATAATATCTAAAGCTTATGAAGTGGTAGTTGGGTACTACAATAAAGAGGACAAATCCTTCATCAAAAAGCCGGACTAAAGTTTTACTTTGAACCCAGCCAAATATCAGAAAATCATAACAGCGGCAGAACATAAATCTAGGAATCATTCAGACATTGTAAAGTCCTTGAGGGTTCAGGAAACTATCTACTAAAGTAACACCTTGTTTTCTCGAGGTAAGAAATGTTCGTTATGTCCCTCCTGCATACTTACTGTTGAGAATTATAATAAATAAAGGGTTAAGTTGGTAATTAGGGAATATGGAAGAAGTCTAGGGGCTATTTGGTAAAAGGTGTAAGATGTAAGGCTATAAATAGGCCATTTCACATCCAATAGAGAACAATTTATTCTGCCAAACTTCTATTTGGTATCAGAGCCTCCAAATCTAGGGTTAGAAAAAAAAAAAAAAGAGAAAGGAGGAGGGCGCCACATCAGTAGTCGGATACTGCATCACTGGAGATTGCATCGACAGCATCAGATACCCGCATCAGAGCACGTGCATCGCATCGCTGAATCAGAAGGTTGCCACCGTAGCGCCGCTGCCATCAGAAGCGCCGCCATCAGAAGGCCGCCATCAAAAAACAGACTCTCTGCTTTGATCTTCTATTGAAGGGAACCCTTGTGGGGGGTGATAACCCACGGATCCCAAGGATGGGTAGAGATGAAAGGATAAAGACCTAGACTTTGATGTGAGGAGAATCAAGAGACGGGTCAAGAAGAGAAAAAGGAGCAAGGTTGCGATCTAGACACCTGAATACAAGTCGGATTAATGGAGGCTAGCAAGAATCCGATGGAGGAGATTGTGAAGAAGTTAGGTCCTGCAGACCTTGCAACCTTGATGCAGTTTATGAGGATGTCGATGGGTGAAAGCGCCACGAGGCCACTGCTTGTGAAGGTGGAACTTCCACCTATTGATCTCGAACTCGATGGGCCGACCACATACTTGAGCCGGTCACGTCGGGTAAGGTATACTCGACAGGAAGAAATCGGAGGGTTTTCTGACGGGTGACAGAGTAGAGCCGATTGAGGGTGCTATAGGGAGAGATGAGTGGAAGTCTACACACATGTTGGTGTACATCTGGCTTCTGAACTCGATGGTCCCATCTATTGCTGCCACTGTGGATGGTATTGAGAAGATAAAGGATGTCTGGGAGAAGTTGAGGAGGACTTATGATGGGGTGGGGAATAATCTGAGGGTGTTCCAGATCAAAAGGGAAATCTATGCTGCAGTCCAGGGAGATAGGACGGTGCAGGAGTATTCCATAGAGCTGGAGCGCTTGTGGTTAGAGCATGATCATTTCTCACCTCGAGCAGGCTGCAAAGATCCTGAGTGCAAAGAGAGAGAGGCATTGGTTCAGGAGCGAACTATGTTATTTCTCCAGGGGTTGGCCCCAGCGTTTGAGCAGAGGACTGCGATGTTGTTAGCCCAAACGAAGATCCCCTCACTTGAGGAGGCAGTATCAGCTATGATACAGGAAGAGAGCCGCATTAAGCTACAGGCAGGGACAGGTGGACCTCCTGGAGTAAAGTCTGCGTTGGTTGTCTCCAACTTGGGAAACACAGAGGCCAGGGTTGAAACTCGTGATTGCTACAACTGCGGCCAGGTAGGTCACCTGAAGCAAGCATGCACTAAGCCACCGAAGGAGAGGAACTCGGGTGGTCGTGGCCAGATTGGAGGTCGTGGTCGCGGGCGTGGAGGTCGTAGAGGTGGTGGAAGAGGAGGCTACCGGGCAAATTTGATGGTAGCTGACGACGAGGGAGAGGCAGATGTGGTCTTTACTGATGAAGATCACGAGTTCGTCGGAGATGTTGAAGAGGAAGCAGAGAGTGGCAGTCGATGGAGACAGGAAGGGTGCGAGTGAAGATACATCCACATCCACATCGTCTAGGGGTAACTTCGCTTCCTATGCTCACTCAGCCAAAGGTACTCACGATACACATGCTCTTGCCTCTATATCCACCTCAAGATCACCAGAATGGATAGTAGATTCTGGTGCATCTCGACATGTGACAGTAATCGCTAGTGAGTTCTCGCCTTATAGTCATCTAGCGATGCCGAGAGCATCCAGACTCGCTGATGGTACATCACGACTGTGGTTGGTAAGGGTACCGTGAGATGTACCGATTCTATGACGTTGTCCAATGTTTTGCATGCTCCTTCTTTTCCAAGTGAACCTTTTATCCATTAGTGCCATTATTCTCCAACTAAAATGTTTTGTTATTTTTGATATTCCCAAGGTGATCTTCCTGGAGAAGGGGAGTGGCCGGAGACTTGGGACTGGCACGTGGCATAGCGGACTGTGGTACCTGGATAGAGAAGGGATGGACTCGGCCCTGACATCCATGGTTGAGAGTGCTGGAGTAGGAGGAGTTGGGCAGAGCGTGGAGGATGTGTTGTTGTTACATCACAGGCGCATGGGACATTCTTCTTTTAGTTTGTTGAGTCGTTTGTATCCGTCTTTGTATGAAAAGGCAAATAAACAGAAGCTAGTGTGTGATGCTTGTGAGTTTGGCAAGCTTACTAGAAGCTCTTATGTTAGTTCTGGGAATAGGAGTTCTGGTATTTTTGATTTAATACACTCTGATGTTTGGGGACCTTGTTCTGTTAGTTCTATGAATGATTATCGTTATTTTGTGTCCTTTATTGATTGTTTCTCTCGTGTTACATGGTTGTATTTGATGAGAAACAAGAGTGATGTATTGAATTGCTTCAGAGATTTCCATAGTGCTATTCGGACTCAATACGGGCAAGAGTGAAGGTATTGAGGTCCGATAATGGGACAGAGTATACCAACAAGGCGCTTGGGGAATACTTATCGTCTCAAGGATACATCACCAAACCACATGTCCATACACACCAAGACATGTAACGGAGTAGCTGAGAGGAAGAATAGACACTTGCTAGAGGTAGCCCGTAGTATGATGATTTCAATGAATGTTCCAAAGCACTTGTGAGGCAGCAGTGATTGACAATCGCTCAATTGATCAACAGGATGCCCTCAAGAGTGTTGGAATGGAAATCCCTCGTGAGATGCTCGAAAGGAGATAATGGTGGAATCCTTCCATTAAAGGTGTTTGGGTGTGTGTGAAGGCTAACAGACCATCGGTTGGAAAGTTGGATCCGAGAGCGGTAAAGTGTGTTTTGTGGGATATTCTGCTACCCGTAGAAGGGTACGTGGCTCGGAGCCCAGTTGAGAAGAGGTTATTTGTGAGTATGGATGTGACATTTAGAGAATTCGAGCCATACCACACGTTAAAGGTGAACTCACCTTTGGCGACTCGCTTGATACTTGCGTATGAGGCGAGAGGGGGAGAGCAGTAGTAGAGATGGACATGTACATGTACCCTGTACAGTTGTGGTGGAGGACCGGAAAGATGAGGAGGAGATTGAACCCGAATGGGGTGAGACTCAGCTCAGGGGGAGTTAAGGGTGTATACGAGGAGGAGGCAGAATGATGTAGAAGTGCCGAGAGTGCCAGCCAGTGCCTGCAAGTCCTTTGTCCCGCCTACCCCGACTCTCGAGTCACCTACACCATCCACCTCGGACTCAAATTACACAGTGATATGATTCCTGCACCTTCTCCCGACCCCATGATTTTAAGGAGGACCTCTCGCAGCAATGCGGGACATCCTCCTGACCGTTTTGGTTTCCCACATGATATTGCGCAGTTTGTCTCATATTCTAACATTACATCACCTGTACATGGAGCATTCATTACATCATTGGACATTGTCTCTATACCTAAGTCTTGGCAGGCTGCTAAAGAAGATCCAAAGTGGAAGGCGGCTATGCATGAAGAGCTTGAGGCCCTTGATAAGAACAAGACATGGGAGATAGTACTGCTACTAGCAGTAAGAAGGCGGTTGGGTGCAAATGGGTCTTCACGGTGAAGCAAACTCCGAAGGGAAAATTGACCGCTACAAGGCACGATTGGTGGCAAAGGGTACAGATCGGACATATGGCATCGACTATGATGAGACCTTTGCACCGGTGGTGAAGATGAGCACAATCCGGACCCTCGTCTCTCTTGCTGTGAATGGGGATGGAAGTTACACCACTGGATGTGAAGAATGCATTTCTCCATGGGGACTTACCTGGAGGAGGTGTACATGGAGATACCCTCGAGCTTCAGCACAAAACAAATCTGTAGGCAAAGTATGTAGGTTGAGGAAGTCACTGTATGGATTGAAACAGTCTCCTCGAGCTTGGTTTGACAGGTTCAGAGAGCTATGATAGGTGTGGGCTATCAACGGATCAACGCAGATCATACAAGATTCTTTCGACAACATGGAGGTCACACCACGATGCTCGCGAGTATATGTTGATGACATGATCATTCATCGGGATGATGAGGGAGAGATAGCTCACCGAAGGCAAGACTCGGGCAAGGAGTTTGAGGTGAAGGATCTAGGGCAACTAAGATACTTCCTTGGGATTGAGGTAGCTCGTGGAAAAGAGGGGGTTGTTTTGTCCCAGAGAAAATATGTGTTAGACTTGCTCAAAGAGACAGTATGCTCGGGATGCAAACCTGCTACTTCTCGATTGATCGAAGTTCAAGCCGAGTGCGTAGCCGGAGAGCCGCTTGATCGCGAATCGGTACCAGAGGTTGGTAGGCCGGTTGATCTATCTGAGTCACACTCGTCCCGATGTCTCATTTGCAGTAAGTGTGGTGAGTCGCTACATGCATGATCCGAGGAAAGGCCACATGGAAGCGGTGTACCGGATCCTGCAATATCTGAAGAGTGCACCAGGGAAGGGGCTAATCTTTAGGAAGAATGGTCACTTGGGCATTGAGGGATATTGTGATGCTCGATCGGGCAAGTTGTGCTCGATGATAGGAGGTCTACATCGGGTATTGCATGTTTGTAGGGGCAACTTAGTCTCTTGGAAGAGCAAGAAGCGATCGGTAGTTTCGAGATCGACTGCTGAGGCAGAGTACAGGGCCATGGCTTTAGGAGTTGCCGAGATGTTGTGGTTGAGAGCCCTATTGGTAGAGCTCAAGGTGGACCAAGGAGCTCAGATGAAGTTGTGGTGTGACAACGAGTCGGCAATTAACATTGCTAATAATCCGGTACAACACGATAGGACTAAGCACGTGGAGATTGATAGATTCTTCATCAAGGAAAAATTGAATGACGGCTCATCGAAGCTAAGTCATGTGCCTACTGGAGATCAAGTGGTCGATCGCCTCACCAAGGGACTTAGTTCAGAAACTTATCTAAGTTGTGTGACAAGATGGGCTTGGTGGATATCTTTTGCCCATCTTGAGGGGGAGTGTTGAGAATTATAATAAATAAAGGGTTAAGTTGGTAATTAGGGAATATGGAAGAAGTCTAGGGGCTATTTGGTAAAAGGTGTAAGATGTAAGGCTATAAATAGGCCATTTCACATCCAATAGAGAATAATTTATTCCGCCAAACTTCTATTCTTACTCCCACACACTATATCAGCTCAAGCAGCTTGGTCTTCTGTCAGTGGTAACAGTTGCTAGAAAAACTCACACAACTCTGTTTTTCTCTCTTTCTTTGTTTTTTCTTCCAATCAGTCTACATATATGATTCCGACTTATTTGATTTTTTATCAAGGAAACTGTTGACATGGAAGATAATTATTCTGATCCTTGGAAGACAAAAACCATATCTTGAAATCATTCATTCGGGATACATTATATAAATGTAGTGGTGACATTCAGGGACTATTTCTTACAAGACAGAGAATAACAAAAAAAAAAAATTGAAACGCCATGCATGGAACTTGTGTAAAAAATTTGAAATCTTAGCATCCCAGGGTTTGAAAAGGTAGATTTATGATATCTTCTACAAGCAAGGTCATGCAAATAACAAGTATTAAAAACACTAAAAATGTTGAAATCTGAATAACATTCCGTCCCTCGATGATAAAAAAAAAAGATTTTATCATTACGTATCGTTTATTATCAATAGCAATCTTTGGGTGTGTTCTAAACATGCAATTCTGGATGGGCTTTGAAGCATTGAATTACCAGTCATATCTTTACTACAATGGACCCGTGCAACAAATTAAGCATATGCACCATCAGAAAGCATTTATTAAGAGAGCCAAAAAGACTGACATCAACTTAAGCAAAACTCCAACTACAGGATACCACAAGCATGAAGTTTGACACAATCCCACTTAACCCCTCCAAAACAACAGTTGCTTTTATTTGAATTGACATGAAAAATCATGGCACAAGCATCTCTTACCTCAACAACTTCTGTTCCGCCATTTTGAATACGATCTGTCAAGTAGTCTATTTCTTTCTGTGTAAATGAGCATGAAGGTTTTACCTGCACAACGGAGAACAAAAGACAGAATAAGAGATACAAGAACTGCAATACAACATACATACAGTTCCCAAGTTTAAATGAAGTTAAACCTGTGATAGAAGAGGTAATATAGTAACCCCAGCATGACCCCCAACAACTGGAACATCAACCTCCCTAGGATCAAGACCCATGATTTCTGCCTGTGGTGTAAACAGAAGGGAAATAACACATGCATTAATTCCAGAATGTAAATGAATGGTAGTAAAAACAATACAGCTGAACAAGAAGTTACAAGAAGCAAACAATTGTATAAAACAAAGAGCACTGAGCTATGCTATTTTAAATTCTCTATGCCATGGTGGATTAAAAGCAACACGAGCAGTTAACAGTCTATAAATACTGGCATCATAGTTTATGTAATATCGATTATTGAATCACATTGCTTGTCTCAAAAATTCATAAAACTAGCAACATCTTCCTTGTATCTTATAAATTTCCAGGCTCTATTTATTGCCATAGAAGCCATCGGCCTCTCACTTTACTAAAAATTGTTTCAGTCAGTGCCGAGTATGGGGTGAATTTGATTTTTCTTTCTATCATGAATGAAAATGAGGGAAACAGGCTCCAACAATTTACAAAGACTCAAACTTCCAGCAAGAGGATCATATCTTTCACCTGTACATTGCCACGACCAAAGCATTGATCCATCATTATTGACTTCAAGCATGTAATAAAGTTATAGAGGTGGGGGAAAGATGCATGCAATTTGGTCATTTAACAGCAGATAGCCATCAGCAACTCATTGATATATCAGCAGTAAGAAAAACAGAGACTATCCCAATTGAGTCAATAGTGGTTCGTATTTCTTACCACAAAAGTATTGGCTCTGACAACATCAAGCATCGTGACTCCCAAAACTCGCTTTGGATCAAAGACACCAGCTTTCTTGAAAACTTCAGCTGCAATTGGAACTGTGGAGTTAACAGGATTGCTAATTATGTTGACAATAGCTTTTGGGCAACATCGAGCAATTGCTTCACAAATAGTCTTAACAATTCCAGCATTGATGTTGAAGAGGTCATCCCTTGTCATCCCTGGTTTTCTAGGAACACCAGCGGGAATGATTACAAGATCCATCCCTGTAAGAGCATCCTCTAATTGCTGCTGCCCCAAGAACCCACGAACCTACAAACCACAAAATATTATGAGTTCCTTTGCACAGATTCAGAAAACTGCTTACTTATTTGAAGCTTCAAGCTGTCAAGTGTCAACCACAAAAGGTTAAGGACGAACTAAGTCTCAAATGAGTTGAGAAATCACCGATCTAAAAAAACAACCATCCAATCATATCAATAGCTCCAAATTTTGAAATCTCAAACGCCTAAAAACACATCAAACATAGCCAACCAAACTCAGATTCCAAATTACCATAAAAGAGATATTATATTGAACCAAAAGGGCAATAAAACAAAACATCATGAGAAATAAATTGAACCCCGAAAATTAAAAAAAATAAAAACAGAGAAAGAAGTAATTACCACAGCAGAAGTGTCCATGTGACTAATATCAGCAGTGACACCAGGAGCATTGACGACATCATACAGATGAAGAAGAGAAACCAATGGGTTCATCTTCATTAACATAGCCAGTGGCTGCCCTATGCCTCCTGCAGCTCCCAGTATAGCAACCTTGAACCCGGATGATGCTCCTTTGGTTCGGCAATTCACCCGCTCCAGACCCAAATCCTCCTCCACCATCTTTGTTACAATAAAAAAAAATTATCATTTCCCTTGTATCAATTAATTAAAAAAAAAACAAATAAAACAAACATATAAGTAAATAAATAACAAAAGATAGAGAAACCTGGAGATTCGGAGGATTAATATGGGCTGCAATTCTTGCAATGCGTTGATTGGATTGCTGCATCGTTTTGTTTTGTTTTGTTTCTTGAAAGGAAAAGAAGAAGATAGAGGGAAAGAGAGAGAGTTGCGTTGTTGATATCTACTCTACGTTTACACTTGTTGTACAATAGAAGAAGTAGAAGAAGAAGAAGGTAGACGACGACTTCTTACAGGAACACGAGATGTATGAAAAGGCTAGAAATTCAAATTGAATTTCATTACTCGATGGATCATTTAAGCAATTAGCCAAAAATAATTAACTCCAAGTTGTTATGGTTGGTAGAATGATTTATAAATTGAAAATATGCACCAAAAACAAAATCAATCGGTGCAACAAGTTTGTCTAACGGTGTGTGTGTGTGTGTGTGTGGGAGAGAGAGAGAGAGGGGCACCGTGTCCGGAATTCGGTTGCGTCCAAAATCGTGGTCGTTGGATGATATCTTTACTTTTGGTGGCATCGTGCATCACCGATCGATCAATTACAATCTATTATCATGAAATTAATTAGTCCTCTTAGTTTTAGAAGTCATCATTTTTAGTCCCTTGTCATTGTTTTTCTTCTTTTCTGATTTTTTCTTGAAAATATACTAAAAAATAGCTGATTTGAGAAATTTTAAATAGAAAAAAAATATTTATATGTGTGTATGCATGTGTAGTTGATTTTGATCGAGTAGCTATTTAATTATTTGTGATAGTACATTGATTAATTATTTGTTTTAAAATTTGGAATGGGCTATTTCATTAAAATCAATTACCATACCCAACACGTCCATAGGTGTAGTGCCTCAAATTGTCTTTGTATAGATTTATGTATATATATCAAATCAATATTTCTATTCAAGGTCCCCATGTGAATTGTACACGAACCTCTATATTTAATAATTTAATTACACTTAATGATATGAAAATTATACGCAAACGCAAAAAAAATGAAGAAAAAATAAATTGTTTTGATTTAAAAATATTAAAAAACAAGAGAGATTGCTGAGTTGTTATCTTTATCTTTGGTTTGAAATATATATTAAGAAATGTTCTAAAATGTATTTTAATAATATTGTTTCCTCATGGGTTGAAATATATATCGTGCATCTTCGGCTATGGTGCATGGGTTGCTTCAGCCCGTCCTCCCTGTCTTGATCTCAAGGCCCAAACACTTTAGCCTAACCAAGCCCAAACACCTAAGCATTTTTCCTTGTTATTTATTTATTTATTTATTTATTTTTATCATTTAATATTCCATTGATCGTTAATTAGGCAATGCAATTTATCTTGATTTGATATATTTTCAATTACTCTTGTACTTGGTTGAATTTTAATTTTATAGGTATCTATTTTATATAAAAATATTAACTTGTTTAGCCCAATTACTCAGCCCGTGATGAATATTGAATGTGAATCAAATAGTTAACATCATCTATTAAGGACAAATTATAAGTTTCAATACAATTTTTTTCCACTTCCTCGAGAAAACAGAGGATGAAAATCTTACCCTCGAATTTGTCTCTTCCATTATCTTCTATAGGTGTACGGTTGTGATAATTTTTTAAAGTGATTTTCATGTTGAAATATATCAAAATGATTTTTTTTTATTTTTAAAAACTTATTTTTGATATCAGCACATCAAAATGATCTAAAAACACCAAAACATATCCAATTAAAATAAAAAATAAAAATAAAATTCATTTTTTTTCAAAAAATGCTTTTGAAAAGCCTTCCCAAACACTCCCTTCAGGTTGTTTGTTTACAAAATGTTTTTTTTTTAATTATTTATATACTGTGGTAAAAATAATAAAATATTAGTTTAATACATTTCTACATAAAAAGAATTAAAAAAAACACTCCTAAATATTCATTTACTTAATTTGGGATCGGAATTGTTTAGGTTAGAAGAAAATGAAATAAAAAAAATCTAGTTAACTTTATTAAAATTTTTGATTGTCTTATTAACCTGATCAGTGGAAACTTAACATGATCAATTAGATACTATTTTTCAATTTATTTTGTATAATTTTGAGAAACAGAAAAAGGAAGGAAAAAGAGAACTGTTAAATTGATAAAATATAACCAAAAGAAAGTATTTTTGAATTAAAAAACTACATTGCTAATGGAATATTTAATAAAATTTGATATGTTATAGGTAGTGTCTGATTAAGAAATAGAATAGATAATTTTTTTTTATTGAAAACACAGCTTTTCATCTCCTTTTTTACCAGCCGAACACAATTTAATTGTTTTTATCTCTGGATGATAATCAAATGTATCAATAACTATGGGGACTAAGTTATGTTTGTTTTGTAGTGACTACGGGCTAGCTAGCTGGCTTGAAATAAACAGAAGGTGGACAAGTCTGCGAGGAGAACTAGGAGCAGTGGAGAAGCCATGTTATAACTCCTTCACGTTCTTTTTCCGAAGAAACAAGACATTTGCTCTGTCACTCTCTCTGTTACTGTCTGCCTCGATAGATTTAAAGCAGGATGCAGGAAAGACTTTGAAGCCATCTTCTTTGTCGAGATATTCTTACTACTTGTGAGCTAGTTTATGTTTGCAATTTGTTTTTTTATTACCATATTATAAATCTTGATTGTATTCAAATCAAATTATAATGATAAAAAGTAGAAAATATAATTCTTCATATTTATAAATATTATTTTTTTAAAAATATTGTGATTGCTTATCGTGGTGAATGATCTGGATATTTTCTAAGAGTTAAAGCAGTTAACAAGAATGAAGCTACACGTTAACCGAAATTTTATTTTTTTAATAAGAAATTATATGAAAAATGCCAACTTACTGAAAGTATTTTCTAAGAAGAAAAATATAAATAATAAACTCCCACACATATTTTAAAATTTGCACTCATGACGGTACGATCACCTTCAAGCTATGGACTGGAATATTGCTGCATCACGGGAAGCCATTAGCTTGACAATGCCTATCAATCAGAGGCAAAAACACTACAGAATTAAATGAGGTCACCCAGTTTTCGTCACAGCCTAATCAGGTTCTAATCACCAAATCTTCACGCCACATGGGGAGTGCATATGCTAATTAAAACGTCGCCGCACAATACATTCCACGACACAGAAACCTTCGAATATTCACAGAGATTGATCATTAATTAATGGGTCTTTTTCCAGCATGATTTCAGGATAATAAAATGTGTTTTCTTCCCATAGTTAATGTCATCTTACCCAAGTATTCTAGCGTGAGTGGCGAGGACACTCTCATCCTTTAAGAGAGATCAGGGGTTTAATCCCTCCTCTTGAAGCCAACCATTTAGAGAGTACTTTTATCTCTTCATGACCTACCCGGTACGAATATGGATTAGTCTAGACAGTATCTGGAACACCACGTGGTTTATAAAAAAAAATATCAAAAAATATCATCTTCATCAACAGAAATAAAATGAACAGGGGGCGTGTCACTTTCCATAGAGACCATTTCATGTCCTTCTGATCGATATGCAGCCCTTAGATTATTAGATTGGACGAGTTAGAGCCGAGGCACGATTCATATTTTTAATTAAACAAAGCAGAGGCTAGCTGCAAGGATCCAAGGTCGTAATTAATTGTATTTTTTTATTAAATGACAGGATATTTTTAAGATTGCTTGTACATTAATCAATATATATTATTATTATTATTATTTTAATTAAAATGTATTTTCTAAATCAATTTGATGTATTTAAAAAACTCGAAAAATCCTTATAATTGTAAGTCTCCTGAGATTTCCTTTTTAGCAGATTATTATATATCTTTATTATAATTATGTGATGGGATAATAGACTCACACATATATTTTAATTTTTGTTATGTAAAGATGGATTCCATTTCATTTGTTCTACATACCAGCACTGATAGCTCAACAGACCGTAATAAAAGGTAAAGAGTTAAATAGAAAAATATATTTTTGGTTCAAGTTTCACTATTTATATTTTTTAATTTATATATAAGTATATAATCATGTGTTTAAATCTAATTATTGATTTGGAATACAATAATGACGTCCAGGTAAAAGAAATAAAACAAGAAAGTCAAGCAATTATTATTTTTTTTATCATATATTAAATTATATCAGTTAAATTTACACTGTTTAACGAGTATGACGGTGATATTTCAATCGCCTTCATTTTTATTTTTTCTTGCGCAAGGCAACCCAACCCCTTCGAAGATAACTCGTTCTGGCACCTGGCAGTCATGAGTTGATACGTTAGCTTGTCTCCTTCTCCTTCTCCTTCTCCTTCTCATCGTATACTTGTCCAAGTCAAACTCGTGTCTCTCTCAAACCCATACGGATCTTAACTCCTTGCAGACTTCTTCGCATCCTGGCTTATCCCTCCACAAACAATACCTCCTCCTCCTCCTCCTCCTCTAAACTCGCTCTTTCTCGTAACAGATTAAACCACAATAATATATATATATGATCAGCCAGTCCTGCACAAACACAAACCCTAATTGTTACCATTATATATCTTCAATATATATTTTGTTGCTTCTTCTCATCTCATATCTCTCTCTATATTTCAATCTAGTCTTCTTCACCATTCATATATATATATATATATATATATATGGCGGCGGCGGCGCAGAACAGAGTGCTAGTATGTTTCTCCTTCGCTGCCTATGCTAAGACGTTATTAGACCATCTCAAATCGCTCAACATCCCAATCCTCCCTGGCCTCACAGACTCTGAATTCAGCTCTATCGAATCCACCTTCCACTTCACTTTTCCGCCTGACCTTCGCTCCATTCTCCAAGAAGGACTCCCCATTGGACCTCACTTCCCTAACTGGCGTTCCTCCTCTTTACAGCAGCTACAAATCCTCTTAAACCTTCCTTCCTTAAACCTCTCTAAGAATATCTCTCTAAACAACTTCTGGGTTGATTCTTGGGGCCATAAACCTCAAGATACTAACAAAGCCCTGGATATTGCGAAACAGTTCTTGGATGAAGCACCAGTTCTTGTGCCCATTTATAGAAACTGTTATGTTCCTTCTTCCCCTAACATGTCCGGTAACCCCGTCTTTCACGTTGATGATGAACAAGTGTGTGTTTTGAGCTTTGATGTTACTAGATTTTTTCAGCAAGTTGATTTCTTGCAAATGGGGTCTCCTACACGTTTGTCAAGTCCCGAAAATGTGTCCATGAATGTGCCTGCGTGGGCAGCGACAGAGGCCCGGAGGATAGAGTTTTGGACGGAGGTGGCGGAGAGAGGGAGGAGAGTGGTGGCGCGTGGAGAGACTCCTGGGTGGTGGAACGATGGCGGGGAGTCAGATCATTTGGAGCTAAGGGAATGTTTGGAAGAGGTGTTTCGGAGGTTGAGAGATGGAGGGTGGAGAGAAGAGGAGGTGAGGGAGATGATGGACGGCTGTGATCAAGGGATCGGAGAGAATGGTGGTGCTTGTGAAGCCACCGAGTTTGATGAAGAGGATGTGTTCTGGCACGGTAGGATGTGGTCAATTGTGTTGTTGCGTGCGGGACGGAGCATGGAAGATGTTGTGCGCTTGCTTGATCTTGAAGAATTTCAACTTCTAAACAGCTGTTCCAGAGAGGATGATGATCATAAAAAAAGCAGAATCAAGCAACTAATGAAGCTGAGGTCTCTTGAAGTTTAATCATGATTACGCGGGTCCCACATTCCCTGGACGCCGGCAATTCCGATAGTTTTTCTTCCATGTTTTTTCCTACGGTAGCTCATACACATTCTTGATACTAATTTTTTTTTTAGAATTAATAGAAAATTTAAATGAGTTAATGATGTTAAATGACAGTTAGTTGATAAATCATAAATTTTATAATTAACGGATATATTATTTATTTATTTCGTGAATGAAATTATGATCTTTTCATAATTATTATAATTAGTTTTTAAATAATATAGTTTTCAGGCATCCAAATTAGCTATAATTATACAGAAAAATATAAATAATATAATCTTTATTTTTTATTTATATTTTCATATATTTTAACATACAATTGCTTGCATTGATTTTTTCCTTACTCTCAAATTAAGATTTTAATGTACTGTATAAAATAATTAAAAAGTTACATACCCATCAAATATTGCGTCCTAAGTTTTTTTTTTAAAAAAATCATAATTAACAACAAAATAAAATTAGGTGTTCTTGGCTGGATTCAGTTTATTCTTCTATTTCTATGATCTTTAAAGGCGAAGTTGGAGACCGATCAAATGGCTTCGAGTAAGTTGACGGAATAGACGGCCGTGATTACCACAGGTGTATATGCATCAATTTGCTGAATAATTGAGCCTATAAACATTGCATTGATCTTAATGAAAATCCTCTCTAATTTCTGCCTGGATAATCAACGAATGATAGTGATATTTTGATATCTACTAAAAAATTATAACTTCAATTCTCAACAGATATTAAAATTTATTTATATTTTATTTAAAAGAAAATAAAAATTAATCTCATATATTTATTATGATATTTAAATTATTTGTTTCTTGTTATGGGTATTAAACATGATTCTTCCTTCACATCGAAAATCACCTTGTGTTTATGTTTGTTGTTGGTGTAGTAGAATCTTAAATTTTAAACTAGTATAAAGTGATTCTTAAAACTATTAAAAAGAAATTATGTCAATATATTACAATTGTATATAAAAATATAATTTAAAAAACAATTTCCACGATAAAAACAAAACCTCCCTGAAAAAAAAGCTAGCGACAAATAAGATATTTACAATGCCATATCTTAAGTGTATTGTTGCTAGCTATTGTTGATGAAAGTCAAGATAAATAATTTTAATTATTGATATAAAAAAATTTAAAAACAAATACATAAAAAATTATTTTAATATAAATTTTAAAAAATATCAGACACGTCTCAGATTTTAACAATGAGACAGATTCAATCACCATATAGTCTCTAATCTTTTTGTTAAATAATAATATAAATTATATTTTGGGTCTTACTTAACTGCTTAAATTTTTAGATGAGATGATTTTTTAATATGATATTTGAGTATTGTTGACCCAGCAATCACGAGTTCGAATCTCATTCTCCTCATTTTATTTGATAAAAATCAAATACAAAATAGTGTGGGGTCATGCAAATTTCAAGCCTAAAAAACTTTCACTTGAGGAGGTGTGTCAAAGAATAATATAAATCATATTTTAGAACTTTACTTAACAGCTTAAATTTTTAAATGAAATGATTCTTTAATACATACTTACTACAAGATTGGGATATTTTATTTAAGAGCTGTTTCAATCATCTACCAGTTCAAAATCCTTTTGGTTGCAGGTTACAATCGGTGATTAAAAATTGGATTACTTGAATAAATTGTCCAATAATAATAAGATCACGAGAGATTAGTGGTAGGGATCCATCCTTTCAAAAAGTGCTGCAAAAATTTCAACAAACAAGACTTTCCTGCGAACATCACCATCCATGTGGTCTTAAAATATGTTGCTGTCCAAAGAGATCAAACTATTCACATCTTGACTTGTTCTTTCAAAATAATGGTCTGGAACTTTCCTGCACTCGAACAAGCACTTCTATAGTTTTGAGATTGTTTTTTACCAGATAATTAAACAGTAAACTAGCTTCATCGAACAATTAAGATAATAATAATTTAGAAGCGTTTGAGGTGGTGAGAACAGCTCGTGGGGAAGTAAGAAGACGTCGTTCCACGTTAAGAACAACAGCAGTCTCGTCCGGTGGAACCCATGGAGGCGAAGGAGGTAACAGCAGAGGAAGATGATCTGTTGTCTCGGTCAAGTAAGAAGGTAAAAATCAGAGACTCCTCACTCTGTGTAGGATCATCAAAGGGCAATAGTTACATTGAAACACTTATGGGGAGTTCCTATGGGACACCAGGAACGGACGAGACCATGCAGGAGGTAGACTGCAACTCAGATGACGACTCCGATGAGAGTGATAACGAGGATTGTCCTGTGATCAAATTAACAGCAGCAGAGAAAAAAAGGATTAGAGCTCCATGGACACAAACACTAATCATAAAAATTATGGGTCGGAAGGTGGGTTATATGTTCCTTAACCAACGATTGAAACATTTGTGGAAGCTAAGGGGAGATTTCTCATTAACAGACCTGGGGAATGAGTTTTATTTGGCCAGGTTTGCAAATTCAGAAGACAGAGCACATGTGTTGTTTGGCGGACCGTGGATGGTGGCAGATCACTATCTCACAATTCGAACATGGCACCCTAATTTCAATCCCAGTGAGGCATCAATTGAAAAAGTGGCAGCTTGGGTGAGATTGCCAGACTTGCCAATGGAATATTATGACAGGGATGTACTGTGGAAAATAGGAGACAAAATTGGAAAAACCTTGAAGGTGGATCGGGCTACATCAATCGGGATGAGGGGCAACTATGCTAGGATTTGTGTGGAGATTGACCTGACGAAACCACTGTTAGCAAAATTCAAATTAAGAAAGAGGGTTCGCCGCATAATGTATGAGGGTCTTCACCTAATTTGCTTCAACTGTGGCCAGTATGGCCATAAACAAGAGCGGTGTCCGCAGGGTATCAAATCATCCCATTCACAGCAGGAAGAGTATGAAGGAAAGAGGAGAGTTGACGTAACTACTGAACCTCTGGTAAGACCAGAACTCATGGGGTCTTTTGGTAGTTGGATGGTGGCTGAACGGAGATCCCGTCGTCTGGGCAGCAAAGTCGGAGATGAACAGCGAGCAGGCAAAGGGACAACCGGGATTCCAGCCACAAAGTCAGGCTTTACAAAAATAAAGGTAAAGGAGAATCAATTAAAGGTATCCACACGATTTAATGCCTTAGTGGCGGGTGATGACACCCCAGATTGTGGGGAAGCTGGGGACGCAAAAGTGGCAAACAACCAGGAGGGTTTAATGGAGAAGACGGGGAAGGAGGAGGCTGGAGATGCTTTAAGGGCAATGGTTGGGGGGCTGAGGGGCCACATGTTGTCTGGAGACGCACGAGCCGAGTTTGGCCCAGGAGCAAAACAGGTGGGCCGAGATGCACAGGTTGGTAGATCACGGGGAAAGGAGCTGGACAAATGGGCTGGAAATTGGCAGCCCAATGAGCAGGAGAGTGGGCTGAGTCCGGTGAGGAAAAATAAGGATAAAGGGAAGGCAGTGATTGTTTGGGAGCAGCGAGATGATAGTAATCAACAACAAATGGTGGAGAAAACTCTGGTTCAAAGGCAGCCGAACGTGCACATTTATTCGATGGACGGAGCACAGGTTTTTGATTCACCGATGGTGAGGGGATTGGGACCAAAGCCTCCGGACAATTCTATGTGCATGGATGTTAGTAGGGATAAACATGGGGGAAATGACGTGATGGGAGGACAAGAATTACAGGAAGAAGGAAACTTTATGGAGGAAGACGAGGTCCGGGGGACTTCTAGTTCATGAAGGTGATCACTCTGGTGACTGGTATGTGTGCCATTTATCTAATGTATTTTATGAATTTCATATTTTGGAATTGTAGAGGGGCTGGAAATAATGGGTTTTGTGAGGTGATGAATGATTTGAGGAGGATGTTTTGTTGTAACATCTTGGCGATAGTGGAACCTAGAGTCAGTGGGGTAAGGGCGGATGGAATTATAAAGAAATTGAACTTTGAAAATAGTTTTAGAGTGGAGGCGAATGGGATGTCTGGAGGAATATGGTTATTATGGAATGAGTCAAGAGTTAGGATAAAAATTCTTGAGTCTTCTAAACATCTCATTCATGGTTTAGTGAATGAAGGGAGCAAGGAGGAGTGGTATTTTACGGTGGTATATGCAAACCCTAATATTGTTTTAAAGCAACAGTGTTTTGAAGAAGTTGCTCTATTAGCCAGAAATATTGGGAAACCGTGGATGGTTGTAGGGGATTTTAATGAAATATTGTCTGCTACTGAAAAAATGGGAGGAGCTCCAGTTGACTATAGGAGAATTGCCCGGTTTGCCAATTGGATTCAGGAGTGCCGTTTGTTGGATTTGGGCAGTAAGGGACCACGGTTTACATGGAGAGGGGGTGCCCGTAATGGTTATGGAACAGTTTATGAGAGATTGGATAGATGTTTCGGAAACTTGCAGTGGAGACAGTTATTCCAGGATGCTACCGTTTTAGTCCTTCCAAGAGTTCGTTCTGATCATCATCCAATCCTAGTGGAAACAGAAGAGACGAGGGGAAGACCTAATAGTGGAGACAAACCATTTCGATTTGAGGCAGCATGGTTACAACACGATGAGATTACAGATTTTATTAAGAGAAATTGGGAGCCAGGGGTGGAGGTTCCGGAGGCTCTGGAGGTTTTGACAGGTCAGTTGAAAGTATGGAATAAAGAGGTGTATGGAAATATCTTCCGGAGGAAAAAAAGAGTTCTGGATAGGCTAGGGGGTATCCAAAAAGCTCAAAGTAGTAGGGATAATCCTTTTTTAAGGCGGCTGGAGGAGGAGCTGTCAGCGGAGTATCATCATATTCTTCGACAGGAGGAAATTTTCTGGTTTCAGAGGTCTAGATGTCAGTGGCTCGCGTATGGAGATAGAAATACTGCTTATTTCCACACAAAGACTATTATTAGAAGACAAAAAAACAAAATTAAGGCGTTAAAGAATGAGCAGAATATTTGGGTGTGGGAGGCGGATAGATTAGAACTAATGGTCACGGATTTTTATCAGAATTTATTTCGGGAGACTCCTGAGGAGAGGATGGATGCTGGAAGAATGGAGAGCTTATTTCCATTTATTGATTCCAGTTATGTAGATCATTCCGTTTACCCGATCTTGGATGAGGAGATTAAGTCAGCTATCTTTGGAATGAAGCCGTACAAAGCCCCTGGACCAGATGGATATCAACCAATATTTTATCAATCTCAGTGGCAAGTGGTGGGTCAGTCTGTATGCAGGTACATTAGGGAGGTGTTTTCAGGTAATATGGACTTAGCTCGAACTAATCGATCTTTCTTAATGTTGATCCCTAAAGTTCAAATGCCAGAGAAATTACATCAATTTCGACCAATTGGGCTATGTAATGTGATTTTCAAGGTAGTATCGAAGGTGATAGTTGGGAGGTTAAAAGGTTTGATGCCGCAGTTGATTAGTGAGGCACAAAGTAGTTTTGTCCCTGGTCGGCATATTACGGATAATATCATTGTAGCCCAGGAGATTATTCATTCTATGCGTAAGATGAAAGGCAGAAGAAGTTTTATGGCCATCAAAGTGGATCTTGAAAAGGCCTATGATCGGTTAAGCTGGAGCTTTATAAGGGAGACCCTAGTCGCTGCAAATATCCCAGATGCGTTGAGGAGAGTCATAATAGATTGTATTGAGACTACTTCCCTTAGTGTCATGTGGAATGGAAGGGCAACTCAGAGTTTTCGACCTAGCAGAGGTATAAGGCAAGGTGATCCTCTTTCTCCTTATATTTTTGTGTTATGCCTTGAACGTTTGTCTCAGTTAATAAATAAAAGCGTGGAGGATCATAAGTGGAAGCCTTTTAGAGTGCGGAAAAATGGAATGAAGATTTCTCACTTGTGTTTTGCGGATGATATGCTTTTGTTTGCGGAGGCAAGTTTGGATCAGTTAGAGAATATCCGGAGTTGTCTGGATTTATTTTGCTCAGCTTCGGGTCAGAAAATGAGTGTTGCAAAAACGAGAATATATTTTTCTAAGAATGTATCGGCAACTTTGGCACAGGACATTTGTAGAAGCAGTGGGTTTCAAGTCACAAATGAGCTGGGAAGATATCTAGGAGTACCGTTGTTGCATCAACGAGTTACTAAGCACACGTATAGATACTTGGTGGACAATATGCAGAAGAGGTTAGCAGGATGGAAGCGAACAACTTTGTCCTTGGCAGGAAAGATCACCTTGTGCAAAGCTGTTTTGGCCACCATTCCATTGTATCCCATGCAGGCTGCCGTAATTCCAAAGCATACTTGCAAGGAAATAGAGAAAATTTGCAGGAATTTTATTTGGGGTCAGCAGGATGGGAGAGACAAGGTTCACCTTGTTAACTGGAAGACATTATGTAAGACTAAGGAGGAAGGTGGGTTAGGTTTTAAGAAAATGGATACAATGAATAAAGCTTTTTTAATGAAGTTGGCTTGGGGTGTGATGCAGGAGAATAGCATGTGGGTGAATTTTCTAAAAGACAAGTATATGAATCCTCTTAGGGGAGAAGGGCGCCCAGTGGCCAGAAATAGTGACTCGGTGTTATGGAAGGCCATTTGTCGGGAATGGGATGTGGTGAGTCAGAATGTTAGCTGGAGTTTAGGTAATGGTAGCAGAATTTTGTTTTGGAAGGATAAATGGTTGGTGGATCATGCTCCTCTCATTTCTCTCTTGAACCCAAATCAGAGAGTTGATACGATAGAGTATTCAGTGGCGGATATGGTGGATAGTGAGGGACACTGGAAATGGGAGTTGTTTGCACATTTATTGCCTATACACAGTGTTATGACCATTGCTGGGCACTGTCCTCCTATTCCGAATACCAGAGCAGATTGCATGGTGTGGGATCATTCGTCAAATGGACAGCTATCAATTCGGTCGGCATATATGGTTAAAGAGGCAGGAGGGATTATGGAGCGGGATCCTCTGTGGCGGATTATTTGGCAGTGGAAAGGTATGGAGCGGATCAAAGCCTTTCTTTGGACCTTAGGCCATAGGGCTATCATGACTAATGAAGAGAGATGGAGAAGGAAGATGTCGGATAATAAATTTTGTGGGTGTTGTGTCAATGCGGTAGAAACGGTAACTCATGCATTACGGGATTGCCCTAAAGCTCGGAAGATTTGGGAGGTGTTTGTAAGGGGTTCTGAGAGGGAGCAGTTCTTCAGCCAGAATTGGTATGGGTGGTTGGTGTCTAACTTAGCTTCTAGGAAGAAGGGCAGCAGAAATGACGATTGGCAGTTAGTTTTCGGTATAACATTGTGGTATATCTGGAAGGTACGATGCAATACAGTATTTGGGGGAAACCAGGTAAATTGGTTTAGTACTGTTGTGGCGATAAAACGGATGGTTCAAGATCATAAGAGGATTCAACAGAATGGTAAGAAGGTTTCAGAGGAGGTGATTAACATAGGATGGCAGTACCAGTGAAGGTTGGATCAAGCCGAATGTGGATGGTTGCAGACAAAGAAACCAGGAAGAGCCGGAGCCGGGGGAGTATTACGAGATCATATGGGAACTTGGATTGGGGGATTTGCAAGACATCTCGGAGTGTGTACGTCGGTAGCGGCAGAGTTATGGGCAATCTATGTGGGGCTAAGGTTAACGTGGGATAAAGGGTTTCGGAAGGTAATTCTGGAGTCCGATTCCAGGGTTGTAGTTGGTCTTCTTAATGGAGGGAGTGTGAGCGGGGATAAGTACTCTAATTTGATTGTGCAGATTAAAAATGTTTTGGACAGGGAATGGGAGGTGCACATTGTTCATGTTTTTCGGGAGGCCAATTGTGTGGCCGACTGGTTAGCAAATTATGGTTTGTCTCGAGATTTCTTAGATAGGGGGGCTGATACTATTATTGACCCACCGACGGGGGTTTATCCCTTTTTGTACTTCGACCTTATTGGGTCTACTGTTCCTCGGTTAATTTAACAGGGCGTACGCCCCCATTTTTACCAAAAAAAAAAAAAAAAAGATAATGATAATTTTAATTATTAATTTCATCTAGCGGTTAACCATATTACTTAGATAACACATTCAGAATATTTTTTTTAATGATAGTTTACTCTTAATTTAACGGTCAACTGGATTAATTAGATTCAACTATTTGGAATAAGAAATATCTAATCCCAATATCAAATACATCATATTTCATAGTTCATTTTTCATAAATAATAAAAAAAATACAATAAATTAGACAAACTCGTGAGGAAATATTATAAAATAAATATATGCACTCCAAATCCTAATGTACTAAAAAGAATTCATATATTTCAAAAGCCTAATAATAAGTTCTTATCAAAAGTAATACAAATATCATAAATCTTGATATTATTTACATACCTAAATTTACATTTACATTACAAAAGGATTAATATTTCATAATTACATCTTCTCTAATTAACAAAAGAGATCCTCGACATCTATCATTCCACGCGAGGATATGAAGTATCTAAAATTTATTTAACTCTAGGTATAATCAAAACCATATACTGAACATACAAACATTAAGACAACTCTCATGATATGTTATACTCTTGATTTATCTTTCAATCAACTTTATTGTTTTATTGAATCATTTTGTTAAGTCATATGTTTTGGTCATTCTTATTACTGGGAATAACCACAATTACTAGTTAATTCTTGTTAGAAATCTTAAAAAAATCCTACACTCGTGTATTTTTCATAACCACTAGTTTAATCCAACCTGTTTTTCAAGATACATATGAGTTTCTCACATTACTCATTTATTTTCTCCTTTAATTTGATCAAAATCAATTAACTCTTGTTTTATATTGGTATGGATGATTTATAAACACTCTCTCCCTCTCATAGCTACGACTTTATGAAGGAAGAAAGATATTTTTTATTTTAATTACTCGACTGTCCTTGATTTATTTCTCTTATATTAGGTAAATAATCCTGATTTTCAGTGTAGTTTGATGCAATAGCTTTCATCTAAATGTCATAAACAAATGTTTTTTTTCACGAAAATATTTATTTATCTACTCACAAATCATTTCCTCCATTTAAATAATTCATATTTAACAATTTATTTCTTATACCAAAGATCCTTTATATTTTATGTCATAAATAATCATTTCAATTCTTTCAGATAATTATCTCTTTTCATTTGTTCATTTATAATTTTCATAAAATTTATAAATCATCCCAAGGCTTACATGCGATGTGTGGACATGATTGTGGCGGGAAAAAGGTAATATATTGCTCTATCATGGGTCCTAACACGTTTCGTAATAGATTCCACCACCAAAATTTCCTACATATAAAGAATGATTAAGTATGATATCAATTTAATAAAATTTGTTACATATCAAAATTCAATGAAAACACCATAATTATTCATAGAAAATATTCATTTTTTATCCATTAAAGTTTCACTTGTTAAAAAGGCTATTACAATTTTTATATAGAAAAAAACTATAAACCCATATTCATATAGAATAAGAATATAAAAATAATAATTCCCTTCAAATAAGAAATTAAAAATATAATATAAAAAATAAAAATAATAAAATCTCTAAACTAAGAAAATAATTAGGATTTTTTTTCTTTGAAAAAACTCCAAATTACTCTCTTTTATAAAAATTATCATCTGAGATCGTTTTGCCCCATCAATGTTGCTTACAGTCTTTTATCCGGGAGGAAATTATAAATTTGTCCTTCTAGGCTTGCAGAATAAATTTAAGAAGTCCTTTTATTTATTTTTAAATAATTAAGTAGTCCCTATAATTTTTATTCATTTCATTTTGTTTTTTTAGAAATAGAAAAAATAGATAATATAAAAAGTTTGATGAGAAAAAAATATATTTTTTAAAAATAATATTAAATTAAACATAATCAAAAGAGTTATGAATTAAATCATTTTTAAAGCTAAAAAAAATATAATTTATTTTATAAAATTAAAAAAAAAACTCACAATTTATTTCTCAAAGCCCTAACTATAAGACTATTAGAGAGAGCCGGCCAGCCAGGGGCAGGATTGCTCAAAACTTAAAGCAGAAAAAGAAAGAGAAGAAGAAATGGCGATGTCTATGATGCGATCTGCTCTACTTCGAAACTCTCTTCGCAGCGCCTCCAAACCCTCTGCTCCTACCAGACGAGGCTTTTCATCCTCTGCAAATCACGACGATGCTTGTATGTATTGTTCTCTGTTTTTCAATCTATTTATTAGAATCAGGATCTTAATTTCGATTCTTTTTATGGGTTTTTTTTTTATCGATCTTAATTAGACGAGGCTGCGAAGTGGGAGAAGATAACGTACTTGGGTGCTGCGTCCTGCACTATTTTGGCCATTTATAACTTATCAAGGGGTCATCCTCACTCCGAAACCCCTCCTGTGAGCTTTCCTTTCCTTTTGATCCATTTCTTCAATACATGTTTAGTGTTTCCATCTGATTGATTTATGCTTAAGATTTGTGTTTCAATTCCATGTGCAGGAGTACCCGTATTTGCACATTCGCAACAAGGAGTTTCCATGGGGTATTTTTTATTTTTTTTGTTGGATTTCGAGTTTCCATAACTGGGAAAATCTTGCTGGTTTGTTATTGAGCATACATGGTTTGTTTGGCCAATTATGTTGAAATTATCATAGTGGTTGTTTTTGTGATTTTGCATTTTGTTGAATTTGTGTTTTCTGGTAGACTTGGATGTGGATCTGGAGATATTTTGATAATTTGAATCAAGGTTTTTAGCTTGTCCATAGAAAATGGTGGTTTATATTTCAAACCTGTTCTTGTTTCAGTTCATATGTTTCTTGAAGTCTTTGACTAGTTCTCTCTGCTTACATATTTTGTGGATGCTGTGGGAGTTCCTTTTCATGCTTTTCCTTGTGCTTTTCCAAAGGATACTTTGTAGATGCTGCTCACAAATTGTATTGGATAGTTGTGAATGTGTAATTCATCATTAAATTCTGCTCACCACCACCACTACTGCTGTCACTACCTCCACTATCCTTTCTATATGTACATGTACATGCACACACATGCATATTCATACACTGACACACATTTATATGTTCGGCATCATTAGCAATAAGGCTGTATGATTGGTTGAAAGCTATCAGATCCGGGTATGTTTTGAGGTCATGTAATTTTTAATGGAACCCATGCCCGCATTATGCCTAAACATTGAGAAACATGCCACCTATCAATTTGGCCACATGTGTTTGTATTTCATACATTCAGTCTAGTAAATATGTGTATTTCCTAGAGAATTGTCCATTTCTTAATCAACTTTAAATTGAAAATATGGGTACTTGGTGCCATAGCTTCCTCTTCCTCTTCTTTTAATCCTGCTTATTGCATTTTTTTTCTTATATTTATAGAGGTTTATTCAAGTAAAGGTAGAGTGTGTTTTTCAAACCAAAAAGTGTTTGACCCAGTGGTACTGTCCTGAAAAAGGGAGTAATAGGTTGAGTTTTGGTTGTTAATGGCTTTGAGATTGGTTGGGTATGAAGGTAGGGGGTGTCAAGGGACCAATGGAGATTGTTTAAAGGGACCTGGGGATGGATGTAAAACTACTAAGTTTCTTTAGCTGGAATGGAGATCATTTAAAGGGACTGAGGATGAATGTAAAACTACTAAGTTGCATTAGTTGGAATGGAGATTATTTAAAGGGACTGGGGATGAATGTAAAACTACCAAGTTGCATTAGTAGGGTTTCTAGGATTAACACCTAGAAGATAGAAACACCAGAGTTTCACACCAAGAGTTCATAAGAGTCAACACCTAAGGGAAGATTGGACCACAATGAAAAGCAAAGTTTGTGAAATATTATTATTAAACTGAATTCTTTTTTTGTATGGAACTATTACAAAACCTTTATGTAGAGTTTCTAGGGCTCATCTTCCAATATAAGAAAATGCTAATAGTTCTATTTAGAATAGGAAAAACCTAATAAAGCTAATCACTTTAGAACTAATACTGAATAGAAAACAAAATCAATACTTGGGATGATTTTTAGGCGTTCAGAAATCTGAAAGTTACAGAAACACCCTTGTCTACTCTTTTTTTGCTGCATCATACGGTGCTTCTATTAATATGGGAAATGTTGCTGTAAGTCTCCTGGTATATATCACTCATGGCCCAACTTACTGCTCAGGCTTTGCTCCTGCATCACCAATGTCAAACTACATTGTGGCCTGTGCCTGGTGCAATTCATTTTGTATATTGAAGTCTTTGATAGATTAGTTTTTCAGTTTTTCTGGCACTCATGCCAATGTGGTTAATACATGGTGTGCCCAGTGATTCCGTGCACTGAAACTTTAATGGCATTTCCAGTGGATGGTTAGTTTGTAGATGCAATTAACAAACCAGAAATGATGAAAGTTATAAGATTCTAGCTGCCAACATGTTTATGATATGATGCTAATAGTTGGTATGATATAACGACATTTAGTGTTGAGGTTGTAAAAAAGAGCAAGTTAGGGTTGTGCTTAGCAGTATGCGGATTGCAATTGTCTTGCTTTTGGATGCAATATGCTACACGTTTAGTCTCAAGTTCAGCACTAGGTGGTCAGGTTATTTAGTTCGTAATGTTGTATTATATATGCCACAAACAAGATTAGCCCCTAACCGTGCTGAAACAATGCACCCATCTTGTGCCAAATTCAGTGAAAGTGTTTTTTCAAGTTTTCAAGAGTAATATCTAGCAGTATTCGTGATTGTTTGAATCTGATAAAGCCTTCTATCTTCTTTTTTTGTGACATGCAGGACCAAATGGACTCTTTGAGGTCAAGGAGGACCATCACTGAGAATTTGGTATTGGATGGAAATACCCGAAAGTACTTATGTTTATGACATTCCTACCATTTTGTCAGAAGGATGACGAGACAACCTTGGATCTTTGAACTTGATGTTAGCACTTTCATTTTATGGCTTTGCGTGTTGGAATTTCTTCTGTCCCATTGTCTGTTACCTGTCAAGTGCTCAGCAAAATAAAACCAATGAATTATTTCAAATTTTATCCTTCTATCATTAATAATTTGCAATTTATATAGTCAATCTTTCCCAGCACGGAATGGATAGTGTTTTGGAGGACAGCTATACCGCGGGTTACTCCTAATTTATCCTTGCTAATGCCGCTACTTTACTAATTCACATAAGCAAGCGTATGTGCTGAACCTTTTTACGGTCTAGTGATCCGATCAAGTGGGCAGGAAATGGACAAGGACCAATGGTGGTGGTGATCCCATCATGTTTTCAAAATCTTCAATTGTTGAATTCAAATCCGTTGGACATTATATCATTTCAAAATCATCCAGCATTTCAATCAACGTCATGAATTACCAGCCATTATCCAAGCGACTTTGCCATTTCGTTTCTGATTGATATTTGAGGAGTGAGAGAAGATTACATTGATTTACCCATGTCTTTACCAACATTAAAATGGGCTTACAATCTTACAGTTGGTATTTCACCTGGACAACAACCATGTTATTTATCATCATTGCTGAGCCTTTTTCGTTCGTTCAGAGAAACTCGGGTTTGATAAAACTCTAGATAACCATCTAACTAGCTTTAAGTGACTGCGAGTTGAAATGGGATCCATGAACTCCGCAAGTGGCTCACAAAGATGGGAGAAAGGTTCTTGCATGTAAGAGTCGGAACTTGACCATGACCTTGCAAGTTTTTATCCCACCCTCGTACTTTTATCACCAAAAGAGCGAGCCAGTTTGGGATTCTGGTGGGAGGCTTTTGGCCCGACCAAACCCTGAAAAAAGTGCTTGCCAACTAAAGCATCATGCAGGATAGGATACATTTCTCTTTCAAATTGAAAGGATACTCATGCAGTGGAAAAATGTCTCAACTACAAGAGTAGAGCTAGGGGTGAGCACTATTAAAAAAAATCCGAATGCTCGTCTCCAAATCACGAGGGAACTACAAGGAACACTTGCTACTAGTAAAGAAAGTGTTGGCTCATATGGTGAATAAACTTTTTAACTTTGTTGAAGCACTAATCACAACAAACACAGGGATTCTGCTTTAACCTTATTAAACCCTCTGATACAAACCTCGATGCTCTTGTCAACTTGTTCGCGTAAAAATTCCAACATAAAATATTCTTTAGATAGTATAATTGCAATAAAGCACGCCCTTGCACATTTCTTGATCATCAGGGGGGGGGGGGGGATCCAAAATCTTAATGACAAGAATAGTGGTTCAAGTACACACTGTAACCTAATAGAAACCTCACTCTGCAGCTGCATTTCCACCATTGGTTCCAGAATCGGGCAAAGTTCCCAGGTCCGTTTGAGCCTCTACTGCTTGAGAAATTGAAGAATCAACAGAATCATTCTGCTTCGCATCGATGCTGCCACTAGTGTTTGTGGATACATCCCCCTCTTCTTGAGGCGTTGAAGGATCAGAGGGTTCAACTTGTTTGTTTTGGTCTGCACCCGTGTTTTCATTTGCATTGCCATTGTAGTTTAAGTGGCTGTTCTGGTCAGCGTTGCCTTTGTTAGGATCAACCTGTTCTTTTTGGCTTGCATCATTGTTGACATTTTCACTGTCTTTGTTTCCGTTGTTGTTAACAGAACTCTGGTCAGCACCATCACCGTTACTAGTGATTGATGACTTATCTTTCTCTTGAGAGCTCCAGTTATTACCTTGTTGCTCTTGGCCAACACTAGCATCGTTATTTGTGTTTGAGATTTTGTCTTTCTGTTCATCGTGCAGAGAATCACCATGTCCAGTTTGGTCAGCACTTTCATTTGTGTTTGATGGCAGAACAATTTCCGGACTCCCTTCAACACTAGAACCACTGTTGGACTCGTCAATCTGTGCTGCATCACTGTTTTGGCTTGTCAACAAAGGTGTTTTGGAGTTGGTCGGTTCATTTGATGCAACAGACCCAGAATTGCTAGTATCCATTGATTCTACATTTGTTGAATCTCCATTATTGGTTGCACTGGAATGTGTTGAGTCTGGATCTGATTGCTGGTTGCTAGCGACTGATTCAGGTTTCTCAGCTTGCTCTAGCACAACATTATTCATGGCTGACTCCTCTTCTTTTGAGACTACATTATCTGCAGTGACTGGATTGGAGTTAGAATCTTCATGTTGCTGTTCATTCACTGTTGGTACTTTGGAAGTATCATGGGAAACATCCTCTGAGCCTTGCTTACTATTTTCATTAGTACCCTCTTCACTGGTTTTTACATTTGTGGAATCATCATTTTCTCCCGAGTCAGATTCTTTCACCATTGGAACTTCATTTTCCTGAGTCTTCTCTTTGTTTTCCACTGGCTCTACCTCACCAGATTTCTTCAAATCACCTTGTCCTTCCTCTTCAGGCGTATCATTCTGAGTTTGATGGTCAACTTCACTGGATGCATTATCCCCCTTGTACTGTTCCCCTCTTGCCTCTTCACTATGTGAATCATTTCCATCATTAACTTGATCCTCCATTGTAACTTTACTCTCTAACTCTTTTTCTTTATTTTCTGCCTCATTGCTTTGTTCCACAACCTCTTTAATTTCCTTCTGCTGCCTCTCTTCTGCCCTTTCCTTTTCTTCACTTGCATTTTCTTTATTCTCAATAGCAGTCTCTTTGCTGTCTTCATGCTCCTTGCTGTCTTCCATCTCTCTGTGGCCGCTTTCACTTTCTTTGCTCTCTTCATTCACCTTGCTTTTTTCGGTCTCTCCGTTTATGCTTTCACTTTCTTTGCTCTCTTCATTTTCCATCTCCTTTTCCTTTACGTTCTCCGTATCTTCACCATTGCTCCTTTTGCTCTCTTCAGTCTCCTTATCCTCACTAGCATTCCCATTTCTCACTTCCTTTTCCTTCTCTCCATCCACAGAATCCTCTTGATGCTCAGCTCCCTCTTCAGTCTTATCCTCTGCTTCCTTCTCCCCGTCTATAGAATCTTCTCTACGCTCAGCTCCTTCTTCTGTCTTATCATGAAAACGAACATGAATCTCATCTTCACCGCCCTCTGTTCCCGTATTATCACCGGGTTTGCTTTCTTCTTCACTCTTGCTCTCCTCCTCCTCCTCCTCCTCCTTGTGCCTCTCATCACCGATGACATTTTCTTTGACTTCAGGCTGGAGGTCCTTTCTCCCTAATTTTACAACATCATTCTCTGTATTCACACTTTTCTCATATGCTGCTTTCTTATTATAATGAGAGTGCCTGACTTGGTAAAGTAGCCAGACACAAACACCGATCAGAAGACATATTTGCAGAGCATGCTTGACCTTAAAACCTTTTGATCTCAGGTTCCTACGAGGTGATAACCGGGACATGTTGAATACACAGCCACAGCAAATACTTCTTTTGAAATCTACTAAAAAGTTAAACTCGTATCATTTCCATACTCCTGCTAAGAGATATCAAACTAATCCAAAATGTATAATAAAACAAAAGGGGATACAAAAAAAGACCTCAGCTATCAAATTCATCAAGCCCAAAGCATTCAGCTACTGAGATGATTGGCAATTAACAAATTAAAAATTTGTGCCTCATGGTTAGAAATTTTCATTACTGTCAGAACTACCAATTTGTCCTAATCAATCTGCCAACTAAGAAATGCAAAACTGAGAATCCAAACCCAAATCCCATTAATAAAAGATATATACAACCCCAACACGCATGGCATTGTCATGAAACTGAAATTGTATCACTCTCCCTGAAAATACAAGATCTGATCTACAGAGACACAAATGATCACTCGCAAGAAACAAAATAAGGAAACGGATCAAAGCTCTAGTGCACACATGATAGTGATCCCATTGCATCAAGTAATGGGAAACGATCTACAACATTTCCATATCGGAAACATGAAGCAACCAAGTTCCCTTATAATAAAATCAATCCAAAACCAACCAATTCCAAAAAAAGAAGAAGTAGAAAATGTAAAAGCAGAGCATTTTGATGGTCTAAAAAAAACCACTTTCATAAAAAGCGATGAGGGAAAAGGAAACTTACCAGCAAAACAAGGCCCTTAGATTCTACAATGGCGATTAAAAGTGTAGTGGCCTTTTTCGCAAATACCCAGCAGGAGACTGGAGAAATTAAGTGCGTTATGTATATGCAAGATTTGATTTTTTTTTTGTTCTTGAGTTCGAATGCTTCAAAGACAAAAGTTTCAGTGGCTTTTCGTGTCACTTGGATCTAAATCAAGGACAGGTAAGACGTGAAGAGAGAGAGAGAGACAGTAACTTACGAAACCACGTTAGAGTCTTCCTTGGTAACTTGAAACATATTGCTTTGGATTTTAGTTTTGACTTTAGAGTCCATTTATTGTCTTATGATCTATGCAAATTACTATTAACCTTGCCCACTTGCTCACCACCAAATAATATTGATTTTGATGATCTAAAACATCTATCCTTCATCAATCATCAATTTACTGCAAGTAGCGGTGAAAATAACTTCTTTTTTTACTAGAATTTAAGTTCATTATACATGTTAGTCATCCTCGTAATATTTTATATATTTATTAGATCCAGGGATTAATTATAGTGCGTATAAACTGACTCGGACATCTCAGTTATATATATATATATATATATATATATATATAAAACAATCATCAATTTTTTGTTCAATTATGCTGCCGTTTTTTTCTTTTAAGAAGGAAAAATTATAGCTAGCAATTGAATCCTTAAATTAGATAAGGATATATATAAACGTCTCAAAAAATCAGATAAAATATAGGTATTTCAAGATTTAAATTTTAAAAACGTAAATCTATCCAAGTAACGCTACACCAAAACAAAATTAGATAAAGAGAGGAATATAGTTTGAAAAAACAAAAAGCAAGCTTGTGAGGCTTGGTCGGGTCTTGACCGAACCAGACTTGGTGAGGATTGACCAGGCCTTGATCTAACTAAGCTTTATGGAACTTGATGAGGCCTCGACCTAACTAAGCTTCATATGCTATTTAAATAGCAAAACCAAGAGATGAGAAATATAGGAATGGCCATTTAACAAGTGAAAACTACATACTATAATCTATTCTCAAGTTTGTGTTTCGTATTGCTAATTAAGTTGGAAGGATTGGGGGGGCAAAAAAAAAATATATATATATATATATATATATATGGCATCCTGCCATTGCAAAGAAAAGCCATCAGAACATTCTCTTTTTATGGTTCATGGAAAAAAAAATTAAAAAAAAAGAAAAAAAAAAAAACTTCTCCGGCCACATCTTGAATATGGGGGGTGATTATAATAATTTTAAATAAAGTTCTGATTTTTGTGATTATCTTTTAGAGGGTTAGCAAGTGGGTTTCATTACTATCTAGCGTTTGACTATTAAATAAGGTTTAGGTGGGTTTAAAGGTATTTCAACCCATTAACTATTAGGGATGTGACACATTGAGACTTGTATTATCATTTTGATCATTTTTTTTCTTGAATCGTTATATTTTGGACAAAATTTATCTATCCATTTGATTTTATTGTTCGCACAGAACCCTTTAAAAAATTGATATTTTAATTGATTTTTTTTATAGATGTAATAAGAATTAATTCACTTTCACAACTAGTTTTAAAAGTTATTGAAGTCATAGAGTGTTTCTTTTATTTTCTAAACAATAAAAAAATTCAATAGATTAATAAAAAAAATAAGGTGAAATTATCTCAATTTTCTTGGAAGTCCTGAAAATTTCAAATGAATTTACATTAGATAATTTTAGTATGGCTCTCAAAAGTTTTGCATTCGTTGTTCTTAAAATTAACCTATTTTAAGTCTAGTTAGGTGTCCCGATTCAATCATGTAAGTATTTTTAGAATCATACTAGAATTAAGTATATAACTTTTATATGATTTTTTTTTAGCCCCATAACAAATTTTGTGATCATTATAAATTAATTAATTATAATTTTTATTTTGTAAAAAAAAAATTTGACCTCTCAAATTTGTAAGATTGTCGTTGAAAGTGGATTTAATTTTTATTAGCATATGTGAGAACTTCCATTCCAAAATACCAATATTTAAATTCTTTTAGAGGTTTTTTTTCAATTTTAATAATAGATAAACAAAACAGAAAACAATATTTTCTGAAAACATGATATTGCAGGGATAAGTTCACAATTAATAGCATAAAACTTAATGTTTCACAATCTCAATAGTTTTGAGGTAAGAAAAAATTGTCATTAAGTCATTTTAGATGCATAAAAGTTTTTTTTTATGACCAGGGTGTCCAGACCAGCTTATGCCACAACTAATTTTCGGGCTCACTAAACATCCTGTAAACCCAGTGAGCATGTAAGACACCATGAGAATGACAGGCGTGCATGGTAGGATTTGAATCATGATACATAAAAATTAATATGATTGGTGGTTGCCATGTTGGCATCAATGTAATGGCAAGAAAGCATTTGGCCAGCTAGATCCCACCTTAGTAATTTATTAACGAATATTTAATCATACTGCTTATCTGTGTGGTGATTCATCATGTATGGTGCTTATGCTTGATCATGTCTCCTTGGTGCATGTTTAATTAGCCAAGAAAAATATAATTAAGTTGCAAAATAGCCCCCTCAACCCCAATTTTGTCTATGTATTTTAGATAAGGGCCGAAATATACACCCCACTTGAATTTTTCTTTGTACTTTGGTACACATAAATGAATATATTGGAAACCAAATGAATTGCATGACCACTAGATTTATAGGTTCGTGCTACACTACGAGATAAAATATTTTTTTATAAGAAAAAAACATGTTTAAGCAACACAAGCTTGTTTTTTTAAATAAAATAAAAATAAGACTCGTGTTGTTTTGAAAACTCATAAAATATCATATATAATGAAGAGAGGGAGAGGGAGAATACTTTCTAATAATATATATAGGATGAATGGAAAAAAAATTATAAGTTTTAAAAAAAAGAGGAAATGATAAATCAAGCAAACATGAGTGAACCTTTTAAACTTGAGTTAAGATATCAATATCACAATCCATTAAATTCTAGACTCGAGTTGAATTAAGAAGTTCAATTTCCTGCCACTTTGATGTTGATTAGTCCATGTATATCAAATAAAGATCAATAATAAAAAGACATGAGAGAACCTTAGTCATTTTCAAAATCAAGGAAAAATCCTTAAAAAAAACAAACAAATAAAAATAAAATATACTAGTCTTCAATTGAATAAATATTGAAGGATAAAATGTAGAAAACATAGCTTAAACAAAGGGATAAAAAAAATCAAGCAAACTCAAATGAACCTCCTAAAAGTCGAGTTAATATTTAAAACCTAAAGTCTATGAAATCATAGACTAGGACTCAGTCACGGAACTTAATTTCCAACCAATACAATATCAAATAATGAAATCAAAGAAAACATCGTTTTAAGAAAACTACGAAAACAATAAAAATAGTAATAAAAAGAACAATGATCAATTTTGAAAAGAAGAAGAAAGAACTTAATGAGGATGAAAATTAAAATTTAAAAATTTACCCCAAATAAAACAAATAACAATCAAAAGAATGAGGATTAAATTTGAAACATTAAAAAATTAAAAAGAGATTAACCAAATGTTAAGAAAAACAAATTGAAGGGTCTGTATGAAATTGTTGAGGGAATAGCGTAAAACTAAAGGTTGATAGAGAGAAAAATAAAAAAATGAGAGAGACCAAATTAATTTCATCTTAGTGTTTTGATTTCTTCAATAGAAATTTTGATTTGTTGCAATTGTGCCTTTCAATTGAAAATAATTATATATATATATATTAGTTTTCAATGTAGTTCTTATTCTTTTAATTTTTGATTTGTTATTGGTTCCTTTAATTATTTCGGTATGCAAGTTTTAATTTGTTCTAATTGGGTCCTCCAATTGAAATTTGTCATATATTCTACATTTTATTTCGATCCTTATTTTTTCAATTGTTTTTTAAAAATTACACAACAATTTGTTTTTAAAGATCTTTATTTGTTCGGTCCTAAGATTTTTATTTGTTTCAATTTATTCCTTCAATTAGAATTAATTATATATTTTATTTTATTTTTGGTCCTTATTCTTGGAATTTTTTATTTGATATTAATTCCTTTGGTTTTTCCAATCCTTCTTGGACAGTCTTTATTTTTTATTCGTATTTATGCATCTATACTTTTAGTTTTTTTTTTGTTTTTTTATTGGGGTTTTATTTTTATTCCATTCAATCCTGAAATTTTAATTTATGTTGATGATCATTTTAAAATTAATATTGCTCCCTTTTTTCCTTCCTTTTTTTGTATTTTCTATTCTTTATTATTTTTTTCGAATCAAATAATTTTATGGCTTCATTGTTTGCATAATAATAATAATAATTTTAGTGATTATTTGTATTGTTTTTTTTTTTTGTAAAAATGTTAATATTTTTTATTATTTGGGAAATATTATGATTTTAATTGTTTGGGCAGTATTGCTGATAATAATTTTAACTATTATAGTCATGATAATGATGGCAAGACAAATATGGATTTTCAATAATAATTTCTTATTTTTGTAGATAGAAAAATAAGTGTTTGTTTTTTTATTCAATTATCGTAGATGTTTTCATAATTTATATTTTATTTGTTGTGTTCAATTTAAATTGGATAATAAAATAAATTAATTGTAATACAATAAATTTAATAATTCAGGTATCCGAATCTTCTTAATTTTATAAGTAACTTGCACTCCATATGAATTTTATACCTATTTTTTTTCAAATTAATATTATAATAAAAAAATCTCAATATTTTTATATCAAAAAAATATAACTCCAACCGCAAAATATATATATATATATATATATATATATATATATATATATATATATATATATATATATGATGGAGACCACTTCCATCCCATCAAACCAAGTTTTCAAATGGCCTAAGAACCTAAAACGAGTCCTACCACTAATGGAGACTACCTCCAGTCCACTCCCATCAAACCAAGCCTTCCTGGAAACTTATCCTGCCACATATCTGTCTATGCTGACGAGCCTCGTCCATATCGCTATCCAGCTTGAGAGCCCCCTCAAAATTCATACAAAAAGAGACTATTTCACATTTGTCAGAATAACATGACCGACAGCCATGAATATCTATATCTATTTATTATTAAATCCGGTTTTCTTTAGTTTTTAGCTATAAATAAAAAATATCTTATTAATTAATAATTAATAGTTAATCTTGGCATTTCTTTTTCTTTTTTTTTTTATTATTATTATTTATAATAATATGAGTATCTATTTACGTGTGTCTTCAATTAATCGCATGAATTAAAGTGGAATGAAGATTAGGAGGTTATAGTTATTATTAAAATGGTGGGTGGACATCATATCAATACATTGCATTTCATGCTGGAAATTGGGTTGGTTAGATTTGATCGTATAACAGAAAATATTATTTAATTACTTAATAAGCTCTTTCTTTTTTATTATTAGATTATAAAAATACTTCGTTTATCCTTTACACACACACGCATATAAATGTGGTTGATTGTCATTAATTTTGAGTTAATAGATAAAAAGAAATTCAATATACTTTTTGGTATATATACTGAAATATTTCTTCCATAATTGTATCAATAAAAACAAATACTCTTTTTTATACCGAATAATGATTAAAAAACAAAAATTTTGAAAAATAATATTTCTTACAGTATAAATCAAATATTTTATTATTTTTTCTATCTTAAGAGTACCGAACAACTTACTCCAAAGTTATTTTAAAATTATCTTGTTTATTTTATTTTTATCTTTCTCATCAAATATATGCTTTATTTTTCTATACCGAATTTTTATATATATAAAAATTTAACAAAACACAACTTTTATAAGATATTTTTTGAACCAAGATTGCATTTGGTAATACGATTCAAATTGCTATTCAAATTACAAAAAATAAACTAATACTCCGACTTATACTTTAATTTATATATATATATAAATATTAAAAATAAAAATCTAGAAAAATATCAATTTGATATTTTTTTTAACCCATTGTGATTTGTGACATATACTAATCTAGGTTTGCGGTGGCCCATCTCTTTCAAGCTATTGGTCTATTTTTCCCATACCAATCGTTGCTAACCACGTGTCTGCTAGAACGTATACATCACTCTTGGTGGTCTGACAGGTACAATAAAAAATCTGGCCTACTGCTTTATGACACAGTATTATTCTCTATCCAACTCAACTTTCTTCCAATAATATTATGCCACGAAAGATGGGATTTTAGTTCCAGCTCAGTTGTTGGGGAGCAATAATCCAAGCAACACGTGGGCAAGTTTCCATAGGACTACGTGGCATTCTCTAATTTGTTGCACGGAGTATTCTTTCCGTTTCAATTATGTAAATCAAAAAGTGATCTCTTTGTCGTTCAGCTTGATGTCTATTTATTTTATATATATGATGCATACCACTAAATAGCGTTTGATTAATTTTGTCTGCAATTCATATAAATTTTAATATAATTTTTAATCATATAAATAGGATGATAATAATATATTTAGAAGATAATTCTTGTAATGGTGATAACAAAAAAAAAGATTGGGCATAAAAAAAAAGATAATTCTTGTCATGGTGATGAAAGGTGTTTAGGAGTGAGTTTAAATATATATTTTTATTAAAAATTGTTTTTAATGTTTAAAAATAATTGTTTCTGAAAAGTAATATTATATAGCTACAACTCTCATTTTTGTTTCAACAAGACATCATTTGATCAAAAATAAACTCAATTAAAAGGTTATAATAATGTAAATAAAATTCCAATTTAAATAATGTATTATAAAAAATGCTTCAACACACAAATAAATTTAACTAAAAACAAAAGACGTCGATATTTCGTTGTGTCCCTAGACACTGACATCACTATGTATTTCAACAGTGAAATTATTATTTTGTTCCTTGGATTGCAAAATTTAACCCTCAGTATGAGGGAAGTTTTGGACATTTTTAGGGGACCTATGTGCCATTTGCAAACTCTTTGGAGATGTTTTGGTTTTTTCCATTTTTATTTGCAGGCTGCAACTACCTATTTACCCTTTAATGCTGACAAGAAGACAAAAGTTGGTTGACGATATTATTAGTTTGTTGTCTAATCTTGAACAGTTAAATAATGACTTTGCTCTCGGGTGGGACACAAACATGGCATTAAAGGCGAGGGTAGTTTTGTTTTTCATATTTTGTGCACAACAAAACTATTTAAATACAGTTAAAAACAACAAAAATGAAGGTTTGGTGCTTAGGGCGTGACAATACTTTCACGTCCAGTTTTTTAATGGTTATTGTTGGTTCCAATAGTGTTTAGGTAATTCTGTGTTTTGAATTATTTTTTCTCGACCTTATTGTATACGCGTCTTTCAACCACGCTGTCAGTTTTCAGGTGTACGTGTCTTTCAGGCACGCACACACGCGATGTTTGTAGACGGTTGGAAAAGTTTTGATTTTTTTAGTTGTGTCATTCAAGTAAATTTAATCATATATGTTGTTTTCATTTCATCCCTTATTCTTTTGGTTTTTTATTCCTTTAATTTTTTCAGTATGGAGGTTTTAACTTGTTTCACTTTTGTCCTCCAATTGAGATTGGTCATGTATTTTACTTTTCATTTTAGTCCTTATTCTTTTGATTTTTTTTAAATTCCTTTAATTTTTTATGTCTTAATGTTTTGATTTTTTGCTTTTTTGTCCCTCAATTGGAATTCATTATATATTTTATTTTATTTTTGCCCTTATTCTTTTAAATTTTTAGTTGGTATTAATTCATTTGGTTTTTTCTATCCTTATTGGTTAGTATTTATTTTTTGTCCGTATCTATGTATTTATGCTTTTAGTTTTGGTTTTTATTTTTTTAATTTTTATTTTTGTTGGGATTTTAATTTTATTCGGTTCAATTTTATATTTTTTTTATTTATGTCAGTGATAATTTTAAAATTGATATTTGTTTTCCCATTTGGTCTTTTTTTTAGTGTTTTCTGTTTTTATTATTTATTCTTCAGATCATATGATTATTTTGCTCATAATATTTATTTTGGTTTTGTCTTATTTGTTGTTGTTTATGTTTGTTCTTTTGTTATTTTTTTTATTCTTTGAGATAATTTTATGCTTTTTATTATTTATGCAATGATAATGATAATTCTAGTGATGTTTGTTTTCTTGCTTGTTTTTTTGGTAAATTTGTTTTGCTATTTTTTCTCCTGGAGCAATTTAATGATATTTATTATTTAGACAATAATGGTGAAGGTAATTTTAATTGTTATAGTCATGATAATGATGATCACATGACAATGAATTTTTAATGATGTTTTCAATTTTTTTATAGGTAGTAAATCAACGATTTATCTTTATTGTTTAGTTATTGTATGTGTTTTTATAATTTATATTTTATGATTGTGTTTAATCTAAATTAAATTATAAAATAAATTAATCCTAACACAGTGAAATTGATGATTTAGGTATTTGAATATTCTTGTTGATTTAATGATGGTGATAATTTTATGCTGATGATTTTGTTGAAATCTGTTAAATAAATAGATTTATATAGATTTAAAATTTACATATTTTATTAAAAACTTGCGTTTCACAATAATTTTATTCAAATTTATTATTTTACTTAAATTTAACATTTTTTTATATTAAAAAAATATGGTTAAAGCCATCTGTGATAAATGGTCAGTATATAACTATATATATAAGAACACACCACAATGATTCTAATCACTATCCAAGGTGACTGCATCAGTCCTTCAATCACTATCCAAGCTGGCCAGGTCTAGTTGTTGCCCAATGCACCACTGTGCAGTGTGTACAGTCTCATGACTGAAAACTAAATTATCCTCAAAATTGTGTCATTTATCTAAAATATTTTTTTTTTGTTTTTTTATTATTATAATGCAAGGGTGTCAAAAATAAATTAAAAAAAAACAAAAATATATTTTTAAATAAAAAGTATTTTAAAAAATATATTACATATTTGTAACGAAATAATTAGGTTAGAGAACTCATATTAAATCTGGTATTTTCATAATTTATTGTAGCTTAGTTATTAAATTAATGTTTTATAAAATTAATAATTTATGCAATATTACACACTAAAAACAAAACTAAAAGTGGTGGCTAAGATATTTAAAAGAGAACTAGCATTATAATATATTGACGGGACTAACTTATTATTTTCAAAACTACAAGGATCTACTTCTAAATTATAAAAAATAAAAGACTTAATTGTAATTTTCTCCACAGATAACTACGAAGCTTGAAGAACTTGAAATGGGCCCGAAAAAGTCCAAAGCCTAGTCGATACATCCAGAAAGGGTTCCACTCTAGGGGTATCTGTCAATCAGCAGATCAAAATCAATCTCTGTCTATGGGCTGGCCACAGATATACGAATAAATAAATTGTTATTATTGCAAGAAATTAAAACAGCCTTTTAAATTGGGGCTATTCGACCAGAATTCAGGGCTGCTTGGTATGTTGCTGTTTTGTGATTGTATTCTGCACCTTGTTGTGCTGGATTTTTATTTATTTTATTTTATTTTTGTGGTTTTTACTTAATTCTTTTTGTTTGAAGATACTATTTATCCATGTAAACCTTGTGTTTAAACGCATAAATTATTAATCAAATATGATGAAAATTCCGAGAAAATCTTGTTATAATAAATGAGAAAGAAATGGAGTATAATTCCTTGGAATTTCTTTTCAAAATGTAGAGTGGTAGTTGTATGCATTATTTCCGGATGATTGTTTGGTACTATATTTTTAAATATTTTTTGAAAAAAAAAAGAAATTTTCATTTTAAATTATTATATATATATATATATATTTATGTTTTTTATGTAAAAAATAATTTTAAAAAAATAAAAATGTTATTATAAATAAATAAATAAATATTTTGAAAAATAATTCAACCACATTCGAAGCAAAATAAGCACGCATGCACAGAGAGCTGGGAGTGGGGCCTATTGACGGCTTGCCATTAGCTAGATTTGAAAGCAAAACTGCAATGTTGCTTTTCACTTGGCGCAGCAATCAACATCATATTTCTTACAACTGGTGTCTGCGTGTATATATAGTAGAGCCCTTCACCTCTGTAAATCAAACCTCCAAGCAATTCTCTTTTTATCAATTTCTGCTGACTCGAAACTCTAATGATCACGACCATGTTTCTACAATGTCTTTCCCTGAGAAAGGCCGGTGTCGTTCTTTTCTTTTCCTTTCTTGCATTTTCTCTCCAGGTCTCGGCTCGGCCGGCGACTTTTCTTCAGGACTTCAGAGTCACCTGGTCTGATTCCCATATCAGGAAAATCGATGGAGGGAGGTCTATCCAACTCGTTCTAGACCAGTATTCAGGTTACACTTTTCGTGGGGTGACTAGCTAGATACAGTAACTGGGAATTTGACAAATGATCTAATCTAGAATAAAAAAAAGAAAAAAAAAAGGTGTCAGAGAAGTTGCTGGTGTTTGACTAACTAAGACTTGTTACAATATTTCAGGATGTGGGTTTGCCTCCAAGGCCAAGTACTTGTTCGGCCGTGTTAGCATGAGGATCAAGCTCATCCCTGGAGACTCTGCTGGGACTGTCACTGCCTTTTATGTGTGTAGTTTATGTTTTGAATTCATGGTCTCATAAACTATACTTGCGTGTTCATTCAAACGTTGAAGTTTCATTATTTCATTTGATTTTGTAGATGAATTCGGACACCGATGCCGTTCGAGACGAGCTTGATTTTGAGTTTCTGGGGAATAGGACAGGGCAGCCTTACACGGTCCAAACAAATGTGTTTGCCCATGGAAAGGGTGATAGAGAACAGAGAGTCAACCTTTGGTTTGATCCTGCTGCAGACTACCACCTCTACACAATTTTCTGGAACCATCAACATATTGTGTAAGTTCCCACCAAAATACCCTCTCTTAACTTCTTCCAAGTATTGAACTTTTCAACCTCCAATGAACATCAATTGTTTTGTTGGTGGGGATTTCAGGTTCTACGTAGATGATGTGCCAATCAGGGTTTACAAGAACAATGAAGCGAAAGGAATTCCATTTCCAAAGCTCCAGCCTATGGGGGTATATTCAACATTGTGGGAGGCCGATGATTGGGCAACAAGAGGTGGCCTGGAGAAAATTAATTGGAGCAGAGCCCCTTTCTATGCGTACTACAAGGACTTCGACATCGAGGGATGCCCGGTTCCAGGACCAGCAACCTGTGCTTCTAATCGTGGAAACTGGTGGGAAGGTGCCACTTACCAAGCCCTCAATGCCCTGGAAGCTAGAAAATATAGATGGGTCCGTATGAACCACATGATTTATGATTACTGTACCGACAAATCCCGTTATCCGACTACACCACCTGAGTGTGCTGCCGGAATCTAGTTTGCAACAATCAACCAGTCCATCGAGCAAACCAGTACATAGACAATGATATCATAAACTTGAATGTCTTTCCTACCCCATTTACGTACAAGTCCATGTCCTGGTCCTCTCCTATGTCGTGCGACAAGAGCCATGCAAGTAAAAGGGGTAAAATAAATTATTCCCGTGTGCATATGTGGACCACTTCTAAGTTTATTCTTGGAAAGTGGCAAAAAACAAACAAATAAATAAAAAGTCAATATCTACCTTGTAATCATACGTGTCTGTATATGAAGCACATTATTTTGTGCCAAATAAAAAGCTTGTCTATTATTGCATAAGGGTTTTGATTTTCAAAGGTGAAGCAAGAAAAATCTTGTCACTCCCTACTATTTGGTGTAAAATCAGAGGACATGGAAGGCTCATTAATGAGCAATCATGATACAAGCCGACAAAGGAAGAACGGAAAAAAATGGCTAAAGGTGGAGGCCAGCAATTCTTTTGAATTGTCACCGGTTCTTATTACACTAATACATGAGTTGGCCCCCATCTTTTGAGAAAATCATTTCCCCTCTTCTATGATCCACTACATGATTCACATGGTCCGTGAGTAACCCAAAGAGTAGGTGGGGCACTGTACTTAGGATGAACACTAACTACTGCACTCAAGCAGAGGCCTGGAATGCATCCTCTTAATTAAGAGTATTTTGGAACTAGTCAAAAGAATCGATTCATGGATTGAGGTCTATTGCTCTTGTCCCCTCTAATTCTCTCTCTCTCTCTCTCTCTCTCTGTATATATATATATATATATATATATCAAGATCTCAATGCTGAATCCACATTATTTTGATGGAGTTAGAAACTGGCTTCATATGTGCCCCTCCACTCAAAAAGCCTAGTGTAAACTAGTTCAATATGCATATCTACAAATTGTAAAGCATTGCTAGGTGTCAATCTATTGCCGTTGTAAGAATGTGGTTCTTTCACTCAATGGTTCAGCCAAAAAAAAAATCGACCTGTCAGTGTCAATAGACTGCAGCAAGAAGCAAGGGGTATAGATCGAAATTGGCAGATCAATCATCTACAAGAAATTAACAATATACTAAGTTTAGAGATGATTGAATCCTTTGGCAGCTTTCAATCAAGTAGTGAAGCTTGTAATCAATAATCAACAAGCTAAGAGATAAGGTCAAGGACAGGAGATGATGGATCGAAAGTTGCATATCATTGCTGTATTGCAGGTCACATTAATGATATTGTGGAATACATAAATGATTAACAAAAGTGGTCCCTGAAATTAAATAAAAAATTAACAAGAGTTGATTTTTCAAGAACTGGCAAATTTACTTGGACTTTCAGGAATGGAGTGTTCGGCTTCAACTTCAGTTGAGGAATTCGTTGTCTAACAAAGCAACGAGATAATGTTTAAAAAGAATGCTTCCTTTTATCGTTCAGTTTGACAGCAACAGGCTCGGAGCAGTACGGGCAATTACCAAACAAGACATCAAACGATCTGCAATGAAAAAGATGCAAGAATCCACAAATCATTTAAGCCCCAGTATTCAAAACAAACAGAGAAAATAACAGGTCAATGGGGGTCTTCCCTATGCAACTTCACCGAGGAGAAAAAACTAAAACTAATTACCAGTGCCTAATCATTTCATGCGGTGCAGATGTTCTGTTAAATATCCCCCAGTAGAGCAATTAAAGTTGAGATCAACCTTAAATGAGGCCACCACAAATTGGAAGTAGTGACCCCATCATCACCAGTGTCGGCAAAAAATTATGCTGTACCTTGTCACTGAGTCTAATATTTACTCTTTACCATCAACCGTGGTGATAGGTCAATTATTTCATAGTACGTTATTGAAGAAACACCGATAATAAAGTGATGCAGAAATGTCAAGAAGATTACCAATAAGAGAGAGACTCGATCTTGAATAAAGTAAAAAAAAAAATATACTCGATCTTGAAGAAAACTCCATTTATTTTTTTTGAAAAAATCAACCATTCAAAAACTGTGTGTAAGTGCTTGTTTATACATACCGAACAAAAAACCTGATAAATACTAATTCCATAAGGAAATTGGAATCCTAGTTTTTAAGATTTAATTTCATTTCATCCCCTAAAGTACATGGATTCTATCAACTTCTTCCCAGCAGTTTGATCTTTATCAAATTATCTTATGACATTCCATCCACTTATCGATAAGGTCCTTTCATCTATGAAGAGTAATCAATTAAACAACTTAGGAGCGTGATCGATTGGGAATAAACTTTTGAGAAGAAGTTGATATTACTCATATATTTCAGGAAGTATAATGACACTGAGGCTTAAATTTAACTACTAAATTATAGTTAAGAATATTTCTAAATAAGAATAAAATCTAGAATGATTGTATCATATTAAAACTTCCAATAAACAAATACCAATTCCATTCGTTACTCACTTGCGCTTCATCCCCATCATTTCCCCTTGATTGGAAATAAGATAGGCTTTCTAAACAACAATACAGAAGGAAGAAAAAAGTCAATGTGGTAACCTTTTCTTTAAACTCTTCAAGGATAGAATTTTCAATTCGTGGGGCTTCAAACCTTTCTTCTACAAGATCCATTGCTTTGATTTCTTCAACCTCAAAGTCTTACATATCATTAATCTAAATGATCTTAATCTCAACAATTTCTCTCCGATGCATCCATCTACTTCTTTTACAAATTCTGCTGACCTCATAGGATGCCCAACATCAACTGTGAACTAGTTAGATTTATCATTATGTGCCCAACTTCTCCCTTAAATATAATGTAGTTGGTTTGCATAGTTTAGACTTGAGTTGCAAAATAAAAATAATGACAACTTCAATCATTTTGGAGATCTATGTGTTTACAATCAATAGAGCTAACCAAAAGTTGTGGCAATTAAACTTTTCACTTTGAATGATCGATGATATCAATAGGCTCACATTATCATAACACATTTCTAACTTTCCTATATTTGTGACTAAGATATCCATGTTACAACAATTTTCATAAAAACAAGTGTCATTAAGCTTAAATAAAGCTGGAATAGCATGTCTAACATATTGAAATTGAATGAAAGCCAACTCTCGAACATAAATATACTCTCCAAATAACAATATTCATAAAATATTTCACGTGATACAATCACTTTGATAGGATAAAGAATATGCGAAAATCTAACCAAAAACATTAAACTTGGCTCCGCTTTGTTCCTGAAGAAGTCTACTTCTCCAATCATAATTATATTGGTTATGAGGATGGCAATAGGAAAGCTGATCCACCTAATCAAATTGATTATTAACAAAAAAAAGAAGATTTTACTGCACCTCTCCTCACACAAAAATGGTTTTTACTAGAATAGATTTGTTTTCATTCTTATAGCTTTTTTAAAAAGCTAATTCATTTTCGTCTTTCGATTTATTAAGTATTGAGCTTTATAATCTTTTTACAAATTTTTTTTATATAATCCTAGCCTTATGACCCGGACCACAAATTTTAAGAGTTAGTTGGCTTTGAGTTTTTTTAAATGATTTTTTTTTTAATTTCTTTCAACATTGGGTTGATTGGTAATTAGATTTTATGATTTGCTTATATTTACTTTCTATAAATTATCTTCATCTAATGACTCACATCATGAGTTTTATTTGTCTTTTTTTATCAATATTTTTTCAATTTTATTTTTCAACATGTTTTTAATCAATATTTTATGACTCGGGTCGAGGGTTTGGAAGATTAATCTAGGTTAACTCAGATTATTTTTTGTTTATGTTTTTTTAATTGATATTTTTTTCTTCAATTTCATCTTTCAACATTGGGTTTATTGAAAATTATACTTTATAATTTGTTTTGATTTATTTCATATATGATTATCATAGTTTCATGACTCGACTTGTGGATTGACAAGTAAACATAGGTTGACACGAATCGATCCAATATGTTTCCATATCAATATTTATAAAAAATATGTTATCTTGAATATTTATTTTAAGTAACTATATTTTTATCGATCATCTTTGTTGTTTTAAGAATTCATCAAGTCGACCGAGCATTGGATCAATCCCTACACAGTTTACATTTTTTTTCTACATGAATTTTTTTTGTAAATTGTATCCACAAAATTAGACTATGAAGATTGCTATGAATTGTTTTCAATCAATAAAAATAATTGTGATGACTCTCATATGATGACAACATTAAAAAATAAAAATTGATTGGAGTCGAGAAATGGAGAAAGCAAAAGAATGGTCAATGAAAATTACATGTAAATTTGATTTTCTATTAAATTCATCTATACTTTTCTTTAATCTAAAAGTTTTTACATGGTTAACAAGTTGAACTTCTATTTTACTTTTCTAAAAAACAATTTAATGATCTTTATGTATACATTTTCTTTATTTGACTTTTAAGTGAATTTGGCTTTGTATATTTAACTATTTAATGCTCTTATTGGTTGTGATTTTTTAAAGAATATTTTAATGAATTTGGCTTTGTATTTTTATGAATTATTGTATTTTTTTTATGTTTATTTGAAGCAAATTTCCTTTCAAATTCAAATTATATATAAATATTTCAAATGAATCTTAGTGAACTTTTTTCAGATAATTAATTGATAATCTAGCAGCACTTCTGATGGAAATTTAAAGGCATTTTCTATAATTCTTAGATGGATGAAAGAATCATATTGATAAAAGAATGAAATGTTACCGGAGAAAAATTGATAAAGAACAAAATTTTAGAAAGAAATTGATAGAACCCCCATATATTTTAAGGAGATGAAATAAAATTATGATAGAACAAGAAAAAAACAGTTGTAGGATGAAAATATATGAAGAAAAAGTTTCGAGATCAAAAAAGACAATAAATTATAGTGGAATAGTTACAATACTAGACTCATGTGGAATCACCAAGAAGATCACCACAAAGAGATACATTCAATAATTTCCATAGCCCAACCATTTTGTAACTGATGTTTAGAAGCTTATTTATATGTACCAAGCTAAATAAAATATAATATGAAAACCTAATAAGTTTTAATTCAATAAGAAAACTTAAGTCTTCATTTAACAATTAAACAATAAATAATAATAAGATATAGAATAATTATATGATTTTGAAATTTCTAAATAAACAAATAACAACTCTTCTTGTTATCCTTCATTCTTCATCATAAAGTACAAGAAGATTGGAGAATCTATATTTGAAAGGACGCTCACAAGAAGATTGGTAGATGGTTAAGATATGAACATTTGGTGAAGTATTAGCTGTGGAAAAAGGGCAAAAAGTGCAGCAAAGCAATCTCAACTTAAAATCACTCTTCAAAATGCAGTGAAAGAGGACCAAAACCATAATTATCTTATGTAAGACAGATAAAAGCCAGAGATACTAAAAAGTCAACGTACTGCCTAGTTGTGGGGATATAGAGCAACCAGCTAAGACATGAACATTTGGTGGAGAAGTGTTAGCTATGGAACATGAGCAAAAAGTGCAGCGAAGCAATCTCAACTAAAACCACTATACAAAATCTCTAAGTTAAACCATACTTATCTTATTTGAGCCAAATAAAAGCCAGAGATACTAAAAAGTCAACGTACTGCCTAGTTGTGGTGATAGAGCGCAGCCAGTCCACCAGACAAACAGTATGGAAAGCCCTACCACAACTGGTATTATCACATGTGTGGTCGGTTCCAGCACCACTCCTAGATCCAAGCTCCTCATCTACATGAACATTTACAGGTCAATGATAAATGAACTAATTCAAAAATATAAACGTTTCTACTTGGTATAGCATTACCCATGGGAAGGTATTGAGCATAACAGATTCCACATTCAACTTGCTGATCGTTCTCCAGGACATGTGATGGTCTTGGTAGTTCAGTCTCCAAAACAAATGCAAGATTTTCAGGAAATGTTTTATCCTTCATCCTGTAAAAATTAATCCAAGAGCATACGTATGGAGTGTTCCCTGATTGGTATAGTTGACAAAGACACTCATTTTCCAAAATGAATGATAATACTATCACTACTTCGAACATTGGATGGAAAATTTAGGAAAACTATCGTACAGGCTACCCCTCCTTCCCTTTTTCTCATTTAGAATGCAATTTACTTGTTTGAAAAACACAAAAGAAAACCTCGACAATTGTACCATTGTTATAATAGTAACAGGTAATTGAAATCAAAATGCTAATGATAAACTAAGCAGTCTCAAGATCATACCATCGTTTGTTATTTCTCAGCCACATCTTTCTCACAGGGTTCACCACTAGACCAGAGCCCATAAAGCGACACCTAATCAAACTTAAGAAACTCATTAGAGAATGGAAATCCAAGACTAGCTATGACAATAATATCGATTTGACAAGAAAACTTACTCTGGCAAAGAACTAGGATCTTTGGCATTTATAGAAAGCATTATCAAACAATCATTTCCTGGGGAAAAGGTCAGGAAAAAGGGAGGAGGTTTTAATTACAGCAAACAGGATTCTGTGTTACATTATTTCACAAATTGTACGATAAACTTTGAATGGACAAAAAATATAATCATACAGCTAACCTCAGCTAGCAAATCACATGTATTTCAGTTGATCAACAACAGAAGACAAAAATGTGTGACCAAATAAATACCTATATCAATTTGGCGACAGGTTGTGGCGCGAGACAACTCTTTCTTGTTAGTGACACAAAGAGAATGATCAATATCCTCCATTGTAGACCAAAACTCCTGAAGCTTTTCTAAATGCTGTTATATTCAGAAAGAACAATATCATTTGACACCCTTTTTAGATGGAACGTTACAGAGTTATTACAAAGATCATGTCCCACATAAGTCACATGAAAACTAAAATTTTTGTAATTGAAAACATAAAGAACATTTGAAAGCATACCTCTCGGAACTGTTGCACCAAATCTTTTAATCTTGATTTTACTGACCATTTAACATTGAATATATATGGTACCTCCTGGAATAGTTTAAAAATGAAGAAAGTTTCAGCCTTCAAATGAAAGGATTCAAATAGCAAACAGATTATTAGGACCAACCGCCGAAACTGAAGGTGGTTTTTGCGGATAGGTTTTATCCAACTGAATTTCCATGACATGCACTCTTCCCTTCATATCTCTGATACTCAATTACACAACAGGTTAGTCCACTACATGTTGAAATAAACTTGAAGGAGAACCGACATAAATTATAATGCAAAGGGATATAGATAGTGATTGGATATTAATAACTAATTCTATACTTACGTAATGCGAAAACTAAGGAACTCTAAATCTCCACCGAAACGAACCAGATGCTCCCATCCAACTTCTTCTATCTGTCTTATAAGAACAACGAAAACATTATCAGCAAAACGCAACCTGAAAGCATAGAAAAGAAAAAAACACAATCAGGAAATAATTCATTGACGTTGATGTCAACCTCTGAGTAGACCAAGCGGTAAAATGAAGACAGATTGGCTAGCTCTTTGTGTCTTTTCTGCTCAATAAAATCCTGTAAGCCAAAACAAAATATTCGTTTGGGGATTTTATCAAACAGCTGGTGGGCTTGCTTTATTATGTTTACGGTGATAAAAAATGGTCACTAGAAGAAAAAAGGACGTACCATTCTAAGAGGGTTGATAGTGAACTCTGCAAGATCAATTTATCAAACAGCTAGCGTGCTATTTGTTTTACGGGGAGCAATAAACAGTCCTCGTATCCTCAATAAATCTCACGATCCTCCTACCCGGTGGTGGTTCTATCATTTCTGAGATAAACTATTTATCTAGTCCTTGTAGTTTAACAATATTAATGAAGCAGTCCTTGTAGTATCAAAAGCTACATATTTCGACAGTACAAAAACTATATATTTAGAATATAAATTAGGGTAAGCTGTGATTGCAAGAATGAAAGCGTAAAAAAGAAAAATTGGATATGATTTTATATATGTATATATTTCATGTTTAAGAATACAGAAAATCTATTTATAGTTATTTTAGAAATAACTTTATTATCTCTATTTTTAATTTAACTTTATTATCTCTATTTTTAATTTGATGTTAATATTTCTTTTAATGACAAAATCAAAAGTAGACTGGATCGGCCATCCCCATGTATTGCTGTTTGGGATACTTCGCCTCTCTCAACTAGCACCAAATATAGAATGTCAGGTGACACACGAGTAAATTCATTAATAAAGAAGTTGTTTTGTTATATTTTTTCTCACATATAACTATTTATTATAATTTTTTCTTTTACTTTTTTTATATAATTTATGTTTTCTCTTACAAATTAAGTTTATTTTTTAACATTATATTTATAAGAATTAAATTTTATAAAAAAAAAAATTATAAGCTTACCTCGTCACTTGGATTACAAGTTCAATGGATTAACTTGATGGGCTCGATTTTTTTAATTAACTTTTTTCTTGTTTTTATCTTTTAATATTGGATCGATTATAAATTATATTTTATTGTTTGTTTTGATTTGATTTGTATTTTACAAGGTTATCTTTATCTCATAGCCCAAGTCACAAATTCAATGGAATAACTGGAGTTGTTTTTTGTATTCTTTTATAATTGATGGTTCAAGTACTATTTAATTTTTTAATATTAGATTTATCAAAAATCAAACTTTAAATTATTGTAATCTTATAACTTAAATTATTGTAATCTTGAAATTTAAATCACAAATTTGTGAGCTTTTTTTAGCCCATTTGTAGTTCCTCTATCGTCACTTTGAGCTTTTCCAGGACAACATGTTTCCCAAGTTTGTATGCTTAAGGCTTGTCGGGTAGTAGCTCACAGCTTGTTGATTATGAGAAAAATATTGTAATAAATGGTGATTAGTGGTATTAGCCTCATGTAAAGTGGATTCCCTTGTATTGTGATTTCGTTTTTCATGTATTCTTCTTCATACTTTCTTACATCCCATTTCATTCTTGCACAAGTGCCCTTTCATCGTATATTCCTCAGCTACATGTCGATTGAACCATTTATATAGATTTTTTGCTCCTCGGAAAAAAAATATAAGAAAGAGTCCAAAAGCACCGGAAGAGGGGGGATCGAGTCGTGCATTGTCCAGGCGCCAACCCCTCCATCCTCGGCAGCAGGATTGCATCTCCGCCACTCTTCACGGTGCCGATCATGATTATCAAACTCGCGAGTTGACTTGTAAAATTGTACGATTTTGCGAGTCAGCTCAAGAAAACTGGTTAACTCGGGGGAAAACTCGAATTTGGTCAAACTCGTATAAAATCGGTTTGACTCGTAAAATCGGACCAGATCGGTCCAATTTTACGATTGTAATATTTTGCGAGTCAACTCAAGAAAACTAGTTAACTCGGGGGGAAAACTCGAATGCGGTCAAACTCGTATAAAATCAGTTTGATCTTGTAAAATCTGACCGGATCGGTCCGATTTTACGATTCTTATATATCAAGACTGCTGCTTCAAAATTTTACAATACACGTATTTATATTGAACTCCAAAGAGTGGAGAAGATTTTTGGCCGATGATAATGAAACACTTATTTATGAGAACATTTTTGGCCGATGTGGGACAACTTTCATTGTCCCACATGGGCCACATTGGACAAACAGATTGTTTGTGTGTGTGTGTATTAAAAATAATTATACAAAATATATATTATAAAAAAATAAAATCATTGTGTTGTAATTTATATACCACATCAACAAAATATTTATTTTAAATTTGTTAGTTTTTACCTAATAAAATTCTATGGACATAATTGTTTTGTAATGTGTTTTGAAGTTATTTTACATCATGTATGAACCTTAACTAATCAAGTTTTATTACCATAATTATGTTGTATTGTATTCGGAAATATTGTACATGTGATTTTACGATTTTTCTTTTCACACGATTTTAGCTGTGATTTTACGATTTTTGTACGGATAAATTCGGGTACGATATTATGATTTTACGATCCGATTTTTCGAAGCCCTTTTCGATTCGTGTCAAAATCTCGATTTTGACAACTTTGGTGCTGATTGTGCACCAAATCTCTTCATGGGACCTGGTCAATGCTCGAGTAGAGGAATGCAGAAGTTTAAGGATGTAATCAATAGCGACACCAATTGAATTGTTGCATGGCTTGTGCAGGTATTGAGTCCACCTGCAATTCAAAAACATGTGTAATAAATAATGTCATAATGCAAATTTCCCAGCAATTGAAAAAAGTCTCAGCTAAACGAATGAAATGAATGTTACAGTTTTCTAGTACCATTTATCTTTATAAAAGTATTATTCCTACCTATAAGTTATCGGTAAAAGTATATTCATCACGATAATATTTTCTTACTGTTTTTTTTCTTTGATTTTTGTTGAATCAATGTTTTTTGGTTTTTTTTATAATGTTTTTTTAGTATCATGATATATGACTATATGTCATCAATTTAACATGTTAATCAAGTTTACTATATATATATATATATATATATATATATATTATTTTTTAATTGATCTTTTTAGCATTAAGTTAACTAAAAATCATCCCGAGTTATTTTTAGGGTTTTTTAAATCAACTTATTCATATTAAATTATTAAAATAATTATGTATACAATATATAAAAATACAATTCTCTTAAAAAAATCTTATTTAAAAAGTTATATCACCAATTTAGCCACGTAGCACCTCCCATTTACAATGCTCTCATTCTGAAGTCTAAACATAGTCAAAATAAGGTATTGCACCAAAACAAATGCTAATAAAAGACAAGAGCAAATGAAGTCTTGGCCTAAGGGAATTGTTTTCTTCCTCTGTATCAGGGTTTAAATCTCACCATGCATGCTTGCTATTACTGCTATGTTTTATATGTTCACTAGATTTGCAGAATGTTCAATAATTTCGAGGATTAGTTATGATACTCGTAAATTGAGTCAAGAAAAAAAATATAAGTATGAAAAGAAGTGGTGTACAGGCTACGCTAACCAGTAGCCACCATCATGGTAGGTAGTATTGACCTTTCATAGATGCCCATCAAACAATTTGAATTCAAAGGTGGCCTAATCATATATATAAAAAATGGTTTTAATTATGATGGGCAAGAATTTTCCAAAAATAAATTATGATGTACAAGAAATAATTTAAAGAATGGCCCACGTACGCATTTAGGCAAAAGAAAATCATTCGATGACACTCATTTGATCATTGACTGTTGGAGAGGAAGTTGGATTTTTAAGTCATGATCTTTCCTAAGATTGTTATACAAACTAGCAACTCTAAATAAATAGTTCTGATGATTATCAATATTTACGCAATAATCTACATGACATTAAAGAGAGAATAAAATAAATAAAAGAGAGAATCATATCCAATTATATCAAATATAATAGCAATATTGTCATCTACATTATAAAATCTTATCCAAATTGAGTTTTTTTTCTTCATGATAGCAAACATTAAAAAATACCAAATAATTGTTATACCAGTCATTTCAAGCATATTATTTGTATCAATTTAGATAATGAAAACATATAAAATATGTGTTAGATTGTTCATTTGATGAGAGGAATTTATATTAGGTATTTATTTATTGTATTTATATGTTTATCATGGTTTATAAAATATTTTTAGGTTTTACAGGTCAAATATAAACTGGGAAAGGATTTTTAGGTCAAAAACTCTCAAACCTTATTTTTCCAGTTGGCGTGGTGACCAAAATCAAGGCTAAGATTAGGCCACGCGTCATTTGTTAATTTATTTTTCAAAAAAATATGGTGGATGATATGTTGGCCGCCCTAGATGCAATGCGTCTTTTTTCTTTTTTTGTTAATTAATATTTTCATGTAAAAAATATATTTATATTAATACCCCCCCTTTTTTTTTATCATCAGAGCATCTTTTGAATAGTGATTATTTTTTGGTTATGCATCTAATTTTCAAGTAGGTTTTTCTGATTTATTTTTAATTTTTTCAAAATGTTTGATGTAGATAAATTATCTTTTAAAAAATATATATTTTTATCATTTTTAGATAATGTTTTTGATATGTGCAGTTGTACATCATGTTTTTATTTTATTCAATAAAATTATAAATAGAGCGTAGTAATATGCTTATAATATAAATGACGTGACTCTTTCATTGTAAATTAATCTTCACATTGTTCACCCTCGCACAATTAATTGTGAATTATAATAGTATTTTTTTTACAAATTTTTATTCTATTCCTCAAACATTTTCTTTTGTACAGTCAAACCCTTTTAAGCATCTAATTTCATTTTTTAGGGAATGTTGAATTGAAAAATAAAGGACTAGAGTGAAAAAAACAAGAATAAGATAGGTGGTTCTTTAGAAATTATTTATAAAATATATTTTATACTTAAAGAATACAAATCAACAATTTTTTCTCTTCATTTTAACCCCCCTCCCCCTCCTTTTCTTTTGCTCATTGTTTTTTCTTATGATTTTATTTTTTAATCTTGGCTCTAATTTATTTTGATTTATTTTTTATATGTTTTTGTAATACGTGACAACTTATTTTTACTATCATATAGTTAAATAAACAATAGTTTAAAATAACAAAAATTATTAACCCCATCAATTTACAAGTTTAAAATTTTAACCTGAGCTATATGATTCACGGGTTTACTCATATAATCTAAAAAAAAAAACATGTTATATTTTTATTGGCCATCCAAAATATTTTTGAATCTATTAAATTAATTGAGTCACTATAAATCAATCTTCACATAGTTTAATTAAAAAGTCCGAGCTCCGCATGAAACTGGGCCGAAGGATTTCAAAATCAGTATAGGACTCAAATGTTGTTTGATTGGAAATTGTTTATGAAAAAAAATATTTTTTTATTTTTTATTTTAAATTAAAAAAATAGTATTTTAAATTATTTTAATGTATTAATGTCAAAAATGATTTTTAAAAAATAAAAAAAATATCATTTTAATATATTTATAAATAATAATTACTTTCAAAAATCACCGAAATTGCACTAAAAAAACTATATATAAACGATGAATAGAATCAACAAATCAAATGTTATAATATTCGGAAGATTTTTCTTACCGAATTTCTAAATGTATAGTCTACTCCCAGCTACAAATTTGGTGATAAAGTTCGCCGACAACTTGTCGTATTTATCAGATGTGGTGATAAAAGAAAACTCATCGTGTCCGAAAGAAAGCCTACAGGATCACGTGTTTGTATTCCATTTTCCTCTGCCCATCATATATTTTTGATTTGCAGGCGTCATGGCTGAAGCAACATGGATCTTCTACCCTTTTTATTTACTTTCGGCAAGACTTTTTTTTGGTAATAGTTATTTTTTTTATTTCTCAGGTTTAGATTTATAAATCAATATTTTGAAAAATAATTAAATTTGTTTTCTTAAAACAACGTACCGACATGAGGGATGCACCCTGGAAATCATCTAAGAGCATAAATTACATTTTAATTAGTATATAAAAATCCCTTAATATAAAAACATATATTTGAATAGCTAGGATTCAACGTATTTAAATGTGATAGCAATTGTTTAAAAAACTTTATTTTTGCTTTTATAAAATTTATTTTTGATGTTGACATATTAAAAATATAAAAAAATAATTTAAAATAAAAGGTTTAAATTGTAATAAAAAAAAAAACAGATTTAATCTTTAGGTTCACTCTCAATCTTCTCCATCATCCATATGCTTGTTTGGAGGTGTCATAGCTTTCAAGTTCTTTTCAAATATATTAAGATAATATTTTTATTTTAAAATCATTTTAAATCAGACATCAAATGATCTAACGAACTAAAAATTCATTTTAAATGTAAAAATAATTTGGCCAAACGGCGTCACTGCAACAGGCATAATCATTGTACTTTTAAATAGTGAAATGGGGAGCTGTAATTCCTCCAGCTTTTATGGTGGAGGGGGTAGTTGAAAGAAACTTATACGTTAAAAATGAAGGGATTAGTTTTTTTTTATGTGGGATTAGTTTTTTTTATGTTTTAAATTATAAATTATAAATTGATATTCAAGAAAATATTTTAAAAACATATATAATTCTTTTTTGAAAAAACCGAGACAAATACATGATACAAATTTATTTTTGAAATGAGTTTTTATTTTTAAAAAACAAAAACATAAAGAAATATATCCGTTATATTTATTAGAGTATAGTATAATCATATTATAGGACATCATCTACAAGATTAAGCTTTTAGGTGAGATAGTTCCTTAATATGATATCAGAGTCTTGTTGACCTAGCGGTCACAAGTTTGAATCTCACCATCCCCATTCTATTTGATAAAAATATCAAGCACAAGACAATGTGAGTCTGTACAAATTTAAAACCCAAAAAGTTTTCACTCGAGGGGGGTGTTACAGTATAATATAATCATATTATGGAGCTTTACCGACAAACTTAAGCTTTTAGGTGAGATAGTTCCTTAACAATATTTTCACTATTTTTATAAAATAATAAGCAATACTATGTTATTATTGTATATTTGAGATTGTGGTTGAAATTATTTCTAAAGTGTTTTTTTATTTAAAATATATTAAAATAATATTTTTTATTTTTTATATCTAAAAATACCAAAAATATTTAATTTAAATTAAAAAATAATTGGTTTTTGAAACATAGTAACAAATACCCCTTTATAACTAAACAGTACAAAACAAATTTATGATTATTAAGGTACAAAACTCGACAGGCCGACAATTTAGCCAACAGAAGACATATGTCTTCTTTTATTTCAATATTATTACGTGAGTGCACACGTAAACTAAGCCTGCGATATTTTAAAAGGAGGAGATTTTTGTCTATGCTTATTCGTGTCTTTCGCTAAAGAATGTTGCTTTTTTTTTTCTCCTTAAAGAATTCAAAGCAGCTTGTTGAATGTTGACCTTTCTATCCCTAGTTCTGCGTGTTTCATTATGAATTATTAAAGTGTTTTTATTTATTTGTTTTCTCTTATTGAGATTTTCAATTTCCACAATGAGCAAATATATATTATTTTGAATTTATTTATATATAAAGTGTTTTAGTGTCTTTTAAAAGTGTTTATTGCTTAAAAATGTATTAAAATTATATTTTTTTATTTTTAAAAAAATATTTTTGATACCAACACATCAAAATAATCTAAAAACATTTTTTTTAATTTAAAATAAAAAATAAAAGTAATTTTTTTTAATATTTTTATAATTACTTTCTGATCGTAATGTCAAACATGATCATGGTTGCATTTTATATATCTAGTAGCTTCTTTCTCTCAACAAATTTCGTCAATTAATTATATAGCTCAATAGTCCATTCAACCTCTCGATAAATATGTAATTAGAGTATAAGATAAATCACTTTACTTGACTCTTGGCTAACAAGATATCGTGTTCATTCAATTGGAAAATAAATAAATAAATAAAACAATGGGATTGCTTTCATTTACCAGTATAGCACACGTATTTTTGCATGCTTGCATACACACATAGAAAGAGAAAAGTGGCTTGACAAGTTTATTGTTTAATTTGTTAATTTTGCTTTTATATATATAAAAAATGTGATATATTGTGACCAAAAGTCAATATCTTTTCTAACTCTTTAATTAAATCGTGACTGACTTTACAACGATGTTGTCGGCTACACACCCTCTTGAAGCATGGAACGTCTTGGTTCATACAAAACCAATACAACCTCGTCATCTTCTTCACGAGTCGTAATCAAAGCTCAATTTCCAAGTGACTAAACGCTAAAAACTAAACCACCCTTATCATCTTGACAGATATCATTACTAATTGCTCAGGTTTTGTAATCAAGGAGAAAATTATTTATTCAAGTAAATTGTATCAATATATATAAAAAAATAGATTCTTAAGATTGCGTAAAGAGAGAAATTAAATGGTTTATTATTAATATGAGTGTATGATCAAATTGCACGTATCCCAAGTAATTTATTAATAACTAACATTAAATTATTTTCCAGTAGTTATCGTACTGGCAATTATAAAACACGACACATGAAATCATAAAATAAATAAATTTTTTAATACCCAAGAGGTCCTGGCGTGAGTGGTGAGGACATTCTCGTCCTTAAGAGATATTAGAGGTTCAATCTCATCCTCTTGTATAGAGTCAACTATTTGGAGAGCACTTTCATCTCTTCGAGCTCACCGATACTGAACATTGATTAGTCTAGATCGAGTATCTGTGACACAGCGTGGTTTTTTTAAAAAACTTTTTAATTACAATGTAGCAGCACCCGTTAAAATGTAAATTGATACGGTCTATGACTCAAGAGTCAAGCGTGAGAAGGGGGGGAAATGATGTCACCGGTAATGCGCCAAACGCCGGTCGGCAACTCCATGATAATGAAACAGATGGGTGGTGAGAGAGGTCACGAGGGAGTTTCCTGGAAAGCCTCCTCTTATACGGGAAAGTCACCTCATCATTTATTGGTCGACACCGCACCATAATTTCAGGCATCTATTATCAAAGAGAACCTTCTCATCAATTCAATGAGCAATGTCCATACCAATCATGATATTTCCCCCCCGTTAATCTGGGCCGTCCAATTAGTAAGCCTGGTCTAAGATATGCTCCATTACTGTAAAGTGGAATATCTACCTTTTCAGATTGGGTTTGGAATTTGAACCGTCAAAAGGGACCCTACATATAGAAGAGTCTAATAATACGAGATTCATGGCAAAATCCCATAATGAAAATGGTAGATAAAAGGTGCCACCGGTACATCACGTGGCACATGGTCCCATTGGGATGTACATCACCCTTGGAGGAGGACACTTGTTTTTTTTAGTATTTTTACGTGATTTTATTTTTAAATAATTTTATAACTATTTTTATAAAAGTATATCTAAAGAATAATTAATGAAATACCACCAATTATGCTTTTAACAGATAATAATCTCTTATGCTTTTAAAATGTCTTGATCTCTTGAGTTTCTCCGAGTGAATCATCCATTCCTTTCTTTGTCCACACGCCTCTCGCCACCACCCATTTCTTGACGACTCCTTTCTCTCACTTTCTAACACAACTGAATATATTAGAGACAGGTACACGTGAGCTAACCGCCCATATCCCCACTTCTCTTATCTTCTTATGTCTCTCTCTCTCACACACAATCAATAATAATTCTAATCATCAAATGATTTTTGTATTAAATTAGATATTTTTATCAACTTGTGTATATATTGACCAATCTTATAAATTTTAAAATTAACGAAGATATAGAAATGATCCTCATATTATCGAACTTAAAATCAAAAGAGAATAAATTTTTTAATTCCAAATTATTATTACTGACCGTCTATTACATGATTAATCAAATGATTTTTCATTATCCTCATTTAATATTTATATCTTCGAGACACATCACAGATGGGCCAGAAAGCTGCCATATCACAAAGGGTTTTTAACTTTTTATATTAAGAAAAGAAGTATGGTTATGGGGCATGAATTCCTCCTTACTGTGGCCTGAGTTGTCGCCTTCCCTAGCAATTTGTTGTTGCTATTATCAAGTCATTCAATTATTAGATTAGTTGAAAAGGATTGATGGAGAATTAATTTGTCTACTTTTATAATTTAGGAAGTGTTTGTGTGGAAAAGCTCAATTTGGACTCAATTTTATGGCGTTTCACTCTCTTTTTAATCATCCAATTATTTAAAAAAAAATCATAAAAATCTTACTTTGCGATCTGAATAGAAACTTGTGAGATTATAAATCCAATTCCAATTTATTAGTATATGATAATTCTATTTTTCCCGGTTAATCTTGTTTCAACTAATAATTAGGCTGAAATGATCATCATGTGGTTGCTCGAAATTCATATGGGTTGCACCAAAAGATATCTACTGGATTCTTCATTGTAAGAAAAAAGAAAAGAACGATTCAATGGATCTAGCATGCAGAAATTTGATGGGTTTGTGATCATGCCATGATCACCGCCCGTCCTATAATCGAACCTGGCGAAATTGACGGAGAACAGGGGAGGAATATATTGCAAGAGACTCATAGATATCAACAAACAATAGCCATCCCTCATAGATTTTATATATATATATATATATATATATATATATATATATATATATATATAATTTGCTTAGCAATATACAAACTTGTAATGAATTAAAAAAAAAGGAAAAACGTAAAAAGAGAACTGGTCGGTAACTACTATTTTCTACAAAATAATTAATTACACTAATTAATCTTTCACAACAAGCCCTTAACCAAAAAATTAGAGGGATTGCTGGGTTGGTCTATATATATATATATTCTATTTATTATCTTCTAAAAATCCTGCACCTTCCTTAACAAGCTGCGGAAGGATTAGTGAAGGAATTATAGAAGTGAGGTTTTGTAGTCATTGAAAATGGGATCTTTGAAGCACCTTCACCAACCCCACCAATTCTTTCACAAGATGGACACATGGTAAGAGTAGCTGCCGGCATGTGCATGTAAAAGGGCTGCGCCATTTTCAGTGATTTAAGTTCCTGCAGCTCCTTCTGCAGCCTCCTATTTTCATCTGTTAGTGATTCGCAGCACTTCTTCAAGATTTCACAGTCCATTTCAGTTTGCTTCAGTTTTGTCCTGCACATGATCACTGGCCATCATTAACTAAGGCCCCTTGTATACAATTTGATCTATAATTTAAAAAAAAAAATCTTTTCAGGGATAGGAAATTGTTCTGTGGGGCTTTGGGATTTTTACGGATATCACGGTGTCGTTTTGTGGTGATGATTTTGATGGGTTATACAAGTCGTAACACGGTTAAAGATGATCTAGATTACCTGGCTCTCCTGTTTTGGAACCATACTTCAACTTGTCTTGGCCGTAGATTCAACTGCCTTGCTAAAGCTTGCTTTTGCTTCTGTTCATTTGTCAAGGAAAGATCAAACTCTAATCACCAGAGTAGAGGCATAAATATAGAATTAGATATAAAATTAAACAAGTGATTAAGAGACTAATTAATTACTTACAGGATTGAGGGTGCTGTGTTGTTTGAAGCTTTCCTCCAAAAGGGCAGATTGCTCTTTGGTGAGTCTAAGTTTCTTTCTCGCATTAGTACCATCTTCATCTTCGTCGCTTACCCTTGAAGAAACCCTCTCTACCTCTATATCTTCACTGCTAAGGTCTCTTTCCCTCTTAACCCTACCACTAGAGAAAGAAGAAACAGCACTGTGAGGAGAAGCTTGACGATACAGCTGATCATGAGCACGGACGACAGGCTCCTCACAGCCTGATCTCTTTCCATCCATGGCAGTCTTTTGGCTATAAGTCTGGTCAGAAGAAAGACCCAAACTAAGTGAAGGCTCAAAACTTGTCATTAATGGCTTAATCTGAGGCTTTATAAGTCGCTTGTTGTTATGATCAGCTGGGTTAGATGTATTCTCTAGGCTTGTTGTTGTGAACCCTAACCCAAGAACAAGGCCGGCGTTGCACCCATCGTCAAGCCACCCCATTAGTTATGAACAAGAGCTTGCTAGCACACTACTCGTCTAAAACGAAGGGAATACAAAATTTAGGAAGAGGAAATGATGAACTGGGGGAGATGAGCAGGTTTGAGAGAAATGGGGAGACAAAGGGTCTTAATAAAAGGGAGAGAATGAGGAAGACTTTTTATCTGTGTTTAGGGTTGGGATGGTTGGGTGGGTAGGTAGGTGGCTATGATAATTAATCAAAGGAATGAATTGAGTAGAGAAACGAATCTGAGGGCATGGAAATTATGCAACACCATCTCTCTCTCTCTATACAAAGGTTGACCATTTGGACAAACCCCACTACCATTATCTTTCACATTATCGTAGCTAAGAAACTCCCTCTCTCTCTAGATCTCTCTCTCTCTCTCTAGAGTAGTATGCAAGCAGCTCACATGCTGGTGGGCGACACATCAAGAGAATGATTCGCTTGGACCTTCGCCACCCATTAACGTACCAAGGTTAACTATTACCACTTGGTTTTCCAATGATTTTTTGGCATATGTAGTTTACATTTATCAATTATTTGCCAAGTTATATGCTTTGTTTACTCCTATATATATCCTATTATTTGTCCGGCAGCCTTGCTATTTTTCTTTACTTTACTGCCTTTCTGTTCCTTTCTTCACTAACAAACAAAGCCATGTCTGTGCACTCATTCGAAGCTTGCTTTTAAAATTACGAGGGTTAAAAAAGAAATGCTCTATAATGTGTCCAAGGGAAAGGTCAATAGTCAAGTTCAAATTAACTTGAGAAAAATAGGGTTAGATAATGGAGGGAGGGCTATATATCCGGTATATAATTTAAGGTGGGGCCACGTCTTTCTTTTTTATAATCCATTCATCAAACAGGTGGCTAAAAAATGGGTGTTTTTTTTTTTAAAAAAAAACTATTTTTCAATTTATTTATTTTTTATCTAGAAACATATAATTAATCATTATTGTTTTTTGGTATTACGTTTCCTGATACAATAACATAAGAAAATAACATGTTTATATATAATTGATCTGTTCATGATCTAAATCGATGAATGAAGTTAAATCTTTTTAATTAGATATTATGATCGGGAGCCCATCACGGGCCATTAATGATTTCCTTTTTTAAACACACCACATGAAATGTCTCCCACTCCAAGCCAGTTTTTAACTAGCTGGGGATGGGCATCATGCATGAAATGTTGCTTGCAAGAATGGCTTTCTTTTTAATTTTAATTAATGGGGATGGTGGGTGGTTGCCTAGTTGCTAATTGTGAGGGTAGATAAGGATGTGCACTATCTCTATTGTCCTTCGAAACTCACGAGCGAGGTGTTTGTCTCTTGGTTTGCCGTGTCCTGTGAAAAAAGAAAAAAGAAAAACAATTAACAGGGGAAAAAAAGATTAAAAAAAGTAGGTGCTTAGGCACATAATTGGAGCTTCATAGAGTTATAATGGAGGCAGAATATGATTCATCAACAAGAACCCGGATCTTTGCTTAACTAGAAAGTTGATGTGCGTTCTTGGGACCTACTTGCTATGTATACATGTACACGCACTCCCAATAATGCATTGTCGGCTACTCTGATGTGAAGTTAGGTCACCCACAAGACATGATAAATCTTATATAACAATTGTAATATAATGTATAGATAGATAGATAGAATGAAAATAATTTAGAAATAGGATCACTGAAAGTTGACTGATTGGTAGATAGCAAATTTGAACTTTACCTGCCAGCAAGATACAAATATATATGTTTATAAAAATAAGATTCTGGATTTAGTATTTTTAACTCAAATAATTCGAAGGTTTTTGGATGGGTTGACTCGAAATGTGATTGACCCGAACACCAATTAGATTGATGGTCGACGCTTGCTACCTTGTGGTCAGACTAAATCTCTGCTAACAGCAGGAGACGATCTGAAGTTTATTATATCTGAAAGGAAATATGATCATAAACATTTAACGAGCATGGCCAACAATTCAGGACGAGAAATTTATAGAGAAACAATTTATATTCTACGGATGATAAGAATTAAAAACAACAATTAATAACTATGAATAAGTTTTTGCTGGTTTAATTATTCGTAAAGTGTTCCTCGTAATATTTAAGGAAATTGTTCCTTGGAGCAGTGTGCGGTGCATCCGTTTCCACAAAACATCATGGCCACGTACGATTGGCAGACATAATATAAATTTAGGAGCCGTTCAAGTTTGAAACTGGAACAGATTGGTTTCAGAAAAGGAATGCTGCCTAATGATCTGCAGTGGGCGATCATTTCCTGTCGTCTATGCAGTTTTTATATCGTGGAAATGCGTTGTGACTCATCAGGGTATTTCCAGTGCTCTATGACCATTTTTGGCTGATGGCACCCACTGGTTTTGTGCTATAATAAGAAGACTTTCCTTCGCCTTTTTCTCTTTTTGTTCTGGATCTCTCGAGCTCTCATGGAAATGATTGCGAATTAGAGATGGTTTAAACAAGATTTTGCCTTTTAATTTCTTGGAAATAATAGAACTTTATGCTAAGAATGTGATACCATGAATATGATTTTGATTTCTATTATATTTATAAACATATGTGAGCAGAGTTTTCTGTGATTATTATTTTTAAAAGTTCTTATCGCACATATTCATGGCAACAATATTCTAATTCTAGATGTTCATAAATATTGCAATTAATTTAAATAAATAATTAAACACGATTAACTAGTAATATAACCAAATTTTGTACAGTGAAAGATGAGAAAGAGATATTGCGAGTTTAAGTTTTATTTTAATTTAACAAATATTGAAATTTATTTATTAGTAAATAATCTTAAAAGATTTTCAAAAATAAAATTATAAAATAGTGGTATAACCAGGTGCCCAAAACTAGTAATACTGGAAAAGTTAGGGATAAAAGGCAAAAAAGGCTGGAAATTCTATGGATCAAACCGTAAAGAAAGAAAAAAAAAAGACATCTTCGTAACTTTGAAACAACAACATCCAATCAAAAGTTAATTGGGACGTGTCAAATTAGCACCTGTTTCTCAACCATGTGTTGTCTGAAAATAACAGTTAAATGTCATTGAAGAATAGAACATACGTTTTAATGAGTTAGAAATTATTTTTGAGAAATAAAAAAATAAAACCAATCATTATATGTATTTTTAAATTAAAAAATCATTTTCACGGTATCTTGCATCGAATAGTAACTAATAAAAATCGAGGTTATGGATACATGAATTAAATTCCAAAATCTTCTTATTTTGCTTCAAAATTACTTAATCCATTATTTCATATTCCAATGATTTTATTCTTAATTTCTATAAGATTTTTTTTTGAATACTCTTTTTTTCTTAAGCCTCAACCACTGGATGACGGCCAATTAACACATGACAACCTACTCTAACAAAACCTGATTAAAATAAAAAAACCATAATAGAATTTATAGTTAAAGGGTAGTGTCCATAAATTTTTTATTTAATAACACGACCCGTAATTTAAAAAAAAAATACAGTACGAAACACATTAATTATTAATTCGTTTAATAGTCTTGTTGGATTAATTAGAAACTATTCGTCTGTGATGTATTTTTGTTTGTTTTTAAATCAATGAATATTTTTATGTCAGCTTGTACATTAACCGAGATTAAATCTTTACTTAAACTATGTAAAAAACACTTCTTTCACATTAACATTGTCTATTAAAAAAAGGATTAATGATAATCTTAGAGTTTAAATATATATAGAAAATAAAGAAAGGGAACTAAACTCCTTATATTTAATCACCATGTAAACACTATATATATATATATTCCTACTTCGTGCGAACATAACATGTTAATATCACAGATCATTGAAGTTTTGGAAAAGCATTTATATATATATATTCCTACTTCGTGCGAACAGAACATGTTAATATCACGGAGCATTGAAGTTTTGGAAAAGCATTTTAAAGACATGAACTATCCGAAGCTTTTGTCTTTAAGTACCAGAAAGCAAGTAGATAAGGCACTACTTTGGACCCAAGTGGATATACATTGACTTTGAAACAGTTGACACAATACAGAGAGAAGTAGCTAGCTAGGTGTTAGCAGAATGTATGACAAGCTACCCCATATATTATAAAATAATATAAATTATATTTTAAAATATTATTTAATAATTTAAGATTTTAAATAAGTTAGTTTTTTTTATTTGATATCACAGTCTTGGTTTTATTGATTCAATGATCATGGATTTTAATCTTATTATTCCTGTTTTATTTGATAAAAATTAAACATAAATTAAGTGTGTAATTATACAATTAAGCTACGAGGTGACATGATTCTTTTAACATCATGAAAGAATATATAAATCATCATTAAGTTAATCTTCTCCTTTAATTGATCAGACCTCCAAAAACACATTAAAAGGAATACAAATGAGGAATAAACTAGCGGTGCTTTTCTTGCAGCTTTGTCCAAGTCTCAACAAAACACGACAGTGAAAAGAGTAAAATGTGGAGAGAGTGGGTAGACAAACTGAGCCCACCAATGATTTGGGATGATGAGCATTTGATTCTGTGGGGGTATGATGGTTATGGAGCGTAGAAGATGGCAAGGATGGCGGAGAGAATTTTCTTAGGATAAGGTTTTGTGAAACCTTTCGTGCTAGTCATTGAGAATTTTAGAAAATTATTATTCTTTTACTCACATGATGGATTTCTGAAAGAATACGTATCAGATTTATTTTCATATTCATGATTTAAAACAATTTATTTTTTTCTACCTTTTTTATTTCAAGGAGTGTTTTTTTATTAATTAGAAACTCATTTTTCAATCGATTTTTACGTAAAAAATACTTCATAAAAATCTTTTAAACCTCCAAAAATCAATCTACCAAACCAAAAATCTTCATAAAAGAATTAGGAAGGAATTTTTTTTTTCTTCTAAAAATGGAGGTTCACGAGTAATGGTAAGAAACAAAAACCATGCATTCCATCATACGTGTCGATTTGGATCTATGAGTTTTAGTTGTTTCAAGGCACAATAAAACTAAACTTGTTAATGAAATATTTTGTTAATGAAATATTTCGTTAAAAAAATTAAGCTTAGTCCCTACCATATAATTTATATTATTCTCTAACATCCCTATCAAGTAAAAGTTCATTGAACTGCAGCTCGACTCAGTAAAAGCTTTGACAAATTTACATGACCGCATCACCTTATACTTAATTTTTATCAAATAAAATAGGGATGGTAAGATTCGAACTCGTGACCGCTGGATCAATAAAGTTCTGATACTATATTAAATAACCATATCATCTAAAAAATTAAAGAGCACACAATACAATTTATATTATTCATTGACAAAACAAATGATTAAAAAAATCAGAAAAAACAAATCTATGTACGAATCCACTATGATCTCTGCGAGTTAACAATAAAATCGCGATCCCTTTATATCTTAAATTATAAAATATATATATATATATGGAGGGGGGCATTGCCGTCTTGGCAAGGGAATATGGTGGGCTCGTTGCTGGATAGACTAAAACTGCATGCATAAGCAGTATATAACCACAGGAAAAAGAAAAAAAAGAAGGCACATGAGTAAGCTACCTTTTTATAAACTAAGCAGATAAAGTTCTCTTAGAAGAGTATGTATATTTGAAAATATAACTGAAGTTGTTTTTTAAAATGATAAAGAAAAAATATAAATTATATTATGGATTTTTATCTAACAATTTAAGTTTTTAAATGAAATGATTATTTAACATTGTATTAGAGCCTTATTGATCTAGCAGTTATTAGTTTGAATCTCACCACCTCCATTCTATTTGATAAAAATTAAATATAAAATAGTGTGAGTATGTGCAAGTTTCAAGTTCAAAAGATTTTTACTTGAGAAATTGTGTTAAAAAATAATACAAATCATAGTTTTAAACTTTATCTAACCATTTAAAATTTTAAACAAAATAATTTATTAGCATAGAAGAATCATTAGTCATGGGAGAGAAAGAGTCTAGTTAGAAAGTAAGACTACACAATCACCCTGGCTAGTTTGATCTGTTTTTTTAGGGGGGGAAAGAGAGGAGGGGAGGTGTCAAACTAGCCAGTAAAAAAATAAAGCAGGAGCTAGCCTTTCCCTAGCTTAATCTAGCCGACCCCCACTTGAATTCTAGCTCCAATCAATACCTGCTGGGGTAGAGCTAGAAACATCATCGCTTGCGTTTAGAAAGTAGTGATAAGGTGGAAGTTCCATGTCAGCCCCAGCAATGGTGGCTTTCCCAGAAACTCCATGAACGGACCCACATGAGCATTTGGAGGGTTCGGAAGAGGGTCTGGAATTGACTCGGTGGTTGGGAGCTAGCTTAGGTAGCTAGGGACAAAAACAGTTGAGAGACCGAGTTTGCCTGCCGAGCTGGGGCGCAAAGCTAAGCTAAGGCAACAGGGGTCCATATGGTGCCCATGAAAGAGTTCCCTGCCATGTAAATCGAAGGTAGCTCTCTTTAGGTGCGAATGGCTTGTTGTTGGCTGAGGAACATGTTCGTGACTCGGTGCGCATTTAAGCAACATGGTCGAGAGCCGACGGCTGTTTGGATTCGTTCTTTAAAATGTTTTTTTTTTTTAAATATATCAAGATTATATTTTTTTTTTATTTTTTTTCATCAACACATAAAAATATCTAATAACATCAAAAAACACATTATAGATTCTCTTATATCCATTTTTTTATATTATATTTTCGATAAAAATAGATATAAAAATCAAATAGCTTTTGAAATTCATTCGGCGTAATATTATCTTTAACTGCAATGCAATACAATACTAATTGACTGTTTGAGATAATGGTACTGAGTTTGTTTTTTAAAATATTTTTTATTAAAAAATATATTAAAAAATATTTTTATTAAATTATTATTTATATAAACACATGAAAATATATAAAAAAAACACCAAAAATTTTTGATTTGCAATATATTTGTTTTCAAAAACAAACACCCTCTAAAAAGAGCCTAGGAGTTTTATTCTTTTTAAATTTAAATGTTACCAATGATATTTTTTTAAAATGTTTTTAATTAAAACATAAACCAATAATTAAATAAAAAATTGATAATAAAAAGTTAAAAATAGCGCCATGGAAGATCTTTTGTTATTTCATATTGTGTTCCCCAGTTCAGGTGAAGCATGAAATGGGTTGATGATCTGGCTGTGTGTCCCCATCTTCTTTGAATAGCAATCCATAATTATGGGTTGGAGATCAGTCATATCACCGTACTGGAAAAGATCTATCTTTCCAAGCAAGCATATATTGACTTTGTATTTGCAAGAGATATGCTAGAGATTAGGCAACTATGCGATCATGATTTCTTTTCCCCTTTTCTCCTATTAATAATGAGATATTAATTGACACCTCCATGTGTATAAAACTATTAACTTGAAAAACTATTATATATGTATATATATATATAGATGTATATTTGTTTTTATTTTACATAAACATGATTTTTTCCTTTAATAACATGGTATGAAAAATAATTATAGAATTACTCCTGTATTAATAGCAAAACGTTTTTATATAATAACTATTCAAACTTATTTATTTATAAATTATTCAAAATTATCTTTTCCTAGATATACGAAAAATATAAATTAGTACGAAAAAAAAAGCAGTAAACAAAAAGAGGCCGATAAGGAGAGTAGACCAATTTTTATTTAAAAAAAAAACATTTTTTTAAAAAATATTAATGAATTCATGGCTATATCTTATCTGGGACAGTAATTTATTATTATTATTATTATTATTTTAACCTAGCCAGTTCGGATTTTTTTTCCATAGTAGAATGGGTTTCGTTTTGGGCTTTCAACTATCCGTCACTATGCGTGTGGTCCTGTAATCTCAGAGCATGTTAAGCTGCTAAAGGAGATTGATTGGGCCGGCTTTAGCCAACAATTTACACTGTTAGTCGAGCTTTTATTATTGGGCTATGGACTTCAAAGCCAGGCCCCAAAAACACTATTCCATTCTATCATGCTAAGTTCATATCAAAATCCATTCCTCGACGACTTGTCGTTCTTGAAAAGACGACAATGCGTAGATTCTACTAGTACCGGAGTAAATTATATATTAATCTCCCTAGTTTTATTTAACAAATTAACGATCTCCTTAGTTTTAAAAAAACTATTAATTAATCCTTAGCCAGGTTAACTATACTTAACTGAATTTTAGTATGTTCCAAAACATGTCTACTCTTTATTATTAAAAGAACATGAAATAGATAAAAGTACAGTTGCTAAACCTGTCCTAAAAAAGTAAAAATTGACTTGGTGAAAGATGAAAGTAGTTTTAGCCTATTTTTTTAAAAAAATGTTAAATCAATATTATCTTATCTTATTTTTTTAAAAAAAAATTAACAGGATTTGATCTTCACAGGTCACTCAAGGTCAAATCCATCCTATTTGGATAGGTCCAGGTATCTTAACTATGATTAAAAGGGCAAAAAAAAACAATTATTTGAGAGTAATTTGGAAAAGCTAAAGGATCTAATTTATTATAATTTACTCGCTTGTAATATCCAGCCCAGCTGCTCCATCGAGCTTCCCACAACAGTCAACACTGTCTAAAAATGGCAGACCTTTCTCTTCTCTTCCCGATCATAATCTTAATCATCACCAGCATCATCTTCACACCAGCAACACTTGCATCGCAGCAGTTGAACCATCTCTCCTCCAATCGGGCCCCGCGTTTCCTTTCCAAACACTCGTACTCAATCAAAGCCCAACAAGAAGAGCAGCAACGGTACAAATACGAGAGCAAGTACTTTTACCAACAGCTAGACCACTTTAGCTTCTTAAATCTTCCGAAATTCCCTCAACGGTATCTGATAAACACCGACCACTGGGCGGGTCCGGAGCGGCGGGGTCCCATCTTCCTCTACTGTGGAAATGAAGGGGACATCGAATGGTTCGCTGTCAATACTGGGTTTGTCTGGGAAATTGCACCTCTGTTCGGAGCCATGGTTCTTTTTCCGGAGCACCGGTATTATGGGGAGTCGGTGCCGTTCGGGAGTAGAGAGGAGGCGTATAAGAATGCTTCTACATTGTCTTATTTAACTGCTGAGCAAGCCCTGGCTGATTTCGCTGTTTTGATTACTGACTTGAAGAGGAATTTGTCTGCTCAGGCATGCCCTGTTGTATTGTTCGGTGGATCTTACGGTGGAAGTAAGTCTTGGTCTTTATTTTTTCGTTTATTTATAATGGTCTGAGACTAAATTGAGGTTTTGATCTTGAACGAATCCGAACAGTGCTGGCAGCATGGATGCGGCTTAAGTATCCTCACGTAGCTATTGGTGCACTTGCTTCATCCGCACCAATTCTGCAGTTTGAGGATATTGTGCCACCCGAAACCTTTTATAACCTTGTGTCCAATGATTTTAAGGTATGTCTGCTGCTGCTGCGGCTTCCGGTTGTTCGTGCACTATTTTGCAATGCAAATATAATATCGCGTTTCATATTTGCAGCGTGAAAGCACCAGTTGCTTTAATACCATAAAACAGTCATGGGATGAATTGCTTTCTGAGGGTCTAAAAAAAAATGGTCTTGTGCAATTAGCCAAAACTTTCCACTTGTGCCGGTAACAAAACATTACAGCCTCTATATATGCTTTTAGCAGTTTCCTATTTGGTAATTTCATGCATGATTGACAGGGAATTGAAAAGTACAGAAGATTTAGCCGACTGGTTGGATTCTGCATATAGTTATTTGGCTATGGTGGATTATCCCTATCCGTCCGCCTTTATGATGCCTTTGCCTGGATACCCAATTAGAGAGGTTAGCAAGGATTCGTTGTTCATTTGAAATTACTGTGCTTCCTGTATACACATACATGACTTTGGAAACTTTCTTTATCTTCACTTTTATAGCCTTCAAATTCTTGAGCTTTGCACATCTCGTGGATAATTCCTAAACAATATTGACCCGCGTTACTTTTTATTTAATGAACTTACCTTGGTAATCTACCCCTGGCTTTCTAAGGTTAGAATGTTCATGTCGTTCTTTTACTCTCCGAATAATATTTTGTTGCAATTTAAGTGCAGGAACGTTATGGATTAATCTTACCGTTTTCTGCTTTCTTATAAAATTCTTCTTCTTTCATGAATTTGAAAATATCGTATATATTCTTCTTTAGGTTTGCAAAAGGATTGATGGCTGTCCTAATGGAACTACCATTTTGGAGAGGATTTTTGAAGGAATAAGCGTATATTACAATTATACTGGGGAATTTAACTGCTTTGAACTGGATGATGATCCTCACGGCTTGGATGGTTGGAACTGGCAGGTCCAGAATTGTTACAAAAGCTCCTGTTTTTTTGCCCCTTTCCTCCCAATTTGAGTGATGATTGGATATTCTTACATTCATTAGGCTGGCATGTTATTCCCTTTTGTAATTGTTATTATTTCTCATTTATCTACTATACAGGCCTGCACGGAGATGGTTATGCCAATGTCTAGTAGCCATGATGAGAGCATGTATCCAACATATGACTTTAATTACTCATCTTTCCAAGAGGGATGCTGGGAGGAATTTGGTGTTATTCCAAGGCCTAGATGGATAACAACAGAATTTGGTGGACAAGTAAGAAATTATTGATTGCTCTTCTTTTTATATTTATCTATTCCTAACAAGTGACGATTATCCGTTTCCTCATATTAATTGTTTTGGCCTAGAAGAATCACTTTGCTCTCTCTTACTTGCTATTGCTTCTTTTTCTCAATTATATGTATCTTGGTGGTTGGACTTGGAAACAAACGTTTCCTCGTAGGTTTTGAATTGAATATACTAAAGAATCTGCATACTGCATATTTGCTTAGAGAGAAGTGAAGTTTCTATGCATTTCATTCTTCTAATGCATGTAGGTGCATCAGAATATATACGTGTTATGATTGGTATGCGTGTTTGTGGAGATGTTTACTCACTCTTTTCTTTCCAAGAGCTTAGGCCCTACTTGAACTTGCTATGCCAACAATTTCAGTTTAAATGTGGCATATGAGTAAATAGTTCTCTCACTGATAGGAAAAAAAAACAAATTATCTCGTATGGTAGAGTTATTTTGCTGTTTTAGGAAAGATAAATGCTATAGGTGTAAAAATGAGCATGCAAGTTCTTAATGCTAGGATGCCAATTGCACGTGTCTTTACAACTATGATTAGACCTGTATGCACTGACTCTGACTCTTGTCTCATTGCTTATCCTCTGAGATAGAATTGTACCTTCAAATTAGAGAACAGGTGTCTAATTGGAACAGCCTTTAACTTGAAGCAGGAAGCCTCACTCTGGAGTAGTAGTAGTCCAACCTTGATGAATTTATTTCTAAGATACATTTAATTTCATTCATGTATGTTCTGCCACGTGGATGCCATCACTAACAAATATATAAATGTAATTGGTGAATATGATGCGCTCCTATCATATGATGCGCTACTATCATGTGATGCTTTGCTCTTGTATAATTTCGTCTTGTTAAGACATTAGATGGTGTTGGCGTGAGCTGTAATTGCAATTTAATTAGGAGATTTGTTAGGCAGTAAGATAAGTAGGAAATTATGAGATTAAAGGAGATAAAGATGAGACTAGGATTATTCTATCATTCTTTCCATTCTTATCTCCTTCTGATGTAAATATAAAGCAACTGTACCCAGAATAAAAAAGTAAGTTTTGATTGTGTATAATTATCAGATGGAAGGCCAGTGACATATTACAATATCATGATTTGTTTTCTTGTACATAGCTTTATCTTCTAACATATGTAATATGTATAATGCTTTGTGTCATTGCCGTTCTTTTATTCTGACATGCTTTCCTTTATTGTGAAGGATATCAAAACTGCCCTGGAAACTTTTGGAAGTAACATTATTTTCTCAAATGGTCTGCTGGATCCTTGGAGTGGGGGGAGGTATGCAGCTGCTACTATATTTGGTTTGCCAATTATAGATTCAATGTTATTTTAATGGTCTTTTAATGTATTTTTGCAGTGTTCTCCAAAACATATCTGAGACGATTGTTGCCCTTGTCACTGAAGAAGGTAGTCCTGTGAACCCCAAAGTCATATTTCGATGTTACAACAACCTTTGACTCCATTCTCTGCTGTCCATATTTCTTGGCATCTTCGTATTCCTATGATAAGCAGAATAACAGTTTAGTATAAGTGCACCAATGCATCCAACTTGGATAACCACTGGGCTAATATGTTGGGTGGATAAAAAATATCCAAACCCTATGTTAGCCTATCTTATAAGCTCCTGGCTGGCTGATCCTATCTACCTATTCTCTGAAACCATAAGAAAATATAAGGGAAAAAAATATGCTGATAACTACATACAAATACACCCAATAAGTATCAGTTATTGGATGGGCCACATTGGGTCAGCCATGACTGAGAGATGGTGCTGATAAAACAGTTTTAGTGGTTTAGTTTTCTAGACTGTTGGTCACCCTTCTAGCAACTGTAGACACCTCAGATAAATTTTATGCATTGTATATCCTCTTTAGTAATGCTGCTTATAGGCAGTCTCTTGTGAAGTTATTTGCCACGCCCATCGTATCTCTAGATTCTTTTCCTCAAGATCTTGTTGGCCTTCTTCTTCCACATCTGGTTTAAGGTGCCCACCAGAATTGTTTCGAGGCTTCAAATGTGTAATTTGTCTATGTCATGACATTCATACAGTTTAGACATGATCAGTGTGAAAACTTGGTCTGTTGATGTTGTGATTTTAATACTGTGAATAGCAATCTCCTTGTTCACTTGTCTTTACGTTTTTAAATTTCAAGTTGCCAGTGCTCATTTATATCTATAAAAAACGCATTTATATAGAAGCTAAAAGCTATTTATGTGGTTTACGGAAGTATTGCTCTAAAATTGTATACATTCTAGTCGATATTGTCACACAAAAAATGCAAGAGGTGATCGATCATATGTTGATATTTCACTTGATCTATTATAAATCGGAAACACTTGCATCTCAGTTCTGTCGAACCGTGGAGGACGTTGTCGTGCTAAAAGTAATCTAGTTTCTTTCTTTTTACCACATATCAGGTGCCCATCACTTAGACTTGCGACCTTCAACACCTGAGGATCCTGATTGGTTAGTAGAACAGAGAGAAACAGAAGTAAAGCTGATTAAAGGGTGGATAGATGACTACCTCGGAGAAAAGAAAACAGCTTTCAGCATGTAGAGGTTGCGAAGACTGTGGGGGCTAGACCTTATCCTGTACAGACATAACATGTATCTTTATAGTCGCTGCATGTTTGGGGTCTAATCACTGTAATAATTAAATACACTGCTGGAACGTGTTAGTTCTTTCTTCGAATTCTGGAACCTTTGGTTTATTGTAGTAACAGTGCAGTGTAGGTTTACTTCAGAAAGATTCCAGGCTTCAACTCTGTCTGTAGCAAATGGAGATTGATGTGCGCATTTATAGAAAGCAAGATTTTCTATTTCATTTAAGCATTTTGAAAACAAGGTCAAAGACAGACTCCACAGTTCTTTATTTTAATTAAGCATTGAAGTTATTCATTAATGAAACCATAATCTCTTATTTTTTTATTTTATTTTCTGTTTTAGCTTATTTTGATTGTTTAACATTTTTATTGAAACACAATTTTAACTCAAGCATAACTCTCTTCTCTTATGTTTTTTTTTATTTTTAGAGGGATCATATAATTTGGTATTTCATCTTCTCTCCGGTTTCTGTAATCTGATGATTTTTTTTTTGTGTGTATTTCTTCAATTTTTTCATTTAGACTACTAAAAAAGATGATTCACTTCAATCTATGAGTATGAGATTGGATGAAAAGAATTATTCATATTAGAGTTATGTGATTAGAAATGTTTTTAAGGATAAAAAGATGTGAGGATATGTTGATAGAACTCTTGTAAACCTACGAATATTGACGAGGGTTATGTTTCTTTGATAAGCATGTCATAAGCAAAAATAAATAAATCACTACTTCAATTAACAATTTTGTTGAACATTTTATAACAATTTTGTTGAACATTTTATAAGTACACAAATGTCAAAATATGAAACAACAATGAAAGTTTGGGATCATCTACGAAGATTATTCACTCAATTAAATTTTGTAAAAAAAATATCAAATGGAGAACAAGATCCAAGTTCTTCACCAAAAGGAGTATTCAAGAGTTTTATTATACCATTACATCTCTTTGAGATCAGTTTGGTTTTAAATAATCAACAAAATTAAAAGCATATAGTGTCTGTATTAATCGTATAGAGCAACAACGATTAATATAATTTTTAATAATATTTCACAGTAATTTTGAAGGACTTACAAGTTCAATTTTGCATCGTTCTCTATTGCTCTTTATTAATTCAAATGTCAGTGAGTTATTGATTGAATAAATACATATTCATTCTTCTTCTAAAAACCGAATTCTTTTTAATCCTTAATAGTCTTTTGTATTTAATTTAAGCAATTAATTAAGCATTAAAGTTATTCATCAATGCAATGAAACTCTAGTCTTTTCTTTTCTTTTTTCTTTTAGTTTGTTTAACAAATCCAACCCATTTGCCTCATTAATGGATAAACTTGTTTATGAAACAACTATCTAAGTGCATCAGATTTTTGAACCTCACAACTCGAACAATTTCCAAATTTTAAGGCTTTTGTGTATTCTTAGATGTTTGAAGCCTCACAGGGTTATCAATTCATGGAATATTATCATATGTATACATTGATATATATATTAAGAAATTTGAGATTAATCTTAATTTTTAGTATGCTATAAAGTCTTTAACCCTCGTCTGGATTCATTGACGGCAAGCCTCGACAGGATATGTAAACGTTGAAAGAGAGCCAGATGGATCTTTAGTCTTAAAAATGAAATTAAATTAAATTTTGGTCTCTTCTAAGTTTTATTTTTCTAATTTAACCCCCACACTAAAATTCCCCACTCCCAGGTATATTTCATCATGATCCGGAGAGGGTTTTGAAGCTCTATCCAGTCTTTCTAGATAGATTCAAGTGTTAACGTGATTGACATTGTGATTACTTTTAAATTCTAAAAGACACTACCAAGACGGAAAAGATAATAAACTAGATTAAAAATAAAATCAACATTTATTTATTTATTATCAGATAGTAATCTATTTCATATAATAAAACAGTTGAAATCTCTTGTAAAACATGCCATGTTTGAAGATCCTTATCCTTCTTTGTGTGCCACGTATTATTATTATTTTTATTAATGAAAGTGTCACATGGAATTGTTATTATAATCACAAAATCAATTATATTAATTATTAAAAGCAAAAACCATAGCTACAGAGTCCAATGTGGGCCCGGCCCGGCTCAGGATTTAAGTTGTTGTGGGAATACTCTAGGTCGGTTCATCACCCATCATGTTTTATGACTCTGATGATACAACAAGTTTTATAAATTGATCTAACAGCTACACATGTCTCTTCGGCTTCCCCTACAATCAATTTCTTTTCTTCCCTGTTCATCCACGCTTTGATGGCTGTATGCCAATGCCATTGGTTATGCTTTTTGAGTCTAAGTTGACAGTTTTTTTAATATTGTTTGAAAATAATTTAAAAACATTTTAATATTTTAAAAACACAAACTAAACATAATTTAAATAGGGGTGAAAGGTTGATGTAAGTTTAGGGATCAAATTCATTTTGACAGGTTATTACTTCAATATCTACAGGTTTTTAGGATCTAGTTAGTAGAAACCACATGCTGGTCCGTGTTTTGACTATTATTATTATTCTTATTAATTTAAATATATGAGTTAAATTATATATACCTTGATTAATCCTATTAATCTTAAAATTAATAATTATATAAATTTTCAGTGATCATTGTAAACTTAAAACACAAGAAAAACAAATTTTTGAATCCTAAAAATATAATTGATATTGTTTGACCGCCGACTTTCCAAGCACTGCAGGCCTTTAAAGATCACAATAAAAGCTATGGTTCAAATTAATTCTATTGAAATTATAAAGCTCCTAAATAATGATAAACTTGTTTAAAAAATATGCTCCACGTCAACAATTACTGAGCCTATAGAAATGATTTTTTTAATTTATTTTACTTGTATCTAGTATTTACGTCCCCTGCCCACTGGCCTAGAATTTCCAGGTCACCCCTGGAAAGGTATGCACACGTCAGAAGCGAAGCTGATGTGGATGTATACCCAACATCTAGACTGGTCTTCTTCCCTGCCTGTCCCACTCGTGCTTGACTCGAGAATAAATTAAATTTGAGTTAGGGTTTTCTAGCCCACTTACCTTCTTATAGATGATGAAATGTCGGCTGGAATAACTAAATGATCTATTAATTTAAAAGTTAGCCACATTAAGTTTATCAAAATATATAAATAACTGGTAATTCTATTTAAAATATACAGAGTCAAGTATAAATATTAAATTAAATTATTTAAAATGAAACATTTGCTAAATATTAATATCTAATTAAATTCTTCTAAAAAATACATTTTTAAAATTATATAAAAAATATTATTTTGACTTATGTACAGGTTAATCCAAATACATTCTCACCTGCAGTCGAAATAGAATATTGTTGAAATATATAAATAGTTTGCTGTTTTTTTTTCTTTAAGAATATTCAACATTATAGAATTATGTAACTGGATCAAGAAAAAAATGTTAGGAAGGCAAAAGGCAGAATACACACTCAACAAGAAGAGAAAGTCCCTCACAATCACGCAGTGAAAAACAGACGACAGAGTGAGAAAGAAAGAGGAGAATGGAGAGAAGCGCCGTCTTTGGTGGTCTGCAACCAAATTACCTTCTATACCCCTCACGCTACTCGACCTCCCTTCCTTTCTCCGACCACCGTACTAGACTTCCTAACTTCTCTCGCCCTCCCTCTCTGTCTTTCAAGGTAATTAGATGCCCTTTCCTTTTCCTTTTTTTCTTCTTCTTCTTCTTCTTCTTCTTCTCTTGAATGCTTATCTGTTTGATTTTTTATTTTTGGTTTCTGGATAGCTACAAAAGCAGGTTTCTTCTTGCTATAGTGCTGTGTCTCCATTTAAGCGTGGAGCTACGTTTTCGGAAACACAAAGGTGTGTTCTGTTCTGTTGTCTTTGTTGTTGCTGTTAAGGATTTGTTTGACTATGTTGTTGTGATGCCAAGCCATGTTTTTGTGGTTTGTTTTGGTAGTGAAACATGTGAATTAGCTGACATAGACTGGGATGACCTTGGATTTGCATACGTTCCCACTGATTATATGTATTCAATGAAATGCACTAAAGGCGTAAACTTTTCCAAAGGTGAATTACAGAGATTTGGCAACATTGAACTGAGCCCTTCTGCTGGCGTCTTAAATTATGGCCAGGTTTTCCTTTCCTTTCCTTTATTTATTTATTTGAATTGTATGTCTCAAATTGAAAGGGATTGCGGATGTGGGCTGTTGGTTCCCATTTAATTTCATTTTGGCCTCATTTAACATCTTATTGTATCTCCCGACTCAAGATTTCCTGGTCATTTTTTCTTGACTTCAGGGATTGTTCGAAGGTCTGAAAGCCTATAGGAAAGAAGATGGTAACCTTCTTCTATTTCGTCCCGAGGAAAATGCTATGCGGATGATAATGGGTGCAGAGAGGATGTGCATGCCTTCACCGACAGTCGAACAGTTTGTGGATGCAGTAAAAGCAACTGTCTTAGCAAACAAACGTTGGGTAAGTTGTAAATGGGATATTGGTACACCTTTATTTTTCTCTCCTGTTGATAGTACAAGCGGGATTATTAAAGTGTACACGTCCCATTTCAGGTTCCTCCCCCAGGTAAAGGTTCCCTCTATATCCGACCATTGCTAATGGGGAGTGGAGCTGTTCTTGGTCTTGCACCTTCTCCTGAGTACACCTTTCTCATTTATGTTTCACCAGTGGGAAACTATTTTAAGGTTGGTTTTCTTCTTGTATTGGGGTTTCTGGCACAGTGTGATCAATTCTGTTTCAGCTTCGGACATGATATTTCTCCAATTGGTTTCCGGTTGCTGTTTCATCCTCATACTTGAATATACAGGTCCATTATTTAGAATTTCTTGTCTTAAAAGTATAATCAAGTTTCTGCTTCTGAACTAAATGAGGTCATATTCTATTCAAATGAAGAACTGCATTTTAGAAATTAGCATTAAATCAATTAATTTTAGGTTGATGCTCAAAAAGTAATTCATGTACCATGGTAAAAAAACTCAATGACAATAAATGCTAACCCTGCCAGTTTAATCTTTCTGCAAGGCTGTGTTTTGCATACATGTATATATATATGGTCGATTCTAATTTATTGAAGATTCACTTCATTTTGTGTGAATGGTCAAAATTATCCCTCTTTGGTTTGGAATTGTAGGAGAGGCATTCATGCTAGTGCTTTATCATGCACATATGTTGTCGAGCTTTAGTCTATGATGATTTGTTGTTGCTTTTTAGTGGATTTATGATAATTAGCTTTTCATTTCTCTCTCCTGTTCATCATGTCTGTGGGGATGACACATCCTTCTCCAGTGATTAATTTAAGCCTTTTGCACATATCTGATGCCAGGAAGGTGTGGCACCAATTCATTTAATTGTGGAATATGAACTTCATCGAGCAACTCCTGGTGGCACTGGAGGTGTGAAGACTATAGGGAATTATGCGGCGGTAATTGAACCAAAAGTTTTGGTTCCTTGTTAAATTTGTTGACCTTATTGGAAGTAGTTTATTAACTTCCTACAAGTTATATCTCTCTATAATTTTGTGATTTTTATTGCTCGGTGCAATTTCTTTGTGCATCAATAGCCAGAAGTGTAAATTTGATTCTATTTTTTTTTCCTGTCGAATTTGATCTGAAGACTTTTTTACTGTTGCCTTTTTATTCTTCAATAACTATTTTTAGTCAATGCTTATTCTTTTGTTGTCTGAATTTTCACTCATAGGTTCTCAAGGCACAATCTGCTGCAAAAGCCAGAGGGTTTTCTGATGTTTTATATCTTGATTGTGTACAAAAAAAGTATCTAGAAGAGGTTTCCTCTTGCAACATTTTTGTTGTGAAGGTATTGTGGATATGGCAGCTCTTATTTTATGTAAATCTTTCCTTTGTATTCAATAGTTGTATCATTATCTCCACTTAATTTTTTTTATGTTGAATGGTGTGTTATATATAGCTCAGAGGAGTCGTTTCCTGGCTGCTAATAGTGCTTTCAATCATTTATTTTTGTATGAATCTTGGTTGGTGCATATGCTAAATAAACCATGCTGACATTTCCTTTTATGTTGTGCACAAGTGTCATGATCATTATGCCCCAGCATGGTAGGTGAGCTGCTTCAGCATCATAAATTAACAACTGTCAGTGAAACTTCTTAGCACTCTTATCACTGAAAAGTGTGAGAATCCAGTTCATAGTGCTCCAAACACTATTGCTGTGATTATTAGAATTAGAAATCTTGGAGAATGCAGTTTCTCAAAATAAGATTATTTCTGATTGTTTGATTTCGATGCACACACATGCATTAGGCAATGTATTTTTATTCTCATGCATTTCTACTTACTATAGCTACCCTTGCAAACAATGATTCTCTTTAGTTTGCTAGAAAATTATATCTGGTGTTAATGAAACACCATTAGTGGGTGCAGCTGCAAAAGCTATCAATTAGTAGGTATTTTCATTCTGTTCCAGTTGTGTTTAGATTATAGTTCATGTGCCTTGCTTCTGGATATAATTTTGGCTGTTTGGAATATGCTAAGCCTGCTATGGGGCTTGATTTGATGTTGCAATATGTTAAGTATGTTATAATGTCATTGAATACATTGTATTATTTATTTTACCGTCTTTAACATTTTCTGGTCTGCTTTCTCTGATTTCATCTTGAATGCATAATAATTGCATTAGAGGATTTTTTTGGGTCTTATTTTGAGTCTATTGTTCTCAAGAGGTAATGCGTGCTGATAGATTCTCACTTCTTTTCTTAGGGTAACACCATTTCCACTCCTGCAATAAAAGGGACAATCCTACCAGGAATTACAAGGAAGAGCATAATTGATGTTGCTCGAAGCCAAGGATTTCAGGTACTTGTGTTGCAGTTATGAAGATCATTGCTAACTTGTGATGCTAGAGGATTGATATCTTGATTTTGTTCTAGATAAGGGCATCCTCCCACAACATATACAATGATATGTAATTCTAGGTTCGCTATGCTTGTTGTCTATGCATTTGGTTGTTTTGCAGAGCTACCTTGCACGGTTTACAAAGTGTCTTATCAATTAAACTTGACTTGGGGGTAAACCCGGGGCAAGGCCTGGGTCCTAGGCTGGGAGGGTTAACCTGGGTTGACCCAGTTTGACCCATTTTCTTTTAGTTAAAAGAATCAAAATGATGTAGTTGAAAATGTTGCAGGTCAATCTGAGTTTTTTTATCAAGTCAAACTGGGTCAATTCCTTCCCCATCTGGGTTGGCCTGGTCCTGAGTCGACCTGCTGGGATGGTTCAAGTTTTATAGCTATGCCGTCAACTTTCATAGCATCTAAATTTTTTCCTTGTTTATAATTTTGTGTATCAATGTGAATAGTGCAATAATTATGCCATGAGAGGTCATGGATGGCTTACTACTGAAAAACATTTTTTGCCTTACTAATGCTGATATGGTAAATGCAGGTTGAGGAACGGCTTGTGACAGTAGATGAATTGCTTGATGCTGATGAGGTTTTTTGTACTGGAACAGCTGTTGTTGTGTCACCTGTGGGAAGCATCACCTACAAGGGTAAAAGGTAAATCCTGTAACCTCGTATCAGTGAATGTGTTGAAATTAATTTGCTGTCAATACATTGGCAAACGAGTTCTTTAAGCTGATCTGCTGTCTATACATTGACTAATCATCTCCAAAGCTAAAATCTTGACCTCGAAATGGGGAGAAAAGATTTTTATTTTTTGGCATTTGGTAATTGAGAGGAGACAATGTTTAAAAGTCTATCTTTGTACTGGTCTCATTGAAGTATTATCCGTTTTGCATCTAGAGTTAAAATGATTATGTATATATACTGTTTTTGGACATAGAACATAATATAGTTCAGCCTGCCTCTAGAGTTACATGATTATGTATATATACTGTTTTTGGACAAAGAACATAAAATAGTTCAGTGATGGAGTGTATAATGGATAGGGTCATGGTTAGCATAAGCATGACTCAGTATGAGCCATGCTTGGCATGGCTCATCGATAAATTGGCTGGACTAAAGTTTCACAGGATAATTACACTATTAGTACACCGAAATAAATACTGCGATTTCGTACACCAACTTTCACTTTTCTCAATCAAGTACTTCACTTCCATAAAAAGCCGATATTTTTTCCATCTAGTTTGCATTGACTGTAAAAGGTCATTGTCTCAACATCACATGATTTTTATCAAAAACAAATTTTGCTTTATTCAACACTTTAAAGGAAAAACCAATAATAAAACAAATGCACGTATATTATGTCAATAATATATGAGGCTGTTGAGAGCACATTTGGTATCATTGACGTGTTTGGTATACAAGTCACCTTTTCCATTTGGAGAGGAGAAAAAAATGAACATGTTTATGGACACAGTATAAAGTGGTTTTCATAAGATGTTTCAATTTTTCTTTCCTTTCTCAATTCTATCTACCAAACTCAAAAGTATCAAACACATCTGTATAAACAAGCACCCTGAGATGACAAAACCAATCAATTTCTCTATATGTTTTTCCTTGTTTACCCCCTTCTCTCTTTCCTTAACTTGTTGACTTAAAGTGTCCATTTTTTTTAAATGACCAGCAAGTTAGATCATATATTTTAAGATTAATTGCTACTTTGAGTGGTAGAATTAAACTCAAGATTTGGTTTTGGTTCACACGCAATGATAGATGAGTTATGATGAAAGGTGGTTTCGGTGTCATCAAGAGCAACTAATTTAGGTGGCTACGGTGGTTTGGTATAGTCTAGTGAGATTTCTTGTGCATTTGATGGCAACATTGGATGGCAATTTATGCAACTTTTCCTGTTTTGCAGGGTATCTTATGGCGAAGAAGGTTTTGGTGCTGTCTCGGAACAACTCTATAGTGTGCTAACCAAACTACAGATGGGTCTCATAGAGGACAAGATGAACTGGACTATGGAGCTGAGTTAGATGTACTGCAGTGATCGATTCAGTAGAGGTAGCACAAAGCGTATCCAATTTCTGGCAGTTCCAATAACTGTCAACTTAGTTTGCTTTTGTATTGGTGACATGTAGATAGGTTTTCCAGATTGTCGTTTAATACTTGTTTCATCATAACTTGCGACAGGATATTGTTGTCTTCGAACGTGTTGCATGGTTATATTCTATTGATCACTGTATGCAGACCAATAATGAAAAATGTTCCTGGATGGTATTGTCAGCCTGAGCTAATTTCCACCATGTTATATGGTTAGCTCATTTCTTTGAAGAATTACATTAAAAATAAGTTTAATTAAGGTGATTTTTGCTTTTAATTATGTTGAAAAATGTAGATTGAAATCTAATTAGAGTGTGTTTTTATCTTCTAGCATTCGAGCTCTGTTTTAATTTTTAAAGGCTAGGTGCACTTGGAGGCCATGCAGGCCTTGCTTGCCCCAAGCTCAGACACTCTTACTTTCTATCATCTTTTTAAGCCATGTGCACGAGCTTCATATTCTCCACCTTTTATTTTATTTTGATGTTTTAAACCATCAAATTATATCATATAACAATATTAGCAATTATTTTATGAATAATAATATATGAACCTAATTTGTTTTTTTTTTATTTTAATTTTTTGCTATATTGATATTCAATAAGAATAGGTTATCTATTACCATCCTTTTGTTTTCTTCATATAATCACAATTTATCGATGCATTTTTTTTAAACCAAAAGCTACTAGAATCTCTGTTCTCTAGACATATAATAATAAGAAACCCATTTTTCTGAATCGCAGTCAAATACTCCAACTGGGTCTACGTGGAAATTGTCTAATCTTTGTATTTACCGTATGCATCCATCCATCTCTTTCTTCTTCCAGGTAGCTTCAGACCTCCTATTAGCGCATGGAGGATCAAAAAGCATGAAAACGCGTTCATGACTGCTTTTCACGGCAGCTTTTATATATATATATATATATCTGTGTGTGTGTGGGGAGCTGCTTTAATTAAGTTGACTTGATTCAGACTTTTCAGTTGCGGGAAAACTTCTTCTCCCTGGTCTCATAAGGCTTTGTCACCGTCATGTTAACTGACATGTTGCGAGAACCAGTAAGCGTTCACCAGATTTTCCCACCATCTTCTCCAAAAACATCTAGACAATATCAATGGCATTTACTAACTGTTTTTCTTCTTTTTTTTAAAAAAATAAAAATAAATCATAAATCCATGAAATTTCCAACGTTGTTTCAGTCTTTGTAAAGTCCTTAATATTGGTATTTACGTGCAAGTTATTCTTACATAATTTAACTGGGTGTTCGAGTTCGTTTCTACTTACCTTGATTAATCTTATAGATCCTGAGATTAACAATTATATAAATTTTCAGTGACTATCATATTAATAACTATAGAACTCGAAACCGAGATCAATATTTAGTTTTGCAAATAACCTCAATTCTTAAATTTGAGGTTTATATAGTCTCTCCATCAATTGACAAATCTTAACGATCCTACGGGTATAAGGGTTTCATCGAAGATAAAACATATAATTTTGTATAATAATATAAATCAAAAACTGCACCAACATGCTGTGATTTTCATGTCACAATACTAAATTGAAACAAATAAAAAGTTTAAGGAGGAACTTAGAAAGCAAAAATCTGAGGAGTGAACTGAAATTTGCCCCATGACCACCGATGACGCATGGAAAAAACAATTAAGCAAATAAAATAAAAAGAGAGAGAATCTAGAAGCTTGTCAATGTGAACAACAGTAAGGTTCCACCAGGAGATAGAAATTAATTAATTAAAGGGGTTTTCGTTGTCGATAGAAAAGTACCTCGAGGAGGTATCTCGAGCTAGAAAATGCCTCGAGAAGAATGGAGTTTGGAGCTCATGGGTAAGAAAATACTGTCCGAGAAGACTCTTTCAAACTAGAAGATGGCCTACCAGGAAGACCATTTCCTTGCGAGTTGACAAACTTGTTCACGCAGGTACAGTGAAAATTAATCCCTCATTGACATGTACCGACTAGCATTTCAAGGGGTGTTGAGCATTAAAATATTAAATTCATATTTTAATATAATAATGTTAAAAATAAATTAAAATCTTTTTAGAATTATTTTAACACAATTATTTTTAAGAAAAACTACCATACACAGCAAGGAAGGAAGTGGCATGATCCTTGATGATAAAAAAATTATGATTTATATAGTATGTTTTGAATTCAAATTAGGATGAGTATCTATTATAAAAATATATAACAATTAAGATTTTACTCGATTATCTATATCTATAAAATATATTTTATGACTAGTTTCTGCATTAAAAAAAAAGAGGGTGGTCTTTAGAACACTTTAAAAAAGTCCAAGCTAAAAACTGTCTATTTTCATGAATTTTGTTTTTTTTGGATCTGGACTTGTTGACATGACGATTTGTCAATATTGGACGCTAGTTTTGCCATGCCAATCCTTAATATATATATTTTTTTATTGATTTTCCAGCTCAAATTTTAAGACCCACGAGTTAATTAAATTAAATTTGTTTGAATGCAGTGGTGTAAAATCATTTCAGTTTCGTTTATAAAACTGAGACAAAATAACGTTGTTGTCCCGGTTTTAATTCAGGTCTGTTTCGGAAATTCCGGTCAAATTCCGTCCAGAATGTCTCGGTTCCATTCCAGACGTGCCGTTCCAAGTTTAAAACCTATTTTTTTAAAAAAAATTATTTTTGACATCTATACATCAAAATAATTTAAAAATGCCAAAATATTTAAAATGAAAAAAAATAAATTTTAATTATGGTTGTTAAATTAATATTTTTTTTTCATATATATATAATTATATATGAATAATACGACACCAAAACAGCACGCCGGAACACTTCGAAACCAAAACTTTACGGTGATCGGAATGATATTATCACCTATGTTTAAATGTATAAAACCCACAAATCATAAGAAATAGTTCTATCAAAACATTTTTTTTAAATATTTATCATGCATTGAAGAAATCGTAAGAAAGTGTAAAAGAGAAGCAACAAGGTAAGGTCTCGTTCGTGACTGACTCCATGGATGGGACAGTGGTCTTCCCTGCTCGTTGCAGATATTGGTAAAATAGTAGTCCCATCCCATGGCGTTCATATCATGTCTCTGAGTGATGGGTCCCAAATGGCACAACTCATTGGCCTGCCTTTCTATATAGTTTTTTTTTTATTAACTAATTAAACCCATCAATTATTGTTGCTACATTGTTTTTTAATTAATTTATGTGTCAATCGATTTTATTTTCTTTCATAAAATACATTTTCATATTAATTTAATATATTTAAATTTAAGATTTTTTTTAGTAGCTGGAATTCGAATTCCAAGTTGAATTTTCTTTCTGGTTGGTTACTCCGGTCACCCACCACACTCATACAATAGTTTTTGACAGCGTTCATCATTCTAGAATGGCATTTGACTTTTGACCTAAGTGTTTAGCAATAATAATAGAAATCTCTATTCACCAAGTGTTAAGACTTTGTTGGCAATAATTTCAGAAGGTAGCTATAAATTACCGCTTATTTGCGTTGATTGCTATTAAATATGGATAAATTCTTTTGTGAAAAATTAATAATCATTTTTTTTTACAATGTTTTACTCAAAGTTGAACAGATTCCAAATTGACCCGCCAGGCTAATCCAAGTTTTATAAATAGATTCTCAATAATATTATTTCAATATGATTTTTGTAGTTGTAATTAACAAAACCTATTCATGTGGGGAAAACACTATATAATAGGTGTGACTTATTGTGAATTATAACAGTGGAATTATGTCCCCCCTAACAAAACCATTTGAACTAGCTTATAAGAGTATGGTTGTATTTTGAGAGGGTTTATTTGTTATTTTGTCATTTCATCAAATCTTTGTACAATGAATTCACTTTATTACCTTCAAAAACAAAATCTCAACTTAACTATGGCTAAGGGCATTCTTGATTCTTTTAAGATAGATGCAATGACTATCATCTTTGAAATGAAAATTCTCAAACCATCTTTTCAGGACAAAATCATCTTTCCATATGATTTTCTAGCAATAAATATTAAGTCTTGAGGGTGATACTGTCTTTTGATACATGAAAATAAATTAAAAAAATAAAATGATGTTGACCCATATATAACATGTGCTAGCTATATTGTCGCCTTTGAGTGACATGTGACATACTCTAATGGTGAAAAATAAATAAAATGTTTTCATGGGTACTAAGTGTATAATGATTTTGTTTGATTTGACATTGATTTAATCCCCCTCATTTCTCTTCCATCTGCCCTGGTTTGTATGATGTTCATGAGAAAAATCATAGGGGACCTTAAACTTCCTTTTCCTTTAGATTAAGTCCTTGTTTTATTTCAAAAATCACTTCGGATTATTTTTTTTTAAATTTTACCCTCCAATTTTTCATCTCTCAAATTCAGTGCTTATTCTTTTGAATTTTGTTTTTAAAGATGACTTGTAAATTTTATTTTTTTTATTGTGATTTTATCATTATTTTTTTTTGTATTCATGTCTGTTCTTCATTTTTTTATTGTTATTTTATCTTCTTTTTTTGCAACTTTATCCTTTAAAATTAAATTGATTAGGAATTGAACTTCTTATTTTAGCCCAATCCTGAGATTTTATGAGCTGTGATTTTTAAAGATTAAGAGGGTATACATATATATGATTAAATAACCAAACTTATTAAATTCAATCGACCTAGTAACCTAGGATTGCTTTAACTTTTATTTTGTCCCACCCCAAAACAATGCGCCAATAATTGATATAAGTTTATTAAATCATTTTTTTAACTTTGTCCCTTCAATATTTGGTTTATTATAAATTGTCGTTCTATTTTATTTCACCATAGATTCTATGGTTGTATTATTATCTCATATCTATCAATTCATTATTGCATCACCATCTCATTAACTTATTTAAAAAAAATACATCATGCAAAGTGTTACCATTTAAGTATTTAAAAAACATTTTAACCCGTGTGAATCAAATGTATAGCTTTATCTACTAGTTACTCCTAAATTAAGTAATTGTGAATGCTATATCCAGTGGGATCGCACTAGAAAGCAGTGCCACCCGTATTATTATTATAAATGAGAGATTAAACTCAAAATTTTCAAAAGATAAAGAAGATTTAATATCAGTTGAGTAATAACTTATTGGCTGATGTTAGATCCCACGTTGCCACAGCCAAAGGAAATATTCAACCAATATTTTCGAGGCTCGATCTGCTCTAACGTTTAGCCATGTCCACACAATTGCAAGGTCATGATCAAACGATCAAATCAAATCACATCATGAGACACGAAGGGTACATTAGATTTGGGTATTATATATCTATATCTATATCTATATATATATGTGAGAAAAAAGAAAGTCAAGAAGAGAGGAGGGTGTGAATTAGTGGGTATCTTGAATAGATTCTGGACTAATAACAAGGACAAATAGGAAAAACCTTGGTCTACTGTTGTGCCTATTCGTAATTGAATTACCCTGTATTCAATTCATAAAGTCTCCTTCTTTTTCTCATAAAGTCTTCTTTTTGAAAATCTTGACGAGTCTCCATATTTCTCCTTGATCTCCAGCTACTATGCAATGCTTTTTTACATAACATCTTCTCTCCTACACTTGCGCGTGTGCTCGCGCGTGTCTACACACACACAGATATATATATGTAACGTTATATATCAATACCATTCTTACCAAAGAGGGGTATAAGAAAGGGAAGCAAAAGCTTTAACACAAAAATCATGGGGAGAGCTCCTTGCTGTGACAAAGCCAGCGTGAAGAAAGGTCCATGGTCTCCCGAGGAAGATGCCATACTCAAGACCTATATTGAGCAGCATGGAACGGGTGGCAACTGGATTGCCTTGCCACAGAAGATAGGTAACTACTATATATGTACACAGATTGTTAATTTGCCTGTAATTTAGTGTATCTCACTAATTGATTTACTATATACAAGTAGGCCTGAAAAGGTGTGGCAAGAGCTGTCGACTTAGATGGTTGAATTATCTCCGTCCAAACATTAGACATGGAGGGTTTTCAGAGGAAGAAGATGACATTATTTGCAGTCTCTATATAAGTATTGGAAGCAGGTAATAAGAAGCTAACTATTGCTAGTGCATTTTTCATGTACAATAAATATATCCATGATTTTAAAAATAATCTGTTCGTCTAATTAATGATGTAGGTGGTCTATAATTGCTGCCCAGCTACCTGGAAGAACCGATAATGATATCAAGAACTACTGGAACACGAGGCTTAAGAAGAAGCTCCTAGGGAAACAGCGCAGAGAACAAGCGGCCCGGCGAGCTAGCCTCAAGCAAGAAATCATGACAAAGAGAGAGATAAATGAGAGCTTCATGGTTCCTGGGACTATCCCTCATCAAGAAAGCCCTTACTGGCCAGATGTACAAGCTATAGTCATGAATCAAAACCAGGATTCTCATTTAATGGATCAAGAATCCATCAGGGACTTGCTGGCCAAACTCGGTGGAAGATTTTATGACGATAACCAGGGGCCAAACCTATTCACTAAATTTAACAATTACCATCTCGAAGGTTCAAGCAGACAAGATCAAGTACTCTACACAAACTCCGTAGATATGCTTTCTTCTTCGGCACCCATGAGATCAATGGACAGTACCTGCTGTTCCCAATTTCCTAACGGCAACTACAACGGTCCAAATATGAGTCAAGATGGACTTGAAAGTCTGTTAGTCGAGTTAGGTGGATTGGCCTGTAGCAACCCACAACATGTAGAAGGTTTGGAGAGTTTCTATGGGATGGACATGGCTGCCAGTGGCAGCACGGGGGCTAGTTCTGCAGAAAGTAACAGTTGGGGAAATATAAGCTCTCTTGGCTATCCTCAGCTTGTTTCTGACTATGAAACTTGCTTGCAAAGCATGCCACAAGATTCATCTTTTGAAGATTCAAGCTTCTTTGGGCGGCCACAATGACAATGCTAACTGTACACATCAGTTTGTTCAGTTAATTTACATATATATATCTATAGGAATTTGCAGTCTGCGATTCAGGAAATCTTCTGAGTTTAATTTAGTGAAGAGAATTGTTTTTTTTTAACTTTCACTTTCATTTTCTCCACTTCATCGATCATTTTCTGGCTCATTAATGATAAGCAGTTAATTTCTTTCCACTAAATTCTCTTGATTATACTGTTTTGAATGAATTGCCTCATAGCAGAATGAATTAAGAGGAGCTTTGACACCATTTTTGTCGATTTTTTATGCTTAATTAACTACTAATTCGTATGTGGAACTTGAACTTAAAACAATCAAACCACTCATTAGGAAAGCATTATAAGTTCGTTCTGTAACCTTAGCCGACAGTTAAAGTTTTTTTAGCATAATATCAGTCGTCTTGATGAGCAAAATGATCATGAGCTCAGACCTTGTTTTTCAATCTAATTAAAAATCAGATCACTTGGAAAGGTTACGTTAAATAGTAATTAATATCAAATCATTATTAGACCTCCCCCCTCACCCAAAGTCTCTAGGTTAAAAATAGTTCTTCGAGGCACTTTCATGAGTGTGGGCACCACCAGACAACATTCATTGGTGATTGAGTTAAATCCAGGTCTATATTACTGACTCGGATCGATAAAGATCAGCAGAGCTGTGGAAGACTAGTGCTGTATTTTCCATTTCTTAATTGTAAAGCTAAGAGTACGATAGGTAGAATGAAGTAATTGCTCCTGTCACAAAGTTTGCTCGAGCTGTTCTTGGAATGGCATGCAGTGATAAAAGTGGGAAAGATTGCTTTGACGTTTTGGCAATGATTTGCTCGGCTCTAGCTCAAGTAGGGCATCAAAAAGTGGCTGCATTCCTTTTTTTGTTATCTCCATGTCTGCAACGCATTAAGAGGTAGGCACATGTTTCCACTCCAACTCAGCTCAACTCATGTAGCTCCAACCACAACTTCCAAATTGCCAGACACTTTCTAAATGGGACGACGACACTGCATGTTATGTTACTAATTCTTGAGCATCCTAGCTAGGTTTTTAATTATCTTGCTTTATTATTTTTATTAGATTGCGTTTGATTAATGTTTTTAATAATGATAAATACAGAAGGGAAAAGGAGCTGTGTTTAGTTAGAGGGACTGAAATAGAGATTTCAAAACAAATTTATGTGTTTTTATAATATAATTTTTTGTGTTATTATTGTTTTCTATCTCAAAACAGCAACTAAACACTGCCACGACACTAGCAAGTTGCTATACCGGTGTATTGAAACTTCCAATTTTGTGTAACATATGATGACCTCAAGGCTAGAGAATTGCTTTCCCTGCATGAAATTAATTTGGGATCGTGGAAAAAATAAAAATAAAAATAAAAATGGTCGACGTATGAACTAATTATTCGTCGGTTGAAAAAAACGAGAGAAAAAAAACTAATTAACACATATAATATATGAACTATTTCTAATTCTTTTAATTTCTTAGAAAGAAACTCCCTCGCCTTTCTCTCTGAAAGATTCTACTCTAAAAAAAATCTACAATAACAAATGTTTTTATTAAAATTTAATATTTATGCATATCTTTATATTAGCTTGCAGTTGCACAACAATTAATAACAATTAAGTCTCTTATAAACCTTTTTTTAATTCATGATTCATTCTCTACCTGGTGTATTAATGAAAATAAATTTCTATATATATATATATATTGATTCCAATATTAAAACTTAGAAAAATAATCGTGGAAATAAATTGATTATAGATTAAAAATATTTAAACTGAATCCTTGTGATGTAGCAAATTTGTCACATATACTCCTCAGTGCAACCTCTTCCAATTGAGACCCTATAATTGAATTTTCAATAGCTTATAGGCATGTGCTGTGATCATATTTTTGGTTTACTTTTGGAGGGTGAGTTTGAATGAGTTAGAAACACGTCGAGAGCTCATTTGTCATCCACAATGCCGTTTTTCAGATCCTTACATTTTTTTTCGTAAAGAGATTTATCTAGGATTTTATTTTATATTGCAATTTGGTACCTTCTTGGTCCTCACGTTTTTAATCTAGTCCTTTAATAAAACATTCTTGCAATTATTGTCCATGATTCAAATTGTTTTCTTTGTATTATTGTATCGATAGTGCTTGTGGCACAAACAATTTCATTTTTTCTTGAATCATTATATAATTGACAAACTTCATATATTATTTAAAAATTATTATAATGAGTCAAATTGTGTTTTTGAAGAACACAACATGAGGACCTAAAATAAAACTACCAAATAAGAGCCAGATTTTAAATAAGAAAATATAGGGATTTCCCCCCTCAAAATTAAGGATTGAATGAGTATTTTTGACATTGTTTTTTAATAGATAAAACAATATAATCGGATATAACCAATGGTTTTTTTCACACATGCCCGATTGAGAGAATTTTTTAAAAAAAAGAAAAAAAACTTGTTTACCGATGCAATTTAATAATAAAAAAACATTGCGATCAAGGACTAAAATCCTAGAGGAGGAGGCTGAAGCAAGATGAATTATGAACATTAAAAGCTGTGGGACACTTGTATTCGTTAATATTGTACGGGTTGAAAAGCTAGCAAACACCAAAGGAAAATACATGCATGACGTGAATTCTCTTTTTCCAAGCTCACAAGTCAAAAGCATAGAAAAGAGGTGAGCACTGAGATTGACAGAATTGACTCGGTCCCTTTTGTGGCCTCGAGCAAAATCCAAGTTCTAACACAAGCAGCTAACCTGTTACATAAAGTACGAGGCCCTGTTTCTTCGAACGTGTGAAAACTACGAATTCCGAAGCTGAAAGTTCAAGATAAACCCACGGAAAACAGTTGACATCGCACTGATTGCTCGAATTTATATAAAATGCAATTAAGGATCCCGTATCTGCTGGACAAATGAAGTTGATTAATCTAATTATTCGTTAGTACTCTACCTCTGCCCTGATCGCCGGCCTGCCATTGATGTCACTGCTTACACAATACATCGCACCTGTTATTCCAAGCTTTTGAAATAGTTAAGAGGGAAGTTTCGTGGGTCTTGCGCGGCTTAATTAAGGCATATGTTTCTTTGGACTTTTATCTCTGGTTTTGGATGCGTGCTCTCTCGTCAACCATTGGATGTGCAGCATGCCAAGTTGGATCGATATATCCTGATGGTTGAGTGGCTTTTTGAATCTCCTGGTCAATCCCTGCTGTGACGCGATAGAATTACTGCTTAGTTGGGTGCAAAGTTATTAGTCATGGGCACTTGTTTATTGTGTAGGGATCAACTTTTTAATATTCTAATAATATAGCCAGTATACCTTCCATTTGGATTTGTTGTGTAGCTGTTCGTTGAGGATGTTGAAACATTCACCCGGTCATTCATATTTGCTTACACACGCAGCCATGAGAGGGAGACCAGAGCTCTTCTTCTTCAACGATCCACACAGATAAACAAGCGTAAGCATTTCCAGAAAAACGACTCAGTGGATGACAGGAGAAAAGAACACACACACACACTAATCGAGGAGCAGAATTTTCCTAGGGTCAATGAAATATGTATTTTTTCAGTCTCTGAAAGGCGAAATGAGGAGCCAGCTCATTGCTAAAGTCATAAGAAGGATCCATCCTTGTATAATAATAATAATAATGTAACTCTTTAATATATTTTATATTCCTAATAAGAAAAGCTTTGACCATTAGCCAAATTCACACCCAGGAGGTAGTTTCGATGCTATCTTTTCAATAATACTGCTACTCCTCGATAACGAGACATAAGATGAAAACAACTCAGCATATACATGTTGTGATGCTGTCCCATAAATCACTTAGTCTTTTTATTTCATCTGGGGGTTGATTTGAGAGATACCATGGACTTCTGAACTTTGCTTTTGTATAGCTAGCTAGCTAGCATTTCAAACTCTTGTCAACCAATAAATATTATACTTTATATTGCCAGTGTACAATATATTTTCGGTGTACCAAATATAATTTGATGTAATTAAAGTCAAGATGCATAACTCTATGTGTGATCATACGAATTCTCAATAGATTGAGTTGGTTCGCTTTTGACCTTTGTAGGTCATACATATATTTATTTATATTGTCTTTTTTTTTTATAATAGTCGGCCAAGAAAAAAAGAAAAGCTACCATGTTGTCTTTGTTGAACTAGTCTTGGATTTCTAGCTATTTAGCTGAATAGCATGCAGCAATTGTTTAATATTATGCAGGAAAATGTTAGTGCTACCACTAAAGCCAGAAATTTTAAAAAAGAAAATCAATAAAAATCTTTTTCAAGACCACATTCTGTCAACGCCAGATTATATTTATAATACCTAGCAAATGTAAAAGCAAATATCAAATGAAGCCTTGATTGATGCCATACGGTCACCGGGGACGAGACAAAAGCCTTACAACCTTTTCATTTTAATATCACAAGAGCCATCTTTTTATTTATTTATTTATTTATCTGATATGGACACTCACTAACATGTATAATCTCATTTTCTCTCATCTCCAAAGCTAGCAATCTTGTTTTTTCTTGCATTAAACAATTCATTCATGTTCCTCTTTATATATATATATATATATATATAAAGAGTATATATATATATATAAAGAGTATATAAGCAAGTGGGGTAAGGAGATGGAGATAGTTCACAAGATAACATTTTTATTCAGTGTAATTTGTTTCTTTCATTTGGACCAATTTAACCGGATTTATGTTCTATTTGGCTCTCTTTGTTTACGAAAAAATGAAATTATATATTTGGTTCCCGGTTAATTTATATTTAAACGAATCGCATTTCGTTTTGATGTGTCCATTATCTAATCTTTTTTAGCAAAACTTTTTAATTAAAAAAATGAAAATAAGGAAATCGCCAATAAAATAAATTTTAAAAAATAAAAAAGAATTTTTGGACTAGAATAAATATTATAAGATCTCTGATATTAGCCACATATTTGTTCTTATGTTTTACGTTGTAGTCTTTTGTCTTTTAATTCTGTCTCTCTCTACCAGTTAAAACTTTATCTCATGGAATTAGACTGCAAAATGATTGAATAAAAAAATTGAGGAAGAATTGTTTGTAATAAAGGATGAAAATAAATAAATAAAAATCTATGAATAGGAAGCAGCTGGAGAAAAAAGCCAATTCTTTTAGAAGAATGAAAAAGTATGAGAAAACCCTAGTCGTTTTAATATACTAATTAAAATGCTAATGGCTGATTTTTTTTTACTTGATAATAACAAGGCTAGATATATTAACTTTAATGTTAAGACAATTATTTTCTTATACAAATTGATCACTATATAATATATTCAATTACCACCTATTCCAATCTGGTCAATTTGGTCTTCCCACTTCCCAGTTTTATATATTAAAAAAAAGAAAAAAGAAAAATGGAAACATGCGAGTCATCGTCTAGTGATTACCCCAATCATATTTAAAGAAAATTGGTCTCATGGACTTTAGTAGGCCTAGAGGTGGAGTAGATAGGGTCTGAATAGAAAGAAAAAAAACAAGTGCTAAGGCCATTAGCCCACCTTCTACAGCCAGTATATCCATCTTAACCGTACCTCGGCCCATTAAACTTGCCAGTATCTGACCCAGCTGCTTGAAATTACCATAGCTCTATCTGTCGTCCTGCATGGTTTGGTCATTGTGATCATATTTTTATTTTTCTTGTAATATATATATAGTTGATTATATAATTTCATATTGTTACTATTATCTGTAATATCAGCTTTAATGTATTATTAAAACCATTAAGAAATACATATGGTGAAACGCAACTAATCACAATTCCAATTATTCTGGTTTCAAGAGTGAATTTTTTTTTATTATTATTATTACAAGGAAAGCATGAAATTGGTCAGGGATTAAGTGTGGAGTTGTTCTATAAGATCAAATTAAAATACTATTTCTCGAAAACATAAACCCGGTTAAGAGTCTGATTTTTCAATAATTGAAGAATTAGGGTGGGGAATTGATCGGAGTGCGAACCATGTTCGTCAGCCTTGCTCTTAAAGTTAACCCCATTTTGGAGGTGCTTGCCGGTCCATATACGGAGGCAGACATTTTGGCTAATCTTTATTTACTTTATCTTTTGAGTAAAGCGGGGGGCATATGTTGAGTGCTCCACCAGCATTGATCCTTAGTTTACTTTTAGAGTATAATATAATTATATTTTGGGGTTTTATCTAAAATATAAATTTATAGGTGAGATGGTTCTTTAACATGGTATCAGAATCTTGTTGACCTATCGGTCATTATTTCGAATCTCACCACCCCTATTCTATTTGATAAAAAAATCAAGCACAAAGTAATGCGAGTCTGTGCAAGTTTCAAGTCCAAAGTGATTTCACTTGAAAGAGTGTGTTAAAGTATAATATAATCAGAGGACTCACCTAAAAGCTTAAGCTTTTAGGTGAGATGATTCCTTAACACCCCAGTAGATCAGAGCTAAGAGGAAAAACAACATAAAGGCTCACTTTATCAGTTGAGACTTTCCACTCCCTTCAACGATCCACATATATTTTTCTAAAAATTATACTATTGTAAGAGAAAATTAGGTCAAATTTAGAGAAGAAAAAACATCAATACCAATTGAGCTATGTCGCCTAATTTAAAAAAAAGATTGAGACACAAAATCAAGATGAATTTTCCCTATTCGTAATCAGATTCTATAACTCTCTAGCTGCCGAGTTACATCGAGATATCAAGATGATGATGGGTGATAAGCATACCGATCTCCTCTAAGCACAAGGCCGGGCAATCGCTTAGCATATATATACATAAATGGAAATATAATGACTTTTCGAGCTCCACTTTTTCCAACACAAGAATATTTTCCTTTCCTTGGTCTAGCTGGATCAATATTTTCGATCCACTCACCATGTTAGGCCAATTCGAGACCATGCTACGATTGGAATGCCCCACACTAGCCCCACGAAAGATGACAATATAATCTGACCAAAAAAAAAAACCCTAAAACCGACGCAGGTAGCCCATCTGCTTTAAGGGCAGTACTGTTTTGATAATTTGATATTCTTCAAGAAGACAAGTTTTCTTTCAGAAAAAAAGCTTACGTGCGAGGCGGGATATGGGGGATATACCCTCCACTTTGGAAGCAGCAAAGGAAAGGAGATTGCAAAAGTCTAGAGGAAAAGGACGCAACTCTTGAAAGTGTGTCTGGAATCATTCAGAACCACTTTATACACTGAAATTTCTAGGAATTTTTAGAACCCGACATTAAAAAGTCTTTGAGATACTATAGCTAACCCCTAGCCAAAACGTATGTCGCATTATCTCTGTGGTTTGTAATAATAAATATGAGTGGTTAATATCTTATGAAAAAAAAAAGTTAAATTGATTCGATATTCTTTAATTTAAGTTATTAAATTGAAATTGGTGTTCATCCTTGCATGTGATCCTTATAATGTGCATGCTCAATACACATGTGAAGACAGTATAATTTTGATAAATTAATTCTTGATAAATATCTCAATTAATTAATAATTTTGTATCGTACAAAAATATTAATTTAACAGAGGTGAGGTTTAACTGTATGTGTCTATATATATATATATATGTCATGCAACTATCTAAATCACTTCTCTTGATGAAATACTGAAACAACTAGCTAGGACATTGTAGGTACCTATTAGCTTTGACCTTGCTATAAAAACATTTCCGAAATGGATATTTATTTGGTGAAGCCTAATCCATGATAAAAATTCAAAAAACACAACAAAATCCTTAGATTTACTATTGAAAATTTGTTACTATTTATACTCATAGTTTATTGACATGAATGAATTTTACCGTTTGTAAGCATCCAACGATTGATACACCGCAGGTTATCTATAAGTTGGCTGTAGGGTTTTGATGTTTGTTGGAGAGGAAAAGGAAGAAATAGGGGGGAAACATAGGAGTGTTACTCGTCACGTTATAATTTAAATATTATACATGAATTTATTGAAGGATTGAATGAGTTGATAATTTTATCTATAAAAATGACGCATCATCGTATTTTTGGATTGATACGATGATTTAGTCCAAGTCTACAAGATTTTATTTTCTGGTATTTCATGAAAACAAACTTGACCTAAACAATATTTTCTCCACCATCACATACAGCCCCTACAAATAAAGACAAATCAAATAAGAAGAGAGCATCTAATGTTTGCTCAATCATTCAACAACACAATACAAATGTATTTGCCCCTCAAATGGGACCCAATTTAAGATCCTAGAATTTCTTTGATATGGGAAGGGGGTAATGGAGGCAATGCGCCATGTTCACATGACCTCTTTGTCCCCCTGGATACAAGCATCACCAAAAGGGATGGCATTCCAGGTTGCCCATTATATTATATATATATATAATGCCAAGGGAAAAATAATCTTATTACATTTTCCGCGGGTGTTCTTCGTGCTTTGTTATGGTAACAGTTGTGTTTTAAATATTTTCTATACTTGAAAATATATCATATGTTTTTGAAAATTTATTTTTAATATCAATGTATTTCAAAATATTAAATAAATTTCAAAATCTTTTTTCAAATAAGCAAGAACCACCTCGAGCAGCATACTATACGTTCCTTACCATGCCATGTGCTGACCGAGGCTTGCTCATGTGAAACCCACGTGACGCCCACACTAACGCAGTCAAATTTATCATCTCATGGGGTGGGGTGGGGTGCTTTCGACCGATAGAAACCACCTCGATCGAGCTACCAAGTTCTAATTTAACTAATTTTGTGGATAATTAGTGACTGACTGATTAACTTACAAGGTTTTTGTCGTAATGCTGATTAAAACATAATGGCAAAGGATTTGTTGTCATTGTCCCTTTATTATCAATTGTAGATATCGACACAAGGCGGTGGTGAATGTCTAATTGTGATGTTGGTGTCTAAGGACACAAACTCTCTTAATCAATTATTTCCATGTCTGAAGGGTGTAGTTTTCAAAACTAAAGCCAATAAACCAGCAGTTTGCTTACCTTAACCCAAGCCTTACTCAACTTTCATGCCTGTTTTTGTCAACCTAAAAGCTGCTGATTCTTTAATATTTGACGCTGAACATCTCAACCCAGGGCAATTTCTATTTCTTGGTTGCTGTTTTTTTATTTGATTTATATTAATGATATTCTCAGACTAGCTTGCATGTTAACTAGCTAGAACTAGGTTTTCTTTTCAACAATTTGAAGGATGCACCGTCCATAAATTTAATATATTTCTCAAAATAATAACGTCAAGATTTAAACCCAATCAAAGATCTTTATGTACGAAAAGCCTAGCACTTGAAATTACCAACAAATCCGAGATTATCTGAGCGTTTATTTACATATATAGCTTATCTGCCGACACAAAATCTTAGATGTGTTGAAGGAAATGAAAACTGGTCTAACTAAAACCCCTCTCTTCATTTTAATTAATAAATCTAACCAGAAAATCAATCAATCCCAATATCAGTTGATTAATTATGCCCGAAACTAATTATATAACTATTATTATATATAAAAATGGGAATCGAAAACCAAAAAATACACCGGGCACATGCATATTGTCAGCAAGAACATGCAAATCGACCAAAATTCTCATTTTTTTTAAAATAATTATTAGTTAATCTGTTTTATATTTTTACTAATCTTCGACACTAACGAGAGCTCTCCAAATCACATGCAAGGATCATGGGTAGTTTTGACAGGTATTGGCCGCATATCATGGACAAACCAGAAAGAACTCTAATTAATGCAGATATATATATTGCAAGTTACATGTAAATATTTTCTAGAATAATAGATCGCATGTTCAATTATTATTACTATGGAGGGTCAAACAGGGAGGTGATATACTCTGTCGCTCCCACGTAGCACATTAGAACCATAATGTTCTTTAACTACACCATATTGATTATCAATTCCCACATACTCTTGGTAATTATCGTTCTTAATAGAAAATTAAAAAGAGAGAAAAATAAATTTCCGTTAAACCATATATATATATATACCATTATATAATTGAGTCTAGCATTATTATATTATCGGATTAATTTCAAGAAAGGTTTGTTTCCTAGAATTTGGTCACCTTGGGAGACAAACATGTCTGTGATGGGGCTAAAGAAGATGCGAAACCGCGTTGCTTTAAGAAACAGAGACATTTTTAAAGTAAACACGCTGCTAGTTAATCCTAGAAAATCTACATAAGAAAAGGCATTGAAATGTTTGCAAGAAACTCTACCTTTTTATTGCTTGCGTGCACCATGACGAATTTGAGTTAAAACAACCTAGAAAGACATTTATTTTCTTAACTTTACTAGCCAGAAAGGGGGGAAAGATAGATAGACAAACAGATATCAGAAACCCTAGCTAAGACCTCCTATGAAACATATGCTGGCCGGCCCCCTTTTGAGTTTCGACTGGTTAATCTTTTGACCCACGCAAACCCACCATATATACATTGTGGAATTTAAGATCAATTCCCTACTCACACGGCTTAAAGCCTTAAACAACGTTAAGATCGAGTACGTGTGTGCGTGCAGGTGATTAACGGACGCCGACGACTCCCCCGCCGACCACAAACGTCACCTCTCAATCCATCAACATGTAGGCGGCCATTACTTGTATAGTACTTGTTGTGCAAGTAATTTGCAAGTGTAGTGAAAGAAACATGTATACGTACGTACAATATAAATCAACCATATCATAATTATACACAACAAGAAGAAGAAAAGAATGGAAGACGTTTTTCATTATGTGCAATAACTCATAATTAATCAAATTAGCATAGCCTTTAATTGAGGAATTCCTTGCAAGGGACAAACAATATAGCTTAGAGCCACTTCAAATCCACGGAGGGACCGAGTGTACTTTCTAGCTACAATTCAAAAGAAGAATTGAGAAAAAATTATCAACCAAAAATATATTTTTGGTGTGAAAAAAACTGAATGGATAAGAACTACCGTGTTTTTTTTAATTATGTTCACACTTGACATAATTACCAGACTATCGTTCCTCAGGCTCACGGTGATCATGATCAAACGATAGTCGGAAAACCCACTTGGCGAGGGACTTTCTTCTTGAGCTTTTCAGCATTTGGTGATGGCTTTGATTGTTCATCGACTCCACAAATGACTTCAATCGTTGGATAGCAAGGTTTAATGTTTCTTCAGACATGTTAGCGAAGCATACTCGAAACCACCCTGGCTCGGTACAATGGCAGGAAGAACCAGGAGAGATATTTAGCTTGACTTCATGAACAATCTTTTTCCAAAGTTCCATCTCCGCTGTAAATGTGTTAGAACTCAAGAGATGCTTCATGTTAACCCAACAAAACAAGCCAGCATTGCTCTCCAGGCAGCTGATTCCAGCTGTTTCAAGGCCCTTTACCAGCAATGTTTGACGTTGTTTAAGCCTCCTTTTGTTCTCCGAGATATAATTCCTCGTAAACTTTTTGTCAGAGAGTAGAGCAGAGAGAAGATATTGAGTTTGAGAAGACACTAAACCAAAGCTAGACATTTTGGTTGCTGCTGATACAACTGTGTCATCGTTGGAGTAAATTGCACCAACTCTAAAACCAGGGAGACCAAGATCCTTGGATAGACTATACACAATATGAACTCGATCCCAAACTTGACTATTCTCACATTTCCTATCCTTCAAAACTTCCAAGATACTAACAAACCCTGGGGAGCTAAAAACTGTACCCGAATAAATCTCATCGCTTATGAGATGAATGCCCTTCTCCGTAACAAAGCTTAAGAGAAGATTCAATTCATTGCGGGTCATTGTAGTTCCCAAAGGGTTTGAGGGGTTTGTGACCAAGACACCCTTAACCCTTAGTTTTCGCCTTTGTGCTTCACGAAAGGCTTCTTCAAGGGCTGACGAAGTGATTTGGAAGTCATCAGAACTTGTACACTGAATTGGTACAATCTCAACCCCAGTTCTCCACTTGAGATCTCTATCAAATCTGCAAGAATAATTAATTAATAAGCAACTTGGCATTTTAGTAACAGGGAAAGTATATAGGAAGATATATATAGAGCATACCATATAATTAATCAATTAGCTTACCCTGGGTAGTATGGAGTGGGAAGAAGGAAGGCCTCTCCTGGTTCAGCAAGGCAGAACATGAGTGTCTCGTTCGCCGAAGTTGCACCGGCAGTGAGAACTATTTTGTTTTGATCAAAGCTTACTTTGTTGCCTCTTATTTCTGCCATGAATTCTACCAATGCCTGTAAGAAAAAAAGAAAAATATTAGAACACATAAATCATTTACCAACGTAGTATATTCGATCGTTTCATAAAACAATAATGGACTTACTTTCTTGAAATCGGGAAGGCCATGGTAATCTTGGAAAAGAGCAAGCTCTCTAAATATGGACTGCCCACCTTTTATGAACCCAGCTGCGTCCGGGTTACTAGCCAGCCATGACTCGAGCAGATCAAAAGAGAGCTGCAAATAATAGCAAAATGGAACGTAAGCTACCATGCTATTCTAATTACACGCGCTCGCGCCCACATATATGCATGGTTTTCTAACCTGATTCTCTGCGAGACCCATCTGAATGATGCCCGTTGGATTCTTGACCTCATCGTATGGGTTCTTCTCGTATTCCTGCCATCCTAGGAAGTAAGAGGAATCTTGCCCATGAGTATTGCACGTGGCTTTCCTAGACAACAACCTCATTTTGGTATGCTTTGAACAGGTAAATATCGTTTGTTACGAGGCTAAAATATGCAAATTAAAGAAAGAAATAACTATGTATGCAGGATATCAAGGGGCAAGATATATAGAAGAAGAATTGGAGGAGAAGTCTCTGGATTGATTAGATTGAACGGTGTAAGACTTTGAAGAGGGAATTGATGAATTATAGCTAGGTTGGTGTTGTAGTGGTGATCGATGAGGTTGAGGTTGCATTTCATATGTATATATATGTATATGAGATTGGGAAATGACAATTTTGTCCCTAGAGACGGGTTTCTCATGCTTAATAATTAATTTTGACTACCAAAATAATGTTATTAATTTCTACGCTCAAATCGGGTGATCACACCGTCGCTATACGTACGTACCCGGCCAGCTAGCTTGCCATACTCCACCATATGGAAAATCACGTGGGCTCTATGTGTTTTAATTTAATAATGGATACGGGGATTCATGTAGGAAGTAGAGAACAAAATATATAATCCTAATATTAATTAACAAGACGGAAGAGAAAAAGGAAAGAGATTTGTAGTACTGATATATTGTGTAGCCGTAGTCGTCTAAAGGCCACACCGACAGGAAATCTTATTGAAAGTGGCTAACAAGTGACCCCCAGGGTACCTTGAAGATGGTCCATATGCCTCCCGGACTAATTGCACCACACCAAACTCGTGTCGGCCACAATATATATTCCCCCTCTTCAACCAAATTGCTTTTTTTTTTTTTTTTAATTCCTGCTTAATTTTGATTTTTTTGTACACACACACACACCAACCTTTTGATTTGAAGTCAAACATTTAGCTAGAGTACCCATGAGAATGTATAAGAGGACCTTCTTTGTTTTAAAAGTTTTAAAACACATATTTTTTTTCTTTACTTTAAATTGTTTTAATATATTTTTAAATAAAAAACACATTAAAAACCGATCATTATCAAAACCTGATCACCGCTAAAAGTGTTACGAAAGTGCAGATGGACTTATCTCATCATCCGAGCTTCGTGTTTCCATGCGGAATATAAGCTTAATTAATTAGCATGGACCTAGCGAGGTTCAAGACCTACAATTTAATTCAACCACCAAATTACAGAATTCAACCCTTGTAATCTCGTTATTTATAAGAGTATTAAACGTATGGTATTCTTAATAATTTATTTATCAATTTCAACCCTTATAAATCAAACTTTGATTTATGAACCGTGGAATCACTTCATATACGCTTACATTGAAGTCAATGCTAAGAAAAACAGAGGAAGAAGATGCTTGGGATTCGCTTTAGCCCTTTGAATTTACGTTTTTTAATGCACACTAAAACAGTGGGTGGTTGTAGTTTTCGTTGACCTCTCCAAATGCAAACCTGGGAATTGCCTCGACTTGCTCTGTTGCGAGAGAGAGAGAGAGAGAGGGGGGGAGAGCATTCATGGAGGATCAGGGAAGGGCCCTACGTGGCTGAAGTGAAGGGAGCAAAGGGTCGATGGCAGTGTCTCCTAGGAATGGACTAACGTGAGCATCATGCTAGTTGTCAACAATGGACTAGGGTCTCCAAAGTGGCCCCACTGGCTTGTGGTGTGGGGCCAACTAAAACGAGGGGATCACGTGCGATTACAACTCTTTTGCTAGAACAAACCACGTGGCCACTTGAATTATTCGATGCCATGGCTCTGGTGTTTTGGAACTCTAAACACCCAGCAAATTACGTGCCAACATGCACCAGCTTCTTGCAACTCAATTGGGCCTGTTTCTTTTGCGCGAAACAATCCAAGAAAAATCCCTAGAAAAGCCGAAACGATAATCTGGACAGTGCTCTTTTGAAGCTACCAAAATCCTTCAAGTTTTTGTTTATCAATCGACAAACCAATAATTCCCTGCCACGGAATCCTGTTCTTGATTATAAATCTAAACACAGAAACAGTCCATGTATTTTACTGGCTATTATCTGGTGTGTACATGTGTGTCCATCACATTATTTCCTGTCTTTGCTTGTCGTCTCATCGCAAAGCTTGTGTCTGTCAAAGGCTCAATCTTCATAAATCGCATCAGTCAGAATCCCACCCCCACCCCCACCCCCATATTTACCAAGCATTTAATATGATTAGCTGACATTGTTGTCTTTTCATTGTTTATTGCTAGTCAATTGTTTCGTCAGATTCAAGAGTTTGCCCTTTTATTCCACTCCGTATCTTAGAAATTTAAGGGAAATGAATAAATCGGTGTTGATTTTCTTGCCTTAACTACAGGCTACTTCCCACAGTTTTCAACTCTCGACTACTGATCTAGAGCCTAACCCACCCAGGTAATTAAGGAAAAAAATAAGATGAGTTGATAGAGTGTTTTGTAAATCAATATACAGTCATTGTTATTATTATTTTTTTCTCAATGTAAGCTACGCACTAGGCTCTACAAGTGAAGTATTTAAAACAAAGTTGAGGAATGAGGCTTCTCGTTTTGTTTTTTTTTTATTATGTGGAATCCAACTACGTAAAAACTGTTCACCAAATTCTTAGCTTTTGCCCCAGACGGATCCCTTGCTAGCTTGAACCCTATATATGATCCTAAGTCGTATTGATCTACAGTGGGGATAGTCAGAATCAGGTGGCAGAAAAACAGAGGGCCGACGGTGGTTGGTGGTAATTACGTACTGGACGCGTTTGATATATATTTTTCGAAGCTTTACCTTACCCTCTCATAAGAACACATTAACCATCCCTTTCTCTTTATTTGTCAAACAGCAAAAGATTTTGGCTATATATAAAAAATGTTGGCATTTTACTCAGAAATGATGGTGGTTCAATTAGTGGGGGCAGGATGCTTGGGACTGGTAACCAACTACAAGCCATACGAGCGATTAATAGAGGAAATTAGGCAATTTTGTTTCAATAGCAACTAGTTAGGTGTTGTGTGTTATGCCGGACGTTAAGAGAAACTAATGTGAGAGTTCGCAAGACGACATCAAAATAGATTGCAAATGTCAATAGACAACGAATCATGAAGTAAGTATTTCATGTTTATATTTAATAAATCAATTTAATTTAAGTCAGAAAGAAAATCTCTTTAATAAATAAATAAATTTAACAAAGAGCAACAAATAGAAAAACTTGAGTCATTTTCAAAATCAATGAAGAATCCAATTAAAAGAAAGAACAAATAATGATGCTCAATCTTCAAATAAATAAATGTTAAAGGATGCACCATGATTAATCCTCGGATTCAAATTTTTTACTTGATTATGTTTTTTTCTGATTATATTTTTTTATTTTTTCATGAATTTGTTTTTTTTTGTTATACTTTTTTATTCTTTTTCCTATTTGTTTTTCCCACTTATAATTTTTTTTTGTTTTTTTATAACTGTTGTGTCTGGGTTTTTTCCCCATATATACATTTTTTTTATGATAACTGGGGTGTCTTGGCTAGCTTACGCACACCACGACTAATCCTCGAACCCAATGTTTTTTCTAAAGTGTTTTCCTGTTGGTATATTTTTTTTATAATCGGAGTCTTCGGGCCAGCTTAAGCACATCACGACTAATTTTTGGGCTAATTTTTTTAAAAAACAATATGGATTGCTACAGTGCTTTCATGCTTATACTTTTTTTGTTTTGTTTTGATCTTTATTTTTTTCACTTATATATTCTTTTATAACCGGGGTCTTTGGGTGAGTTTAAACGCACCATGACTAATCCTCGAACTTTTTTTTATAATCGGAGTGTCCAGATCAACTAATGCACACCACGAGTTGTATAAGTACGTATATACCTCCTATAGGATAAAATCCAAGAGTTTTTTCATGGCTCATACACATTTCGGAGGACGCTTGCGGCGTCGTAGAACTTCTAAAAATATACATTAGTTTTTTATATAGTTATTTTATTGTGTAAACTGTGTTTAAAATAATGAAATGATATTGTGAATATATCTTAGCAATTTTAGTTGTATTTTTTTTAGTCTCTTGTCTTCTAATCCAACCGTCCCAACAGAAAATAACGTGTAATTTGATATTAATTAGGTCAAAAATAGCCCAATCATACAAGAAAAGAATTAAGAATCAAATTAAAATATAATATTATTACACGCCATGTAAATAATAATAAAAAAAAAGCTACAGCATTTGACCTATATGATTTAGTTTTTTTTTTAATACTATCCTAATTATTAAAGACAATCATCACGAGCTAACCACACTAACCATATGACCCTATCTAGTCAAAAGTCCAAACTTTTGCTGGATAAAACCATGGATGAAGCTTGGAAGGCTCAAAGAACCCGGCACCATCCATTGATTATCAAGAACACCGCTCCATGAAGTCCAAACCTGTCGGCAGTGAAGCAGAATACGACCTGTAAAGGCGAAGATCTAACTCTGACCCTATACTTTAGCCATGTTCTTGTCTCTCCGGAAAGTTTATTTAGAATTTGTCATTACAAGGACCTTCAGGCTAGCTAGGTTTACTTCGACTATTTCAAATTTCCAATTGATTATGAGCCAATCAATTGTTGACTTCAACAACATTAATAATGAAAACTTGTATATAAAAGACTTTTTGTTGGACACGGTGAATTGCAGGAGGGAGGCCACATACGTACCTTTCTTTTACAACATTCTCTTATGTTCATTATTTTACCTTGTTTTTTGTTTAGTTTGTAGATTCTAACCTTACAATCTCTTCTTTAAGATCAGTCGTGAGGGGGGAAGTTGAAGAAGGGAACAAAATACTCAGACCTCCAACTGTATTATTACAAATAAGCAAACATACATTATTGAAAATTGTAATGTTTATTGAATTAAGTATCATACATGTTAGAGTATACGTATTGTATACTCAAAGTAACAAACTAGTATAATACAACAGTGCCTATAAATATGCACAGTGAGGTCACGCACAAGGTGTGAAAATAGAAACAGAATACTGAAAATTCAAAATTCATTTTTTCCCTCTCTTCTTACTTTACGCTTTCTTTCTCTCTCGTTTATCAATCTTTGATACACTGCAAGATCATCAAAACTCAATCTGTTTACTTCTATTTCTTAGTAAGGATTCATCATCCTAACATGGTATCAGAGCACAAATGATCCAATCTTCACTCAAAATTTTTTTTCGACATCACTGTTCATATTCATTTGAATTTCAGCTCATTTGAAATTCAAATTTGTCTTCTGGTTGACTATTAAAGCTTCCAGTCTTGTGAAATTGATCTTGCATTTTTTGTTTTCCACCACAATATGGTGGCGATTGCTGCATGATTCAGATTATTCAATCTCCAATTACTTCTCTCATTTCTTCCATTTCTTCGTCTGTCAGTGTTAAACTGGATGACACCAACTATTTGAATTGGAATTTTCAAGTACAACTTCTCTTGGAGAGCAATGGTATTTTTGGTTTTGCTGATGGTTCGCATCCTTGTCCTGCCTCTACTACTGAAATTGGTACAACTTCTTCACTCTCTTCCTCAGATATTGTTGAAAGTGATGAATTACGTGTATGGAAAATGCATGATCGAGCTGTTATGCAGCTCATTACTGCTACCTTATCCCCTGCTGCATTGTCTTGTGCTATTGGTAGCACTAGTTCCAGAGATCTGTGGCAACGATTGAAAGAGCAGTTTTCTACTGTCTCATGAACTAGTATTTTTCAGTTGAAATCCAACCTACAAAATATTAGGAAGGGGACTGATAGTATAAGTCAATATTTGTTGAGAATTAAAGAGGCTAGGGATTATTTGGCTGCTGCGGGTGTGTATTTTGCTGATGAGGATATAGTCATTTTGGCTCTAAATGGATTACCTGCTGAATATAACACTTTTAGGTGTGTCATTAGAGGAAGGGAGAGTGTTATTACATTGAAGGAATTTCGATCTCAATTATTGGCTGAGGAACTTATTGTTGAGCATAATACAACAGTTCATTCATCTTTTTTGACTGCTATGCATGCTACTACAAAACCTCTGCATTCTGTTTCACATTCCTCTCGTGGACAGAATGGTCTCAATTCATATGATAATAGTGGCTATCGATCCTTTACCAGAAATAGAGGTAGGATCAGGCCTCCTTCTACTCAGAGGTCTTATCAGCAGCGATCAGTTTATCCTTCTAAACCTTCTGAGTTTTCACATGTGAACTCTGGTTTACCGAGGAATGAGGTGTCTCCTGTGCACTCTTCAAGGAATTTTTCCCCTGTGTCAACAGTGGCTTCTGGTGTTATTGTGTGTCAACTGTGCAATATGGAGGGTCACACTGCACCTTCATGTGGAATTAGGGGATATGAAAGGATGAAATGTTCTATCTGTGGGAAACCGAATCATACCACCTGGTGCTGCTACTATAATGAGGCTGGGCCAAATTTTATTGGCTCCTCCAGTGGCTCTTTTGTTCCTCAGCCTCAACAACATGCCCTTCATACTATGCATCAAGCTTTTTCACAGCCTCATTCTCAACCATCTGCAACTTCCTCTCCTGTGTGGATCACGGATACAGGGGCAACAAATCACATGACTGCTGATTTGTCAAATCTTTCACTCAGCTCTCCCTATCCTGCTGATGATACAATTCACACAGCTAATGGTGAAGGTTTGTCTGTGTCTCATGTTGGTTCTGCAATCATTCCTACACCTGCTAAGCCCCTGCAATTGAAGTCTGTTTTATGTGTGCCAAAATTGACTCAGAATTTGTTGTCTATGCATAGGGTCTGTTTGGATAATAATTGTTATCTTATTTTTGATGCTTTCTGTTTTTGGATTCAGGACAAGCTAACAGGAAGGATATTGTACAAGGGGCAGTGCCATAATGGACTCTATCCTATGTCTTCTGCTGCTTCACGGTCACTTACAAATTTCCAGTCAACAGCCTTCATTGGTCAGTTGGTTTTATCATCAACTTGGCATCATAGATTAGGACATCCTTCCAATAAAGTTGTTAGTCTTATGTTACACAATTCCAATATCAAGTGTTCCCCTGATAAAATTTCTACTGTTTGTGTTAGTTGCCTTGAGGGTAAATTTTGTAAACTTCCTTTTCCCTCACGTGTAAGTTCTGCTACAACAGCTTTCAATACAATTCATAGTGACCTTTGAGGGCCTTCTCCTCACATATCTGTTGATGGCTGTCGGTTTTATGTAATCTTTGTTGATGAATTTACACGATATTGTTGGTTGTTTCCCCTTGTTAATAAAAGTGATGTGTTTTCTGTCTTTCATACCTTCTATCACTATGTTTATACTCAGTTTGATAAAAGAATTCAAATCTTTCAAAGTGATGGGGGGGTGAATTTGTTAACAAACCTTTCCAGAAATTTCTTGCTGATAATGGGATTATTCATCACAAATCTTGTCCTTATACACCTGAACAGAATGGGTTGGCTGAGCGCAAACATAGACATTTAATCGAAACTGCCATCACTCTACTTCAGCATGCCCAATTAGCTCCCACATTTTGGACTTATGCAGTTAACACTGCCTCCTATTTGATCAACAGAATGCCTACTGATGTTTTGCAAAATAAGTCACCCTTTGAAGTGTTGTTTGGTCACAGTCCCTCCATTTCTCACTTGCGTATATTTGGGTGTGCTTGTTTTCCTTTACTTCGCCCTTATAATCAACATAAACTTCAACCCAAAACTTCCATGTGTGTGTTTCTCGGCTATGCATCTCAATACAAAGGTTACATTTGTTATCATGTGCCTAAGAAACATGTGTACATTTCTAGACATGTTTTGTTTCTTGAACATGTATTCCCCTATAAAGACTTAGCATCTGCCAGTCAGTTTGTTCCTCCTTCCCCTGTTGTTCCACCTATGTCTGTCATGCCTGTCATTTCTCCTTCCAATATTATCAATTTGCCAACCTCTGTTCATGGTGTTTCTTCTCCTTGTCCTTCTTCCTCTCCTCCACCAGTCTTGTCCACTACTGCCACTGCCTCTTCAACTGTATCTCCTCTTCCTGTGGCTTCTGACTCCACTAATAGAGGTATGTCCCCTACATCTCTGCCTTCAGTTGATGAGTTTAGGCCTGAGGCCATTTCTGTAGTATTGCAGATTCCACCCATGAACTTGCATTCTATGCAAATAAGGTCTAAGAGTGGCATTGTTAAAAAGAAAACCTGTTTTCTTGCAACAATAGATGTAGCTGCTTCTGACTTATCTGTGATTGAACCTAGTAGCTATAAGTCAGCTTTGAAGCATCCAGTTTGGTTCAATGCTATGAAGGAAGAGTTGGATGCCCTTCACTCTCAGGGAACTTGGTCTCTAGTGCATTTGCCGCCTGACAGAAATGTAGTAGGCTGCAAATGGATCTTCAAAATTAAAAAGGATGTTGCTGGTTCCACTGTTCGACACAAAGCTAGGTTGGTAGCTCAGGGGTTCAGTCAAGAGGCAGGTCTTGATTATGGGGAGACCTTTAGTCCAGTAGTGAAACCCACTACAATCCGACTGGTTCTAGCACTGGCAGCTCAATATGGGTGGATTTTGAGGCAGCTGGATGTTAAGAATGCCTTTCTTCATGGCATTCTCAATGAGGAGGTATACATGGCCCAACCTCCTGGGTTTACAGATTCACAACATCCTCAGCTTGTGTGCAGGCTTCACAAATCTTTATATGGACCCAAACAGGCTCCAAGAGCATGGAATGACAGGTTTACTGCTTTTTTACCATCTTTGGGATTTCAGGGCACTTATTCAGATTCTTCTTTATTTGTTAAACATGTGGTTGCGGGTATTGTGATTCTCTTGGTATATGTGGATGACATAATTATTGCTGGAAGTCACCATGATGAGGTACAACTGATTATACAAGCTTTATCTACAGAATTTGACATTAAGGATTTAGGTGATTTACACTACTTCTTGGGTGTTCAAATTACTTGCAATCAATCTGGTCTATTCTTATCCCAGACTCAGTATGTTCATGATCTTCTTCTCAAAACTGGTATGCTTGAGTCTAAAGTTTGTGAGACTCCTTGCTTGCCGTATCAGAGGATGTGCAAAGATGATGGGTTGCCTTTTGATAATCCTACTTTGTATAGGAGTATTGTTGGAGCATTGCAATATTTGACATTCACTCGTCCTGATATTGCTTTTTCGGTTCACCAAGTGTGTCAGTTTATGCAAAGTCCCATGGTGATTCATTATACTGCTGTCAAACGCATTTTGAGGTACTTGAAGGGCACTGCCAGCCATGGCATTTCTTATCAGCGTGGGTCTTTGGATGTTAAAGCTTTCAGTGATGCAGATTGGGCAGGGGATCCCAATGACAGGAGATCAACTACTGGTTTGGTGGTATTCATTGGATCAAATCCCATTTCATGGTCCTCTAAGAAGCAGTCCACTGTGTCTCGTTCTTCAACAGAGGCTGAATATCGTGCGTTGTCTTCCACGGCTGCAGAGCTCGACTGGATTAAACAACTATTGGTGTTTCTTCATGTTTCAATTGATCAGCCACCAACCTTGTTCTGCGACAACCTATCTGCCATAGCATTATCATTCAATCCTGTTCAACATCAGAGGACAAAACACATTGAAATTGACATTCATTTTGTGAGGGAAAGAGTAGTTGCGCATCTGTTGGTTGTTCAATTTGTTTCTTCCCAAGAACAATTTGCAGACATTCTACTAACCAAGGGATTGAGTGCTCCTCTGTTTCGCATTCATTGTAACAATCTCATGCTTGGCTTGCCAAAGCATGGGATTGAGGGGGGATGTTAGAGTATACGTATTGTATACTCAAAGTAACAAACTAGTATAATACAACAGTGCCTATAAATATGCACAGTGAGGTCACGCACAAGGTGTGAAAATAGAAACAGAATACTGAAAATTCAAAATTCATTTTTTCCCTCTCTTCTTACTTTACTCTTTCTTTCTCTCTCGTTTATCAATCTTTGATACACTGCAAGTTTATCAATCTTTGATACACTGCAAGATCATCAAAACTCAATCTGTTTACTTCTATTTCTTAGTAAGGATTCATCATCCTAACAATACAAAGTTTTATGGATCAAATTTATTAACTTTCAGTAGATTTCAATCCGATTATTAGAAACATCCTTAACTAGACAATTATATACGAGATACAATGACTTTGAGATCCTCACGAATGACTAAAACATTAAGTCATCCTATTTGATGAAATTAATTTGTTGAATTTAGGATTTATTTGATCATCAAATCAATAAATGAATCCAAATCGATTCAACGAGAAGGAAAACCTGGTTTCTCTCGAAGTCTACAACAAATTTATAACCATATTCCAAGGCTTGCAAGCTGTTTAGAACAAACCAGTTACGTTTTGTCTTGTTATATATTCAAGTGGGTCATTATGGCGTAACAGTAAAGCATGGAGTGTATGCAAACTCGCACATCAAGTGTTCTCAGCTAAGTACCTCTTTCCAATTATTTGCAGCCATTGTCCAAATCAAACAGTTCCAACCAAGCCATGCAGCTTGCCGTATTGCAGTATCTTCGATGGCGACTCAGTCCACCCTAGCTTGAATGTGATTTCTGCTCCCCGTGGCCTCCACTGACCGCGGTGATTGCTCGTTGTTATTTGCATGCATGCTAATCGTGTATTGTCTTTATCGACCATCATCAATGCTCGAGCTGGTTTTGACCAGTACGTATTTTTCCGGAACAGATGTATCAGGCGGGGGAAAGAAAAGAGAAGAAAAAACAGCCTCCATACGTTGTGAGTTTTCAGAGATAAATCTGGACGTGCCAAATTTGAGAGACCGAAGACCCTTTCTCTCTTCCTATATGTTCATGGATTAGTTTTTTCGTCGACGAAAGCTATATTCATTGTTTCTTAGGCTAGATCAACACAGAATCATTGTTAGCTTCTCGACCGGTTCTAAGAGCTGAATTTCTTGCAATCCTCACGATTCCATGTTCAGTGTCACGAAAAATATGGAGGAGGTTAATATATGATTAACCGGAACTTTTTTTTATTAGCATAGTTATTCGGGTCAGTTTGCGCGCATCTCAATTAATTTCACAGGTATTAGTGTAAACCTTTAGTTTCCATTATATTAGCAACCATAAAAACACACACACAAAAAAAAACCCCTCTTAATTACTAATTCTTGCCGCTAGATCTACTATGTATGTTTAACTTTAAGAACTTGTTACATGTGGTGGGGTTGGTGATTGTTTAAAGCAGAGTTTGATTGGGTATAAAGATTAAAGGCCCATTGAGTTAATTGACGGACCCAGAGCCGGTTAGATAAGCAAATGCATGTGTTGATTCTTGTCATTTTGAACTCTGAATCGAAGCGCTGAGTTTCCTGTCTTCCAGGTGAGAAAAACACCAAATGATATGCATGCCATACTTTCACACAGCCCTGCAAGAAATGGACCCATTGTGCATACATTAGCCAACAGATACTCGAACATAGCTTCTGCTCTGCTGTCACAGTTAGCTTCTGTTCTGCTGTCACACAGGTGGTCATGTTACAAGTTTAATCCCGGCACTTGCTCCCGGCGGGCAGAGGCCTCTCTGTCGAGTTGTGAGCTCGCCAAGAATTGCCTCTGTGATTCATTTCTGTTAATTGAAGTATTATAACTTTAATAATACGTTTTCTAGGATGTTCATATCAAAAACAGATTTAAAAAATAGTCCAACTCTAATAAATCTATTGCCGTCTCATAGGATGGACAAAAGACTCCTGCAGCTATCAGCTATTTCAAGAATCTAAACCTGTGAAGAGATGTTTTATACGCAAGTGATCTCCATTCTGGTTAATTACTTGTTTTAATGCATGTAGAGGCATTCAAGTATCTGAGATCATTATACTTCAAATAAATTTTGCAGTAAAAAGGCCTTGTGGTCAAAGCTTTGCTGCTGCTCATGGAATAGCAGCTGCCAGAGGCAAGGTCTTGTTTTTTTGTTTTTTTAAGCTCTTAATTTTTCAATTCCATCCTTCAGTATTTATTTAAATGATTATTGGCCTGCATTATTTGTTTTCTTTGATTTCTACAAAGTTTTTTGCTCATTTTAAAAATGATTCATGTTACCTCAGGTCTTTTAATTTTTTCATCCTTTCTTAAATTTAGTTTTAAAGAAATTATCTTTAATTTAACTTAGATTAATTAATTAAGTAAATATTAACATATAGTTGTTTTTGGACTTGCAAAATCAACTTGATTATGCCAAAGCAGCTTTAACAAAGATTAATTTTAATATAAACTAGGCAAGAAATCAAGATGGAAATTATTGAATAAGATTTAATAACAATGATAAATATTTCATTATAGCTGCTGCCCAGTAAACTAATCTAACACACAAAATTATGAAAAGGTCCGTTTACATCCCAAGTCTAAGCTACTGGTGTATTTGCAAAATAGAACCTAAAGTATAGAGAACGAAAAAGGAGGATAGAAATCTGATCAAACATCATCTTTCTCCCAAAAAACCTCAGCACCATGAATCCATCATTGCATTTCCTAGAGCTCAACAAACAATACCAAGGCGTTCCGAACATTTAAATGCTTCCATAATAAACCTACTACGGCCGCATCGTTGCTTCAAGGGAAATTTACACCGATTGTCTAGCAAAACTACAGCACCACACCCAAAAACTGAGCGGATAAGCTTCATACCCTATCACCCCTTCAGGAACTTGTTCCTCTCCTGCAAATAAAATGCACTACTTACCACACATATCTACTACTACTTTTTGCTTCAAGATGGCTGCCTTTGCCTTGATAATCTTTGAACAAAAAGGAAGCCTTCTCCATCCCTCCATCTACATTTTTTTCTTACCAAGCACCGATATTTATTCAGTGGAATATAATAGAGTGCATATGATGTCATTCTTGTCACTGTTCCTCTGTACGTGGAGGTCTCCATTTTTTATTAAAAAAGCCCCTTTCCACTACGTTCTGTTCCTTGAACTTCTCATCCTGGGTCTTTAGCCTGTCATCAATGAGTTCCAGCAATTCTTGCAAGCCAACTCCTGTCATAGCAGATATTTTGAGATGTGGACCATGCTGAGCCTGACATTGTAAAACTTTTTCCATCCCCAAGTCATTTGAGGACTCATCTCGTTGCTCTTCCAGAGTCTTCAACCAATTGTCACCTACCATCTCTTGGTCATCTCCTGACAACAGCCAGTCACCAGAGTAATCATCTTGCTCATTGTCTATTGTCTCTTCAAAATCTCCTTCGTCTATTTCAGAGAAACCATTGATTTTATCATCTGCTCCTGATGCTGCATCACCACCTTCATCACCAGACAAACTGCTAGCCTCACCATCACATGAATATTCATCAGAACCCATTTCTTCCTTGTAATCGATCTGAATAATTACAAGATCCAATAATGTACGGCGATCACTGGATACACTCTTTTTAAATTGACATCTTCCATTTCAGATAAATTTTCAAGGGAAAATGATAGTGTATAATTGGAGTACCTTATTCCAGACTTCAATCATATTCTGTAATTTCTCTTCTGAGACTCCTATTTGCTGAAGAACTTTCAACACGGTTGCTCGATGCTCCTCAATATTAGGAGCAGTAGAGTCAACCAAATGCTGCATCAGTGTTGTCAAGATATATCAGACGTGCATTGATAATGATCTCCATATAAAATACATGCTGGGAGATACATTACAAGAAAAAGAATATACACGCCAATTGACCTCTGCTTACATCAGGCACAAGTAGCAGCAGGAAGAACAATTACATGACTACAAAAAATCATACAGAAAAAAAAAATACTAATTCTAAACATGCCTACCCTCTTATCTGATATTTCATGTTTGATACCAACTTTTTGAAGCCAAAATTTGAGCATAACAGACATTATTCAACAAAACTATCTTCATACTGGCTAAATGAACTCTGTGTGTAGCTTAAGGATAGATCAGGCCTGGAAAAAGGAAAGGGGTTGCAATAGGTTGATAATCAGCATAGAACTGTCCTGTCTCATGCATGGATCATGCCAAACCTAGACATAGGCTACATCAACACCCAGGTGTAGTGTTAAATAAGCATATTAGGTTCATCACATCGCCGCATGCCTGGGAGTTGGGACAGTATATTCTAAAAATTGGAACAGATTTGCTTTGATCAGGCTGAAATGTGCAAAAGGATCGATATAGCTGACCAGGTAGTTTGGGGTTAAGGCTTTGATGCTGTTGTATAGGCTAAACACGCCTGAACAAGAGTGATAATAACCAATTATCCTTTGTTAAAATTTGTGTAATTGATGTCACTCATTTTATTTTCATTTCCTTAAATCATTTACTTCACTTTACCTGTTTTCGCCGTCATTTCAAACTGTTGCCATTTTGGGAAGAATGGGTAACAAAATTAGAGTCAAAGTCAGCAACAAAAGATCCTCTACCATTATAAAAATGTAGAAAAGTTTGCAAATGTTAAGGCAGGCAACTGACTTACCACAAGGAGGTCAGCTTCAACCACTTCCTCTAGAGTTGCATGAAACGCTTGCACTAACTAAGAGAGCAAACACTAATGATGAGAGAAAGAATAATGAATATGATTAATGAATCAGCAACTGCACATACATTTCACTTACCTGCAGTGGCAAATCTGATATAAATCCGACAGTATCCCCAAGAAGAACTTTCCTCCTGAGAATTATAGCTCAATCAGATAAATGGAGAAAATGAATTGTTTTCAAAAACACTACATTCAAGAGCTTCACTTAATCACGCCACAGAACATAATGGAAAACAAACTCAATCTTCTTACCCTGAAGGAAGAACAACACTATTTAATCTAGCATCCAGAGTTGCAAACAGTCTGCACAAACAGCAAGTCCAATTATCTACTTAAAAAAAAAAAACAATACAGATATTTCAAGTACCAAAGCCTGGTTCAAATGTGGAGCTCAAATCTAAAACATTTCATCAAGGAGATTAAATACCGAGAATCACTGTAAAGATCATTCCCTGTGAGTGCACTAGCTAATGTTGATTTTCCCTGCAAAGGAAAAAAAAAATATCATTGACGAGGTTATTTAGTTTATTCGCATGGTAACAATTTTGAGATTCTGTTCAGATGTCAATCAGTTACAGCATTTGTGTATCCTACGACAGCAACAGTTGCCAAATATTGATCATCCAATTGAGAATGCCTCTTGCGAGAAGCTCGTTGCAAAGCTCGAGTACGACGAACATCTTTGATTTGGGCCCGCAAAGTCTCACGCCGTTCTAATATTCTGAAATTGGAGTTCCATGAAGCAAACATATTAATACACAAATAATAGCAACAGTGCAGGCATTAGAAACAGAACCGAGAAGATTTAACTAGTCTATGAAAGAGGTGAGCATTCAGGTTCAGATGAAAAATTGTTATTTTGGGTATTTAGCCAAAAACTTTTCCCTCTACCTGACCAAAAATAAATTTTCTTTACTCAAATATGCTTAACCCGATCAAGTAATTCTGGTAATTTGGGTAAACCAATGTTTTACCCATATTATTATTATTAGTAGTAGTAGTAATATCATCATCATCATTATCTTTTTACATGAAACTAAAAATATTACAATTAGCTAGCCAACATTAGGTCCAGGTAAAATCAGAAGGCCATTAGTTTTGAGAAGCTTGGATAAAAAATAATATACTGAAAAAAAAATATAATTCATTTGCAATCTCTGAATAATGATATTCCATTTTCAAACAGTGAGTCTAATAATCCAACAAATAAAAATAGCTAATTTCGTTGGAATCAAGTAGAAATTCCACTCCCGTCAAAATGAAGGTAGCATCAAAAGTATAATCTTTATTTATGAGTGACTCATAAATACCAAAGCAAACAACTTTTTATAGAAACAATTGTGTATCCAAAAAACAAATAAATGATAAGTGTAACAAAAAAACTGTTTCACATAATATTATTTCATGAAAACAAATCCATTTGTAAGCAATGACAATGCAGGAAAATGTATGAGCACATGATGGAATGAGATGCGACTTTAAACAATGTTACAACATAATAAAACACCCTAACCTGACAAAAGTGTCAGGAGCTGATTAAATTCCAGAATTTTTTGAAATACCTAAATAGCAGAAAACTGGCAGTTTAGTATAAAACTCTGGCAAGCATAATAGTTACAAGAACATGTGATCCAGATTTATTTTCTGTTGAAAAAATAATTTTATAAAAATGCTCAAGAATTATAAAAATAATTCTAAGGGCATATTTCAAGAAAAATGAAAAAATGCACTCATCATAGAAAAACAAATTCAGATTTGCATTTATTATACTCTTTTCTCAATAATTATCACTACAGAAATATACCAAAAGATGTCTCATGTAGCACATTTCACGCAAGACTGCCCATGTGTAGTTTTTGACAACATGACATGCTTGATACCAGAAAGTTGCAAACAAAACTAGCCTGGACAACTGGAATTCCCTTCAAAATATGTACTATTATACTTCATGCAATAATGGACTATATTTTTTTTAATTTGAGTACCATTGACATATAAGGCATAACATTCCTCAAAAAAAAAATGTCACTGTAAGCAAAAAATTGAATCAAGGAGCAAACCTTCGCCGCTGAAGCTGAAGTTCAGTTTCTCCAGCACCACTGATAAATCCACGTCCTCCACTTCCTCTCCTGTAAACAATTTCCATGCAAATAAACACTTTTCCTAGCAAATGATAACTGATTTATGCAAACAAGCATGGGCATGCACACTCACTCAAGTGTATATTGAGAGAGGGAGAGAGTATAAGGGTAGTTGTTTATGCCAAGAGTAATCATACATTCCTAAACCAAATATCATTCAAGCTAAGCAGGTGATAAATGCCAAATAAAAATTCAAGCACTTGAAAAATATAAGGAGCCAAATATCCAGGGTGTAAAGGCTGAAAACATGAGGTATTGTGGCCACCAAAACAATAATAAGAATAAGAGTGAAACAAAATAAAAGCCATCAAATACTGTCCCTCCTCAAAATCAAAAGTTGCAAAGAAGTTCTGCCTCTATGAGAACATGTGATTTACAGTGACATCGACTAAGAAGGGAGATAACTGGTTCAGGTCAGTAAGCCCTTTTGTTTGGTTGGGGTGCCTAGGATGGATCTTATAGTTGATCGATGTATTTTTCAAGAAAAAACAGTAATGCAACTCTAACAAGAATCAACATTCAAACTCAACCAAATATCAGAATTTGAAACAGGATAATTTCCCTGAGCCCAATTTTCACAGAGCAGATGCCAGTTCAAAACATGTTTTTCCTGAGAAATTAAGTTGTATGATGAGTTCAGATTGCTCGGCATTTATTGCAGCCATAGAAAAAATTTCAAGATCAATCTAATTAGCTTTGTCCATCTCAAAAAAAAAAAGGAGGTCAATATTATCTGTTTTTGAACTGGAGGACATGGTTGTCAGAAACAGAACATGCTAGCCACTAATGAAGATAAACTTCCAACTATACGAGGCAATATAAACACACGAACAGGGTATTAGGGCAGTGTAGCTTAAATGAAAATAAGAGCAATTTAATAGGCTTGCATTAAAAAAAATTCTTAATGAAGAACAACAAATTCACCCTCGGGCACTAACAACTTCAGCATCTCCAAATGCTCCAAAAGTCAAGCGACCATCACTACTACGTACTCGAACAAGTCTACTCTTTGCATACATTAAAGCCGCTAATTCTGCCTGCACAATAAATAAAATGATTACAACCGAACAGTCATTAGCCAACATCAATGGGGACAAGACCAATCGCCACTGAAGAAAAATGCAATGTAAATATATCTTGATCCTAACTAAACCTGAAGTTTTGCCTCCTTTGTATGGGCATGAGCATTGAATATCTCTATTATGAGTGATACCCGGTCTAGCACAGGTTTTTTCCATTTTCGCTGAAATAACAATGAAACAAAAAAAATATAAGCAAAATCAAAATACCAGGATAATCATCATCTCAAAAAAAAAAAAAAAACTTGCCTCCAAATTCCGCAGTTGAATCCCACTTAAAATTGCATTTACAAACACAGCATCAACATCATCCTGTTAAAGACCACACATAATCATTGTTTTTTCTTTGCAAAAAAAACGGGTTTTTTTAAGGAAAAATAAAAATCTTGCCTTCGACTCAATTGCTCTAATATGGCACAAGATATCGTCTACAGTCCCAGGCCCAAAGTAAGTATCTGCACATACCAAATTGAATCAAATTATTAAGTCAAAGAAAAGTGATGGAATTGAATAAGTTTGAAAGAAAAGAACAAAAACCTGCTCGAGCTTTAGAGGAACGGAAGATTGGATTTTGAACGAGGATGTGAGGAGGCAAAGGTTTATCGAAGAAATCAGAATCGAAGTGCCCATCACGCTGTTCTTCGAGGGAATTGGCGAGGCACAGAGCTTCGTTGAGCTTGGCTTGAAGGAGAGTATCGGGGCGGAGACGAGGCTGCACCACGAAGAGTCGAGGTGGGCTTGTCGGGTCTCTGTTGACTGACGAATCTACTTCGTTTTCGTTCTTTCTGTGTTGGTTTGAAGACGACGAATGATATGAGAAAGAGGAGAGGATAGTAGTATTATGGGGCTTCAGACACCGCCTTAACCGTACTGCCACTCCTAGCATTCCCATGCTCTGCTCTGCTCTCCCTGCACTGTAGTTTGTTTAGGGCAACCGAACCGCCAAGAGATGAAACTATCCATTCTGGTCCCTGCAAATTCTAATTAATTACAAATGTAGTGCTTGTAATCGGATTTTCTGTATTTGAATACCTGTGCTAATTTTTGGAAATTCGTATTTATTTTATTTTTTTTATCAATCAAATATTTTGCAATATTTCATTATGAATTTTTATATTTTACTAGGTGTACCAAGTTATAAAAATCACTAAATACATGAATCATGTTTTATCAGGCTGAATTTAGCATTTTTTTATCATGGAAATATGTAAGCAAATAATAAAAAATGTTATTAAAAATATTATAAAACTTAATTTTATTCTTAAGAGCTCTCATGTATTTTTTCAATGTACTCTCATGTCTGAATGCCCTATACATTCTTTGGCAATGCTTCAAAGAGTTGAAGAAAAATCAAATGTACCTTTTAAAATATCATATCATCTAATCTTACAACTTAGATTTATGTTATTGCAAAATAAAAATCTTAACTTGATTTCACAAATAAATCAAATCATTATAAATCAAATTCAAAGAAAGAATCCGAGAATTGTTATATTTTTTTATAAACATATTTTAAATAAAAATGACATCAATCATATATATTAATAAAATTAAATATTTGTAATTTTTGGGTACACAAAATTGCACTACACTAATTTGGCATCAAATGCCAGAAGAAACCATCCCTTTTAATCTTCTCTAGGCCTGCATGTACTCCTTAAAGGGGGTAGATGCTTGCCTCCAAGGGCTTTTGACAGATATAAAGTCATCACATCACATTTGTGATTTTATCATGGAGAGAGTTAGAGTTATATTGTCTTCTTGCCTCTTGTTCTTATCGTCCCTTTTATTATAACCCTACCAGGTTCTCTTTCCTGTGGACCTTAAATATAACATTTAATGTTGTAATAGATTTTCCAGCGAGGAGGTTAGAAATGAGGTTTCTTGGAACTCTTATGATCGTGGCAGACGAAGGGGGCTTGAAGCCTTGGCTATCAAGATATGGTTCGTAGGGTTTTCGAAATTGATATGCTTACTCTAACGAGTACTGTTTTAACTGCATTTTTTAGTGGAGGATTTGTTTGTGAGTCGAATAAAAAAATCGTCATGCAGGGTGTTGATGTGTACGCAGAGTGTGAAGCTGGCATGCCAGAATCATGGAATGTGTTTGACGAGATCCTTGGATTGGAATAAGATGATTTCTGGATATGCACAGGACAAGGAACTCGCTGTGGAGGCTCTTGAATGTTTTAGGGTAGAGAGTTCTATGCATCGGTAATGAAATCTGAGATCCCTTCAAATAATATAAATCATATTCCAAAACCTCAACAAACAATACACTTTGAGGCAATGTATTCGGTCAGACCTTCAAGATGGAACGGAATAATTTCATAGGATGGCAGGGCATGACACTGGCATGAAATACCATCAGTGTTTGTTTTTAATTTAAAGATCTACAACACTAGTTTTCTTATATTTTCCAATAAAAACCCTTACTTATCTTTAACTTTATCCCTCAAATCATAACAACGCATAATAGGGATTTAAATTTACGTTGTTTAATTGCAACAACCAGCCTCCCACAGGTGAGGTTCAACCGCAAGTAGAAATTTTATAAAGAACAAAAGTTTGTTGTTCATATTGACATCACCACTCAACTAGGCTCCGGAAGACAGTCACTCAAGAAGTTGATGCCACTTCGTGATACATAAGATCAATTATCGTCAGCACGCTAGTTTGCATATAGCATGCCCTTAATAGTTGTCATTTATTTATCCAAACAAGCCCTTGACATTTATGACCTGGGAACTTGCAGAAACGAACTGGCTTTTGTTGACAGTAATAAAGCTGCTTTGATTCTGGCACATCTGATGCATCATTCAGCACGAGGAGCTCTGTAAACAGCAGGAATAGTGGCAGGGAAAAACATTTGCCTCACTCCCTCTGCTTTGATAATTGGGAAAATAATGCCTGATGCACACTGTTAAAATAAAACAGAAAATCCATGAAAATGGGAGAAAACCATCAAGAATTTAATTAGAAATCACATTCCAGAATATAGCTGCATTTTCTGTTGTGGTCAGTCATGTTCCAAAAACAGTATGAGATTTCAGTAGCATTCTGCAACCTTCGGCATGGATTTCAGGGAGTATGAAAAGAACTATATTATCTAAACTGCAAGAGTTCATCTCTAAACTTGCAAACCCCTTGCATATTTTTTTTTAAAAATAAATAAAACACCATGATCATCAATAGCTAAATAGTAGATGATACGCACCGAAATTAATCTTGCTCCAATCCACATGCCTTTAGGTGATGGAAATGGAAGTAGCAAACGACCAACACCATATACAGCAACCGCAAAGAAATGAAGGACCAAGCTCAGTGGACGAGGGTTTAGACCAGACAGTAATGACACAGGTCCTGCTGAGAAAATACCCCCAAGGCTTAAATAGTCAAAACATGCTTGGCGCATTTCCTTCCTTGCCTCATCAGGGGAAGCAGAGAACACTTCATACAAAGCACCTGCTAGAGTATTTATCGTAGATGCAACTGGCTGCAAGAAACAACCGTTTAACAATTATAGGTTGAAATGTACTTTTCACATATTTTCACTTCTCTCATGTTCAAGCCCATTACTTCATGTTCTGAAAAAAAAAATAACAAAGACCTTTCTAAATTATGAGGATGACCTTTAATGTGCAAATTATTTACAGCATGTAATTTCAATCAATCAGTCGTTGAAGCATATAACATGTTTTCTTCATTACTTCCATTGATGATGCAAAGCTTAGACATAACTTCAGATGACTAAAAAGAAAATACACTATTCTTGGCCAAAATGATATTTATGGTAGGCATATTTAGCTTACCTTGCGCAAGGTGTAAAAGGATTCAAGATATTTGGTCAGCGAAGCTGCATCATTAAGGTCACAAAGTGGTTTAAGAAGAGCACGAAGTACAACAATATCAGACAATGCCACAGTCATCCCACCACCAGTTAATGGATGACGCATGTTGAAAGCATCGCCCATCAGAAGGGCTCCAGGAGTAGGATGTGGTTCCGCAGGCATGCTTCTATTTGGCATGGTCCTGATATTACCTTTATCTATAGCAGATATGAAGGCATTGTGAAGCTCCGATGGAATCTGAAATAGAGTCTATTAGATGAACACAGACAGAGGCTAACAGGCCAAGCATGCTTTCTTCAAACAAAAATGTGTAACTAGGATAATGTAGGGAATTGTATTAACCTCCTAGTAAGCTAATACAATATGGTTGCTAATCATATCCGATGATTCAAAATCATGCGATCGATGACATCAACTGGCACCAAACTTCTTACCTTGACCGTTAAAAATTAAAATATATATACCTGTGGTGCAACCATGTTCTTTAAATAATTGGCCATTTCACCATTAGCAATGGAAGGCACTTTTTGACCTGGTACATCAACCAAACAGCGAACCTCTGTGCTACTAATCGGATAAAACAAAATTGGTGATGGATCTGCTAGAATGACATGCCCATGATTTTCAAATGGAAGCTGACAGTTCTCCAGGATCAATCCCACGAAACATGAAGGCACATCAACCTGCCAAAAAGTCAAAATGATTGTGTCAGCCTTAGTGTTTGTTTGAGAGTGTAGTAGAGGTTCCGTTCCAAAGTGTTTTTTACTTGGAAATCCATCAAAATATTTTTTTTTATTTTTTAAAATTTATTTTTGACATTAGCATATCAAAACGATTAAAAACAAATAATTTGAAGCAAATAGAAGTTAAGCTGCTACGCCAAAGAGGCCCTTAGTAGAGAAGTTTTCAGCAAGAAAAGCCAATGCCAAATTGAGAGATTATAGTTTTTTAATCAAAGTACAAAATTTACTATTTGTTTCGTCCTAATGATTATTCAACACAAATCATTCAAACTAAATAGGATCACATTCAAATTAGCCAATCATGAGATGGTGTCTTCACCTTAGGGTTGCATAAAGTGCGGCGCAGATTTGAGAAGCAACCATCACACACAACTGTAAGAGGAGCATAAGCTCTAAGTTCTTGACCATCCTTCGATTTGTATTGAACCCCCTTAACAGTCCCATTTTCTTCAAGCAGAGACGTGACTGTTCCTTGTTCTAGTCTTACACTGAATGACAGTGAAAAGAAATATACAAAATCATTCATTAACAGTTAAGTGAAATGTAAGAGCTACAGAATGATTGAATGAATGAAAAATCTGGGACATCCATATGGATGACTTCAGACAACAGATAAACCAGGAAAGCATTCATATGACTGAGGAAACAAACTATACTTGGGAAGGGTAGCAGCCTTTTCTCTCATCCTCTGAATGAAACGTCCATTATGGAAGCTTCTTCCAGAAACATCTGTATGGAATTTTTCCAAAGGGTATGAAATTGTAGTATTCTTCCCATCCTTGAAGATAGCATATCCAAACACTCGTTGGGCATCAATTTCCTCCACACAATCTGCATTCAGAGAGAATGCTTTACATTATAACACCTAACATAGATTTCAAAATCTAGTGCCTTTTTAATCCAAATCCAGATAATTCAGTATTGCATAACAGATAGCTTGCAACATCCGAAATAATCTCTATTTTCTTTTCTTTATCACACCATACAAAGATAATAAAGAGACTGAAGTTTTTATATATAATTTAAGAATCATACCCTCGAGGCCTAATTCCATTAATTTTAGATATCCCCCGGGTTGGAGCAGTTCACCGACAATTCTGTCTGGCTCTTTCAAGTCTCTCTCTATCACATGAACACGTCTTCCATCCTGTAGTGTTGGAATTGAGCTTTTAGTTTAAGGTCTTTGCCCTGATAACAGTAATATACATATATATATATACACACAGTCTCAGAAAATGTTGTAAAACTAAGGCAAATCAAAGTCAAACTGAATGGTCATGGGGTTATATAACACAGTTGCTTGAGCAACAACTTCAACTGAAAATGTCAAACCACCAATCCAGTTAGTTTGGACCTTAACCATCTCAGCAATATTTTCTATAATTGTTATTAAAGTTGAGCTGCAAATCCAGCTGCATCCATCGAATAGATATCAGCCAACTTTAATGTGAGCATCCAAATTTTTTATTACAATTAAAGATTTCAAAACCATAACTATCATCAAGAAGTAACCATATATTCCATAAACTAGTCTAACCCACGACTGCTTTTCACAGGGAGTGCGTCATCAAACTACAAAACAGAAATCACCGGAAACATGATGACGTAGGAAGTACAAACACACGCACAACAAGAAAAGCGAGGCGAGTCAAATTCTCAAGAACTAAAAAGTAAAAACACTTTTCAGTCTCCTCTTTGCATGAAGTTAATAAATTACTAAAACCCCATAATAAAAGCAAATTCTACAAGTTCAGTAAAGAATCAAAAAACAAAAAAAAAATCCCAGATGCAGGTTCCATCATTACCAACTTTTAAAAAACAACTGAAACCGTGAAATTAAAGAGTTATGAGCACCTTGCCAAGAGTATAAGCCAAGGCAGCACCAGCAACACCAGCACCAACAACAATAACGTCATCACCAGAGGAGAAGCCTCCTCCATTTTCCTGCCTCAATACAGGCACGGTGCTATCGTTTTGGGTCTTCATTGTTGTTCTCTTCCTGATCTCTTCTCTTGTCCTGGTATTTCGGCGCAAAATGTACAAGAAAAGAAAGGCAAAGAAAGTGCCCACAAGAACACTGTGCTTATCAATCATCACCGTCATCTTCTTTATATAATAATTATGACACTGATGCGAAGAGGAGGAGGAGGAGAAAACAAGGAATGGCTCTCTAGGTTCTCTCCTCCTGTGGGGTGTTTGTGGTTTGATGCTTCTTGAAGAGGGTATGGAGAAGGCAAGGTGGGTCGAGATTTCAGGGGGAGGGTTCCTTTTATGGAGAGAGAGTTTCAATGTGTGGTTGTGGTGAAGGAGGAGTTGTCGTGGTACCCTGGTAAGCTCCAAGCTCATAACTTTTATAATGAGGTTTATGGTGGCTTCTTGGATTGTTTTATCGCAGCGACTCTTACTAACTATCCGTCGTTTTTTAATATTTTTTTTATTATCTGTTCACCCCAGCCGACAAAGGAACATCTCGTCCTCCCCCCGTATTTTTGTTTCAATTAATTTTTGTTTATAAAAATATTAAAATAATATTTTTATTTCTTAACAGTCATTTTTGATATTAATATATAGAAATAATAATTTAAAAAAATTAAAAAAATAATATTTTTTTTTATGAGGATGAGGTTGTGTTAATAACAGACACCCCGGAAGTTTAAATTGAGGTACGGCTTGGTATTTTGTTTTTTAACACAACCTCAGCCTCATGCCCCAAGCACTATGCAGTGGATTTATGTGTCTGTGTTCTTACTACTGCTTCATTCTCTTTTTCTAGTGTTTTTCCACAATAGATTTTACTTTAATGTCATTAGAAGTAAAAATTTAAAAAAAATCACGTAACTATGGCTCTAGTCATTCTTGGTTTTTTACCCTTTTAAGTATAGTATAATGAATCTCTTCCCTTTAAATTCATATACATTTGGGCTGTTTGGGAGTGTGATTGTAGTAACTTTTCAAGATGCTTATCGTTCTTAAATACACCAAAAGGATTTTTTTTCTATTTTTAAAAAATTATTTTTGAAATTAGCCCATCAAAATGATCTAAAACACACAAAAATATATTTATTTAAAATAATAAAAAAAATTAAATTTCAGCCAAAAACTGATACAAATGTCAAACGGGCATTTATTACATTATTGTAAGTAGTTCTAATTGACATTAGTAGCACCCTTCAACCACCATGTGTGCCAATGTCCCATTTCTTTCATGCATTTAAACCTTTTCAAGTGCTCGCCTCAATATTAGATAACATCCATTCTCGAGTTCCTTAAAACAATATTTATTACAATTACTATTACTATTATTTTGTTTCAAAATATTTTAATATATTTTTAAATCATTTTATCAAGTAAAAAATACTCTACAGATAATCACGAAATAAAAAAAAATCTCAAACTAGAAAATTAAAATATAAAGCAAACCTCATTTAATGTCTGGATCTACCTCTTGCAATTGTCAAGTGGTCTTTAATTTAAAAGATGTTTATAACTTTTATAGATATTTTTATTATTTTGAACCACGAATTTTGTTGATAAATCAGCAACCACAGAGCTGCATTTCATATTTTTAATTTCGCTGTTAATTGGATAATCATTCGTCTTGGCAGAGTGGAAACTGACCCAACACCTCGTGTGGAGTGTCCTTACCTCTATCGAATCGTTTCTCCAGCTTTTATCCAGATAATTAAGACACATGCTGAGTATGATTATAAACAAGATAGTTGTTCTTCCAGGTAATATATATTTTACATGACCAAGATCTCTACCTCTGAGATGTATTTACTTGCATTGTAAAGTTAGTTTGGTGAGGTTTGCTGGTCATTGGAACAAGTTTCTTAGCCATTTAGTTTAGTAGGGGGTGCGATGATAAGAGTTTAAGACTAAGAGATTTGTTTCTCCATGATCTCAATTTTGAATCATCGGGCCAGGTTGCTAATATGATGATCATTGAAGGTTTATATAATCGTCAATTTCAAGATCTATGAGATTATTGAACAAGTTGAGAAAGGTTTTTATCCAAATAAATAACCTTTAAAAGTTAGCTCCAAAAACTACGAAATACTGTTTAAAATAATTAAAAAAAAAGACTAAGAGGTTAGTTTCTTGAACCATCAAGTCGGGTTGCTAATATGATAATTATTGAAGGTTTATATAATCGTCAATTTCAAGATCTCTGAGATTATTGAACAAGTTGAGAAGGGTTTTATCCAAATAAACAACCTTTAAAAGTTCGCTACAAAAACTACGAAATACTGTTTAGAATAATTAAAAATATATAATTTTAATATTTTTTCAAAAAACAATATTTGAAAAAACAACATAAACTCTCAGTGAAACATCACAAGTTTTGAACAAACTAATAAACCATGCATGACTTTAGTGATCACATGAAAATAACTTCCCATTTACCATACAAGGAGAAACAAGACAAGCATATTAAATGATCCAGCCATGTAGCATGCTGCACTTTTCATAATTCAAAAAATTATGTATATTTTTTTTTATTAATATGAATATTAGACTAACTTGCATATATCACAACTGATTTTATAGATCTATATAAGATATTAATAGGCTATCATATTATTAATCACAGGTTCCAACATGTAATCACAAATAAAACAAATCTTTAATCTTAAATTCTTATCACTAAATCATTTACCGAATCATTTATTTTTTCCTCTAAATAGATCTTTCTTTTCACCTCTATAACCTGATCCAATTACAAAGCATTTGTTATTGCTTTGATATAATCATATTTTTATTATTTCGAGCTTATAAGGGCTATTTCAATTTTGAAGTTTGTATATTAAAAAAAAATCAATCTTCTATTTCTTTTCTCTTAATTTTACACATCCAATGCATCAAGTGTAACTATAGTGCATTACCATATAGGTAGCAAGACACGTGTTTTAAAAAAAAAGTAAAAAAAAGAAGAAGAAGAAGAGATATTGACTTGACTAAGTTTAATATTCTAAATTAATTTAATAATACGATAAAAAAACACATTGATAATAACTTAAGCACTAAAAATAATTAATTATAAAAAATGGATGACCAAAATCATACTTGGGATGATAATAATAAAAAGTTTATAGAAGACTCACCGTCGCGTAGTCGTGGAATTCTTCACTCCGCTGTTAAAAATAGCTTTACCAAGATGTTCCAATGGCACTATCAAATGTTATATGGTAACATTGAAAATTGTCGCACTAGACCATTAGAACAACTGCCGAAAAAGCAAATAAACATCATCAAGTGAATATTTCATGTTTATATTCAACCAATTAATATAATTTAACTTAAAAACAAAATACTTTTTTTTTAAAAAAAAGTTAAATTTAATAAAGAATAACAAATAATTTGTTTTGAGGCAATCTAATTTAATAAAAAGATTGTTGATATCAAACCAAAATCTCATTAATTTTAAAAAGCAAGGCCACCACCCACACACTTATGTGTGTAACACGTGAATGTTTTTATTTAATAATATTTATATTTATTAAATTATTGATGATCCTAATATTAAATATTGAAAACAGGTTAAAGAAATTTCGTTTTTAAGTCCTAAAGGGCGTGTGACGGGATGGTAAATTACTGAGAATTGTATAGCATATCTTGAGTTCGAATAAGGACGTGTATCTCTTGTAAGAGATTGAGTCGGGTTTTTACTCGCTCATCTGGACTCATAAAAATATACTTTCTAGAAATAAAATTTTCTCAAATAAAAAAAATTGTTTTTAAAGCTAGTTTAGTTATATTATCATGTCTGAACAAATAAAAAGATTATAATGCATTATTGCCAACAAAGTCTTGGCCTGGTGGTCAGAAAGGAAGCTTGTCTTCTTCCCACTCCAGGTTCAAGCCTTGTCAGGCATGCCTGTCACCCCCGCGATGCCTTACCTGCTCATTGGGCTTGCAGGATGTTCAGTGAGCCTGAGTATTAGTTGTGGTGCACGCAAGCTAGGCCGGACACCCTGGTCATAAAAAAAGAAATTATAATGCATTATTCATAATTTATCTTTTCATACTATTTAAATGTTTTTCCTCGGTGACACTTTAAGTAACTGTTTAGAAGTGTGATTGCGGTTGTTTTTTAAAGTGTTTTTCATTAAAAGAAATACATTAAAATAATATTTTTTTAAAAAATTATTTTTTACATCAACACATCAAAATATCTAAAAAATAACAAATTTTATTAATTTAAACTTAAAAATAAAATAAAATATTTTTATTTTTTTTCAAAAATAATTTTAAAAAGCAATTACAAACACCCCTAAAGAATGCGACGTATTAAACCGCTACAGAAAATCACTTGAGCACTTGTTTTGATTTTTGACCAGCAATCAACTTTTTATTTAAAAAATGATATTGGGCCTAGGGTTCGAGGGACCAGGCATATGATGGCATGCATCCCATTTTCTGATAACCCGTTAATCAGAGCACATTTGACCATCTCTCACTTTCGGTTTGAGTTTGACTGTTCGCAATCACAGCCATTGGATTCTATTACTACCATACTTTGATGAGACATCTGATGCCTGTGCTGCTGTGGGCCTTAAACTTGGCACGCCCTGCTTTTACCTTCCTCTAATCTTAAAAGGGTGTTCGATACGTTTTAAAAATATTTGTGAAAAATTTTGAATTTTTATATATTTTAAAAATTAAAAAAATAATATTTTAAATAAAAAATAATTTTTAAAAAATAATAATATTTTAATATATTTCTAACAAAAAAATACTTTCAAAACACGAGCACCACAACCGATAAACAAGCAAACTCGGAGCAGTGAAATCGAAGCATGGCAGCTGCAACTCTTCAACTCTTAAAACACGGCATTTCAAGGCCAAATCTTCACCGAGCTGTGGCAACTTCGGCAAGAGATCCCAACTCACAACCCATCAAGCAATTAAATGCCGGGTTGCACTCTTGCATTTACCATTTGTTGTCGGAAAACCTCAACTTAATCCTTGATGTTTTACATTATTATCAATTGAGTCCCAAATATTTAAAATATATCGACCATGCCCCAAACATAATCAAAACTAGACAATATCACCCTTTTATTTGATGTTAATGACAATTAAAATAAAAGCATCCGATTTGCAGATGGATCTTGAAATCAAGTCAACTTTAAAAAACTTGAGAAAATCCATGGCTAGTTCTAGCACGAGGTCTCTTGCCTAAATTAAAAACGAGCCTGCCAAATAAAAAGTAAATGACCAGTGGTCACCAGCAAAACTGAGCACAATGCTGGACCAAGAAGAAGCCCGTCAGAATCAATAATAATAAAGTGAAAACAATTTTATTTTATTTTATTTTTAACTAAAAACATTCTAGTTTTTTTTTATCAATCATTTGCATTTTAATATATGATGCTTAATTTAAGTATTTTTATTTCTACATATTATTATCATTCCATTTATATTATCATATCAAAATAATTAAAAATATTAATTAATTTGTTTTTAAAAAATAAACACATTTTGAGAAGGCAAGTAAATGTTTTTTGATCATTAAACCAGACAATATGCGATGGATGTCTCCTCGCAGCTCACAATAACAGAGCACTAAGAACTGAGATGCAGGTAAAAACGCATTTTTTAATAAATGCAGGGACCAGCCCCAGGTCTGTCTCTCAGAAGGCACATGAAAGTTGCCCAAAGCTGTCTTCGTTTTCTGCATATTTCTTAGCCCACTTCAGACAAAATTCCAAGGTGCGCAAAAACACATTGCATCGATAGCTACACTTCCCTGTTCAGATTAAACAACTGAAAGAAACTGCAGTATTTCTCCTTTGAATTAATTTATACACTGTTCAATTTGGACACAAAATAAATACTTGCTACTATAAGGGAAATTTGAAGAGAAAAAAAAGGTAAAAAGAAAGAGTGGGAGTGGATAGGGGGGGGGGGACAAGAACAAAAACCCTCCAAAAATTAGTACAACTGCTAGCTTTAGAGAGAAAAAAGGGAAATAGAATTAAGAACATCAATTAGCCCAGCCGTAGTAATCATATTGAATTATAATAGCCCACGCAAACCTGATTAATATCAATAATCGGGCATGAGCTGGCTAATCTTGCCGTCTTCGAGTGCCATCTTTTGTTCAGTAACCTTCAACCAAATGCAAACCCCAGTAAAACTGAGGACCAAACTTGCAAACCCACTTCCTAAACCGATCCCAACAATGGCCAGAACTGACAAACCTTTAGTCTTCATTGGAGGCAAAGGGTAGCCAAAAAGATCCTTATTTCCAAGAAAAGAAGTGGCATTGAATCTTGGTAAATTACCACTCCTATTCCCTAATGAAACAGGTATTGGCCCAGTTAGCTTGTTATTGCTCACATCAAAAGTAGATAGCCTTACTAGAAGACCAAGCTGCTGTGGGATTTGACCAGAGAGGAAATTATCATGCAAATCAATAACATTTAAATAAGCACACATTGTAATCTGTGGTGGGATCTCTCCATCAAGTCGATTGGAGGAGAGATTGAGCACAGCAAGATTGACCAAGGATTGCAAATCTGCAGGGATAGGACCTGTAATTTGATTAGAGGAGAGGTCAAGTGACTGGAGATTGGTACAGTTAGCTAAATAAGGAGAAATAGAGCCCTGAAGAGCAAGGTTTGTGAGAGAGAGCTTGTAGATGCGACCATTGTTGCAAGTAGCACCAGGGAGATAAGAGGTGAAACCATTACACGGGTTTTCAAAATTCGGTCTTGTCCAGTTTTGAAGTGAGTTTGTCGGGTCTTTCAAGGATTGAGTGAAGTGGGTTAAACAAGCTTCATCACTTGGATCTGATACTGAGACAGATGTGCAGGTTAACAAAGTAAACAACAACACTAACCAAAAACCCATCTAGAGACAGATAGAGCGACAGGCAGAGAATTTGATTTTTTCCTGACTTATACAAACAGACACTTTACTTGTAATTCTTTTCCTTCAGTTCCTGGCTTAGTTTCAAAGGACAGAGAATGAAAGGGTGTTCCTTTATTTATACCAGAAAAAGAGGGCCTGTTCTTGTAGTTGGACCTATTTTTGTATTGCTGGTTAATGGTTACGTTTAAGGCTTGAGGAGGGGCAATGAAAAAAGAATCTGGCTAATGTGTTTAAGGACTGAAAAGAAAGAGAGGAGATGGCAATGACAGTGAGGAGTGAAGAGGAGGGAGGATGGGGCTTGGTGAAAATGAAAGTGGAGGTGGAAAGCTAGGGTGACCTGCACGTATGAAGTGCAGGATAGTGACAGCACGTTATTGAATCATAGAGGTCGTTTTGGTCATTTGGTTGCAATCCTAGGGAACCAGAAGGGAGCATTGTTGTCGATCCATTGATAGATTATATTATATATTGTTTTTTTCCATTTATTTAGCTTAGTAATGAAATCCAACTTGATTCACGAGTCAGTGGTTCGCCTCAGGGTTAGAATAAACAATTTTTTTAATAAAAAAAAATATAAATATATTTAAAACTAAATCCAACCTGGTTATGAGTTAGTCCATCAGCTCACCTAAATCTAACCAAACTGATTTTTCTTGGACGCCTACCTGGATTTTATATTTAAATAATTCAAAATCATCTAAAAAAGCAAACACATTACTAAAATGCTTGTCTAGTGAAGAGGCGAGTTTTTAAGAGTTTATCGACATATCCGTGACCGAGGAATAGTATCTATGATCTAATTAATGCTCTCACTTGATTCACACACACTGGACCTGTCTTCCATAACTCCCATCATTTGTAATAATTGACACCACTATTCGCCATTCACATGATCTTCTTCTTATTATAATCTTATGTTATATGTATGACACACAGAAGAATACGATTAATGATAATATTATGTATAATATTTTGGGGAGAAACTCTCAAGAAACGTCTAATTTTATTGAATAATTCAGTCCCTTCACTGGAAGACTTACAATTATATTTTAAAGCAAAAATCCTAGCACAAGAAAACGGGATAATTATTAAAATTACTAAAAATATCAAATTGAGATAATTGTGGAGATTGAAACTGCTATAAGTTTTGAGCAAGCCGGAATTGACGGAAATCGATTCGAACCTGGAAATCAAGAGTTATGGCTAAAACAAAACTATACTAAAATAATTAAAATGATGATTTCAGCCCAAAAAAACAGTATGCATCAACAGTAAAGCTTTGATTAATTTTGGAATCACCCAAACGATGGGCGAGTTTCGTGTCATTCCGATTTCAATGTTTAGATTACTCGGAAAATTCAATTGCCTAATTTTGAATGTTCTATCTTCCGCATGTATGATTCTGTCACTTGTTCTTGGTAGATGTATATATTCTTGTTCTTCATTTTTATGTTACCCTTTCGTTAGCAGGTCACAAGACAAGCAGCTGCTATTGCTGTCCAGTATCAACATTTTTTTCTTGGAAAAAACAAAACCAATGGTAAAAGTTCTTCTTCAAGTTACCAGGGGGGGAAGACTTGGACGCCAGTAATATTTTGGTGCAGAAGTCATTGAAGGAGCTGGAATCGTGATTTCAGGGATTGGTTTTTGGCCTTTTTGACCACTCATTTGAGAGTGTAATGAGAGAGACGAGCCTGGTGATCAAGAATGGGAGAAATTATTAACTCGTACAAAAAATATGAACCCTTTTTTTCAGAGCATGGCAAGGAATCATGGTGAGCAGGAGTGGGACCATGTCCATGGCAGGCGGATGCTCCAATGAATCAGTATCATATCACATGCCTGTGCAGTACTGCAGTGCAGGTGCTTAGAAATCCTTGGAGATGTGAGGTTAGCAAGCTGCTACTACTAGCAAGAACTTTCTTTTTGTGGGGTGTCTCAATAATGCAGCTGCACTTTCATCTTCCAGCAAGGAATGCAAAACGAAGGACCGCCATGGCTGATCTGTGCAAACCCTAGACGGCGTGCTCCGGAAAGGGATGAGTGGTGGTTTTAGCAATCATCACACGAGCTTTGAAAAAGGAAAGGGAATTATAAAGTAAGCTTGAGCATGGTTGGCTGGTGGGGTTTGTCTCTATTAACAACATTCCTTTTCGTGCTACAGTCCAAGGTAGAGACTCCTCGTTGACACTAAACGTCTCGCCGATTCTTGAATCATGGGCGGCGCTGCACAAGAACACCATCTAAAGAACTCAATTTAGCCCTCGATCCGTGTGTAATTTCATGATCAATAGAGTCCCCAACCTCATCAATCTTGAATCCATGATCAATGGCAAGCTAACAGTTAAAAAACTATTCTGTTCAACGTTTAGTGTATTCTTTCCAAGGAACCAGAGCAAGCTGATACGAACCACTCGATTACCTATAGCAAGTTGAATGGATTCTCTTAACTCTTAGTTTGGCATTCATTCCAAGTGGATGAATATTTAACACTAAAATTGTCTTTTGGGAAAGAACTTGCCTTGCTTCTCCTTTTATTTTGTTTGTTAGTTTACTTATTTCAATTGCTTCATCAATACTTCCCTCGAAAAATGTACGAGTCATTACTATTGAATCAACTTCTTGTGCGTGGTCATTGGGTTAATTCAAAATAACATTTTATTTTATTTTAATTAAAATCAACTTGCCTTACTTATTATTGAAATGTTTAGATTTGAATCGAGTTCAACCGGGTGAATAGCTATTGGGCTTCAGAATATATATATATAAATAAAACTGTGTTTATTATATTCTCTTATATTTTTTTAAAGTCATATAAATTCATATAATTTTCCCGATCTTTATACCTTACAAACAATTTTTTATTCAAAGTCCAAACTTTATTTTATACAATATACTTTCACAATCTTTTTTACTATGTGCTTTATCGTTGTTCTTAAGCTTTATTACTTTATTTGCTAATTTTATTAGCATTTACCAATTCATTCCAGTTCATTGATTAAACTCTGGACCATCATCAATAATCATGTGGTCTGAATCGGGCCACAGTTCATCTGAATGGGAGGTGAAATTTGTCGATGACATCGACCAGAAATCTTCAAGACAGGGTGCTTGTCATCTGAAATGTAATGCTTCCTCTCTATATAAACACCGGAGCTGGACTTTGCTGGGCTTCCTTTTCAACTAGTGGTCCAATCTCAAATATCCACCCTAGGTTTCCTGGCTGAAGTTACAGCAGAGAGAACGTGAGCGCCTACAAACCAACACATTGCTGGGGCTGATTTCTCATGTCGTTCAGGGGAGATCTTCTTCTTCAAGAGACCACAAAAACAGTGAAAATGAAAGGACTTGCCATGGGACTGCACGGGTCCAGGAGATTTCTCAAACATTGAAAATGTTCTTTGGATCTTGCTAGTTGATAAAGAACCGTCAACCTAAATTTATAAACTGTGTAAGTTCCAAGGTTTTAGATTAAGAGGTTTCATCGACCGAGTTGTCCTTTCTATAAAACGAAAACCTCACTGTTGAAATGTCAACACCATTGGTAATTTAGGATACCATTATCAATGAAATTATCCCGACATCTGTCCATTGCTTTTGTTTTCCCTTTTTTCGAATCATCAAGTCCAGATATTTCAACTTCTGCCGCTTCATTGCCGCCATCGACAACTCGAAGCCCGGCCTTGACAGCAAAACGGGCCATTTGTTCTAGGCACAACAATGTCCACGATGATAGCAAGGTGGGGCAAAGAGAGAGTACTTGGTCGATCAACTTGGTCTGATCTAACCATTTCTTTTTCTGTATTATCATTTATCAGCCTACAAATATCAATTTTTAGGAATAAAGTGATATGAAAGAATGTGGGAATCATATAAAAACATTGTATGGATTACTTAGAGAGGCAGAGCCCTGGCCGAGTTTTGATTTCTTGAATTCAGACATGGCTGCCTGTTTTCAGATCAAATACGTTTCTCATGCGGTGAATCATAAAATGATTACATATAATGGAATTGTCATGTCGTCGTCTTTCTGAGAGGCTGATTATATTATATTTAGTTCAGATTGCAATTATCGAGTGCATGGCAACATATCGTAATTATTAAAGCTTCAGGGAAACGAACAGGCCGTGTTGATTGGTTGTGAAGCTGTCATGAAGTGACTCCTATGATCATCTTTCAACAAGATGATTGCGTCTGGTCACTCGATCTTAAGCTCTCTTCTGTTTCACTAACCATGCCCATGGCTACTCAGATTAATGATGTCATTGGGCCTTAAGAGTAGCTGGTTGTTTCGGGTTTTGAGCCCACATACATGAAAAAATCATTTTAATTTAAAGTCTTAGCTTTAAATCACTATATGATGTTTTTAATATATAATTTATACGATTACTTCATATAAATAATTTCAAGTGGAGATTTTTCAAATCTAAGACTTCCACTTCCACTTACTCTTATTATTCTATATTGTTATTATAATTATAATTTATATCATATCAAATATATACTTTATGTTATTCATTAATAATTATTAACAAATTATGTCAAATAAAAATTTAAGCTATTATATGAGATTATAGATATGATTTATATTATTTTCTACCACACTCTTTCAAGTAAAAACCGTTGACTTAAAACTTGCACAGACTCATATTATTTTATGTTTGATTTTTATCAAATATGAAATTTAAACTCATGACCGTTAGTCAACAAAATTTTAATATCATGTTAAAGAATCATCTCATTTAACAATTTATAATCTATAACCTCAATTTAACATCTTTCTTTTAAATAAGATATTTTTTTAATAATAATATAGGATTTTGGGAGTTTATGGACGTAGCAACCGTCCAAGTTCAAGAAAACTAAGCTTCCACGTTGCGAGTGTTTGTGATAAGTGCTTAAATGAGTGTTGAAGATGGTGATATATATATATATATATAAGTCCAAGTAGTTAGAATTCACATAATTCGGTGATTTTACCTTAGATGATCCCAACTAGCATGAGTGCTAGACACTATGATAGCGTATATCGTTGACAAGACATTGATTATAATTTGAGGTACGCCATTAAGGACAATTATCTACACAGGTTTGGTCTCAGGCCATTGCTTTTGACATCACCCATCCATGTTCATGTTGCTTTGTTTGGTAAGCAGTGGAACTTCATTTTCTACGATAAGTTTATATAAAATCATATGACTTTATAGGCTGTCCGAGTCGCTTAATTTACCTAGTTTTTGTTTAGTATCTTATAGTATGTTTTTTACATATATTTAGGCTGAGATATTTTTATTATGTTATATTCATTCCTTAAAATTTTCATTTATTATGAAAATTCTCATCCATTTAATTTGATGGGACATTAACTCTTCTCAAGGGAAAGAAATGGAATCTGCTTGTTTTATCTATATAATCAAAATTTATTAAAATTAATTTTGCTGTAGTTTTTATTTCAGTCCATTAACTTGGAATTTATTCAACATATCCCCTACAAGCTAGCTTTTTGCATGCTATTCATAGAATCATGGTGTATATATAAAAAAATATGAATCATGGGTTTTATTGGAAATTAACTATTCCCCTGGACGCAAAAAAAAAGCAACCATTTACTATTCATTTATTTTGTATTATTAAATTAATTTATCTTCAAATATAATAATGTTTTAAAAATCACTCCATAAGATTATATTTTTCAAGTCTCAATACTATTGTTCATTTTGTGAACGAATATACAAACCTATTAATGCACATGCTTTCAAAAAGAATCATCTCATAGATATTCAAAATTTGGATTGAAAAATACAAAAATGAGGTGATTTTTTTTTATTACCTTTGATTCGACATGTTTTAGTGAGGACCCACGAGCCATCAAACTAGCTGCCTGCTAAATAAATGCTACTGAATCTTTGTCGAAAGAGCACATGAATACACGATATCTGTCAATATTCTTTGCGTTCACAATAAGAACAATAAAGTTAGATTTTTCATTTTCTTCAATAAATATATTGATTTAAATTATGTTGGTTGCTTTTGATATTTTTAAAATATATTAAATTAGTGGTGATAATAATAGTTGAAATTATTTATATGAAGTATACATAAGATATGAGAAGCTGTCTATGGAAGTATTTTCAAAATAATTATAGAAAAATATATACACTTTAGGTGTATTCAAGAAATGCCCGACACATTCCGAGAAGAAAATTCAACCCCCCCAAATAAATAAATAAATAAAATAAAATGCAGGGGATAATTTATAAGAACCCCAGAGACCATTAATACCAATACAGCTCCTTTTGCCACAAAAGGGTGTCGACGTCGACAAGAGTCAAAATCGGTGTGCCCAACTTGGTTGTTGAGATTTTTCTTTTGATCATCACGCTGACATGAATCTTCAAGCTGTAGAGCAGCAGCTTACAAATCAGTAAGACCTGCGTCTCAGAGCGAGACCACAAGCAGTATTTGCCAGCTCATAATCCATCCATGGCGTGCTATATGTAAAATAATCTGGTCATGTGCTTGTTGCTGGCGATAGGATAATCTTGATCGTGTGGTAGAGAACCTCTTTCACCAAACTTTCAATGCAAAACATTCGTTTTAGATCTTCTGAAAATCGTCGAATGAGATATTACAGTTTAAACCTATCTCCACTCCTTCCTCTCTTAAGCATGGCCTAGAACTGGATCTTGGTCATTCTTTAAAAGGATCCATAACATATTATCAGTTTCTGTTTATAATATTCTTATTATTATGCTGTAAAGGCCAAATAATTATGATACAAGAACTGTTCGAGAGGGGAAAAAGGAGAGAAATTGTGAAGAATGAGAATAATGAACATGAAAGCATGAACACGTGTGTTAACTCACACGGAATGTGAAGACAGCACTGACTGGTCATTGAAATCTACGTACATGTGGACATGGAATTGCTTTTATGCCCATCATCATTAGCTTGTAGTAGTGAGTATGCTTTGAACGAAAGAGATTTGAATTTTATTTTATTTATTTATGATGTCCAGTGCTTTTCCTTCGACATAACTAGCCAGTAAAAACCCTCGAACAGGAATATCAAGTTCCCACCATCACCATTCACACCCCCACTTTTTCTTTTTTCTCAAACTTTTGGAATTATTGGCATGCAATGCAGATTGTGGTGTCATCTTTAGAGAAAGGTTAGGTGATAAAGGGATGCAGTAATCATGATGTCGTGTGCATGGAGAACCGTAGGTGGTGATGTGATCAGAGATATCATGGTCAAAGGATCAAAGCAAAAGAGAATCGCCATTCCATCTTTGTTCTGTTCTGTACTTGAGAGGGCTAATTATGAGAACGGGCATCCCAAATTGCAAAATTCATTCCTCAGACTTCAATCATGTTGTTTTTAAAAGCTTCTCTCCGACATCCATTTGTGCTTTTTTCAAGATGATCTTCACAAGAACGTCAAAAAAAGGATGAGTTTTAGAATTTGAAGCTCTTGTTCATGAACAAGGTCCCATGCATGCATCCGAGCGTCGCTGTCCATTTAACCCCCTCAATTTTCTCCATTAACTAAAGAAAAAGCCAAATAAAAAAAAAGCCAATCTAACTTTCTTTCTCGTGTTTTCTTCATGCTAAAATCTTGGTAGCTTACTAAACACTAATCCTAGGCGTCTGTCCAAGCAGCAAACATCGGCATGTGAGGCAACGACACTGCAGCAGGCCTCAACTGGGATGCTGCTGCTGCTGTTGGGATCCAAGAATTCACATCACAATTTGGACTGGTGAACTTGGATGCTGCTGAGGGAGGCATTCCAAAGAGCATTGGAAGGCTTGCTCTATCAGGGCTTCCTTCTCTAGAGCTACTTAAACTAGTCACCAGCGACGACGCATTTGACATGTGAGTTCCCATCTTGGCAGAGTCTTCTACCTTTTGCTGGTGAATTGAGCTCATGCTATCATTTGCAATTGCATTCTCATGGGACAGTGAGAATGCCTGAGTTTTGTAATTATCCACACCATTCGAGGCTTTGTGATCCTGTTGCAGGGAGGACTGATAGAACATCTTCCAATCCGACTCGTTTTCACTCTTCTGTGAGGGGGGCATGGATTCCCCATTGCTGTTATGAGTAGAAGGATTTTGATTGGTAGCAGCATCATCACAAGGTCCAATGTCTTTGTTTCGCCTGGCTAATTCCCCAGCAAGAAGCGTATTACTAGCCATGATTCGTTCCACATCGTACCTTGTTATGTCGAAGTTGGTCACAGCACTAACTCCTCGAAATTTTATAGCAGCTATATCATACGCTTCAGCTGCTTCCTCTTGGGTGCCTGAAGTTTTCGGTTAAATAAAAATCAGAATTGGAAGCAGCAAGGCAACCTTACAAGCAAAGTATGCACCAACTAAAAATCAAAACTCAAATTCAATAAGCAGAAACATTAATATCCCAGGAACTCACTGAATGTTCCTAGATAAAGGTCCTTGTTTCCGGCAACCCTTCCGATACGAGCTTGCCATCTTCCATGCTGATGATGTCTGCTAAAAATTAAAACATAAACGGAGACTTCAGGGCCAAGCAATCACTTTCGTTGAGCAAGTTAGCAGTTTTCATATGTTACAAGGTACTAATGTAGGATATCAAGACCTCGTTACTCCTCGGTACATTGAAGCTCCCCTAGAGAACCCGCTACTTTTTCTGCTCCAATGAAGAGGATAAGAAAATAAGAAAGTTAAAGTCAAAGGAAACCATGTGAATGCATGGATACACACAAAGGTAAAAGATCTTAAACCTTCTCAAATGAGCAACATATTCCTGTCTGGTCATGTTCTTCATTTCTTCAATTTCTTTTTGATAATTTTCCAACTAGAAAGCAACAACAAAATTCCCTCTTGGTGTAAAAATAATAATAATTGGAATGAAATAAAAAGAAAGAAAAACAGGGCAAAATCATTACAGGGGAATTGATATGAGTAGAAGGTCCCCAATACTTGAGTGCAGCTAGATCATAAGCTCTGGCAGCTTTTTCTTCCATGTCATAACCCCCTGAAATTTATATTTTGGATTTACTTCATAAATATGACACCATATGTCAATATTTGAAAAACGTCTGATCATTGTACATGAAAAAGGCTTACCCAGATAAACTGAGAACCATCATTTGTTTGAAATGGCATCACCAACCAAGCATAACACCAAGAACAAAAACCAGTGATATTTATTAGTTGGGCCAATTAAGAAAAAAGGAAAGAAAAAAAAAAGAGATTTTCAATGCAAGAAAATCACGGAGCAAATGGTTGATTATTTGCTAACCTTGCCTTCCTTTCCTGCTTTGACCTTCTTTCTTGCAGCTATTGTCCCATAGATGGGCTTCATATCTTCCTGTCCATCTATGCCTGATTAAACAGAATCCACTAAATAATCTATCTTTAGGGAATAAAATGCTAGCAAATTGAGATGAAAAAGAATAAAAAGAGGAGATCGAAGGCTCAGACAAGAGAGCAAGAGCAATGCATGGATTAACGTGCAAAAGGACTTTCTGGTTATGAAAAATAGACTTCGTTTCGAAAAAGAGAAATAACATTAAATAAAAGAGCAGAAGATAGAAAAGGGATCAAGGTTAAAAGAAGTAGTAACCTTGTAACGCCTCTATATTGAGAGGTTCTTTGCCCAAATGTATCAATGGACTTCCTATGAATGATTTGCTTCTGATCCACCTTCTCAGTTCCTCTTTTCTTGGTTTCCATGGCTGCACAGTCAGTCACCGAAGGTGAGATTCGATGAGAAGAACCAGAAACACAGCTTGACTGGGAGCCAGGACTCATGGACAAGCTCAAACACTGCAAATCCCCGTATGTCATTGCGCTGATATTAGGCCCAGATTCACCTCCATTTTCAACCATACATCTAAGCATCTTCTGTTCCATGGCATGGTTGCTTTGATAGTTTGTCGAAACCCAATTCTTCATGCCAGTTATCCCATCGTCTCCCATATTTGGAAGCAGAAGATTGCAATCTGAAGCCTGAGTCATTTGCTTGGCATCCTCTCCTCCTATTAACATCTCATTGTTCCTAAAGTTACAGTAATACGGGTACTGTTGAACTTGAATGTGGTGATGCTGCTGCTGTCTGGGGTTTTGGTCGAGTTGGTTTGGACAAATTTGGTTGTTCGGCTCATGGTCTGTGTCGTGGTGATAATACATAGGAGGACTACTGTCTTGGTTAAGAGCCATAGCTTCTCCATCATTGCTTTCATAGTGATGGGTCCCCATATTTGCACCAACAAAGAAGTCCTCAAGTTTTGGTGTTGAAGTTGTCACCATTGTTGCTTCACATAAAAAGTCAAACAGAAGTGTCCAGAAGTTCGATAATCAACATTTACCGAAAGCACAAAACAAAGCCAAGAAGCAAAGAATAAGAGATGTTTCAGCTGAGGGAGGCTAACCTCGAGGCCGTGTCCTGGTGAGAGAATCCATCATACAAAGTGACCCATCAGACTTGAGCGGCATAAAATGCAAAGGAGAGTAGAAACCACCATTTTCACCGTCAACACCATAGTAGATACCGCTGTTAAGGTGTGGTAACTGGGAGTGGAAAAGGTTTGTTGGGATCGCAGCAGGAACAGAAGCAGAGGCAGACTGTGTTTGTTGATGATGATCAGTACCTGATGGAACCTCCATATTCATTTGGGGGGACAGAGAGAAGCCTAACCAGTCAGCACTATGGTTATTGTTACTATCATCATTGTTGATGGACTTCATTTCTTTGTGCTTTCTGATGTCACTAAATTCCAGCTTAGTTAGAAAAAAAAAAAGATTCAGACAAGAGCAAGGGCAAACACAATGATTGGTGAAGACATATACTGATAATGGAGTAACAACATAGCGCGCGCGTGTATATATATATATATATATATATATATGTCTCTCTTTCCTTTCACTGTAATATTATTATTTTCAGAGATTTTTATCTGTTCTTTGGCTAGGTGCAGAAGTGGATATATATTGGTCTTGGAACAAATCTAACCACTCATCCAAAAGACTAGTAGAAACAAATCTAAACTCCTGCAACTGGATCCATGCGCTCTCTCTCTCTCTCTCTGTGAAAAGATTTGTAAAGAGAACAGAGCAAGAGCCTTTAACCTAAACAAAAAGAATGAGTTCCAGCGAGCAATGCTGGGCATCTACCTGCATTCCATAGGGATCTGTGTATGAGAAAGACCTCTTCTTTTACTTTACCCTACGCTCCCCTCGTTGCCTTTCTTTTTTCTTTACTTTAATTAATCCCATCGAACATCCCAAGATACCATTAAAAACTGGACGAAAAACCTACAGTTAACACCTAAGACAAATACTTTACGAGTCAAGAAACCTCATTTTCTCATGTGGATGCGGGCGACTGCTGTTCAATACCCATCAAATCCCATCAGTATTAATTTCAAGGATTGTTGCCTTGATTTTCAGACAGCCTGCCCTATATTTCCAGAATACATTATCTTCCTCTGAGGGATCCGTTTCTTCAATTGTTTGACTTTGATTAAAATATTGATTATTTTGAACATATTTAGATCATTGGTATGGTTAGAGAATTCCATGAGTTTCGTTGGTATTCGATATTGTGATATAGATTTTTTTTAAAGATATTTTTTTAATTATAAACACAATTTTTTATATATTAAAACCATATAAAATGTTAAAAGATTTAGCTTTATATTTTTTAAACAAATTAAAAGTAATTTAGAAACCATTTTGAAATATGATTAAAAAAACATCTTTGATTTAAGCGTATTTTAATATAAAAAATAATTATCTCACTACCATTCAACCGCCTATTATTTTAAAGGTTTCGATGGAAACACCGTAAAGGTTTTTTTTTTTAAATATTTGTTCCTATTTCAGATAAACTATTTTTAACGTTAAACGATCAAAACAATTTAAAAATAGTAAACAAAACTAATTTCGAATAAAAATCTTTAAAAAATAATCACAAACACTTGTAAAAATAAATAATAGTAGCGTCCCTGCACTCAAAGAATTACAACTCGGTGATAATACGTTGATAAAACACAAACCAAACCAGGTACTGCTTTTGCTTTAATGGGAGTAGCTGCAGGCTAGCAGGCATCAGTAGATTTCACAGCACGGAGCAGAAAACAAAGGGCTCCATCAAGTCATTTCAATGTGTAGTCTCTCTGGGCCTACTTTATTTCCATCTCGTAGGGATAGAAGATAGGTGGATGGATAAAGAGGAATGAGCAAGGCATCTTCTCTCCCACCGCTCTCTCTCTCTCTCTCTCTACTGCATGCAGGACAAGTGAGGTGAAGACGACGCCGTATTTTACTGACCATCGACTAGCAAAGTCAAGCTCTTGACTGTCCTTGCCTTTGTCCAGTCCTCTCCACTCTTGTTACAAAAGTTGTCATCGGTGCCAGGGACCGGGTAACCTTACAGGCTAAATGGAACCAAACAAGAAGAGGGACTCCTTGGCTTGGCTCCAGATTGGTTTGATTTATCGTGGATTGTGATTCTGACATGTTTTGAAAAAGGCTTGTTTGAGGTCACTTTGCATGGTAGAAGGATAAATAGCACTGTAAATATCCAAATCTAGTCTAGCTATATCAGGAAAATGGAAGAACTTCTAACTTCTAAGGGTGTTTCATGGTGGCGTCGTGAGGATTTCCTTGCGTGTCTGGTGGGACTCAAGCACCGGGAACGATACCTCTTCACTTTTGAATATACAAAACATCAAAATGGATAAGAAATAATAATAAATTGAAGAAATATAAAAATGAGAAGAAAAGGATTAACCAGAAACTTTGAATCTGTTCACATCTTTTTAAACAATTTACAGCATGAGGAACTAGTTGAGCTATTTTGGTTTTTCTTCGTTTATTAGAGCATTTGACTAATTTTGAGCAATGTTTTCACTCTATCTCAAGGATGTTTTCAGCATGAAAAATATAAATCAATGACTGTCCAATTTACTTCTAAGCTAAGGATTCTTTAGTAGAGGTAACTAAGAAAGGTAAGGCTCAATCAACCACGATAGATACTATAATTAATGATGGATTTTGCTACCTAAAAGGGCACGTCGAGTCGATTATGGTAATGGCAAGGTCAATGAAGAAGTTTACGAGATACCTTGTGCTAAGGTTTACATGTGTCGTACTTGTCAATTGTCATGCAATATTTATTTTTTTATCAAGGAAATCTTACTCTTTGAAAATTATATTTTATGAATTTAAATGATGAAATAAAATCTTAGTTGTTTTAAGTTTTTATAAGATCTATATACTTTAATTTAATTTAAAATTTATTGCGTAGATCTATTTTTTTTTATCATTTATCATCATACCCTTCTATTATGCTATATTTCCCTCCAAGTAAAACACTTGAACAACACTAATGAGCAACAAGGTTGACTAACCAACACTTAGTTTAGGAGGAAGTACATTTGAACATGTTGGTAATAAAGTATTTATTTAATAGTATGATTGATGTTATTTTTTTAAATGTTTTTTATTGAAAAATATTTTAAAATAATATTTTTTTATTTTTGTTTTTTATCACCAATACTTTGTGCTTATTTGATTGTGTTTTTTGTTTAGAAATATATTAAAATAATATCTTTTATATCATCACATGAAAATAATTTAAAGACACTAAAAAAATTATTTCAAATAAAAAATAAAAATATTTTTTTAAAAAAAAATATTGTTGAAACACATTAATGTCTTATGGTGACAATCAACAACAACAAATATATGTCAGAATTCTAACTTGTGGTGATAATGATCAATTATATACACGATCGATTTGTGGATCAAATTGAGCAAGAAAAACATGTCATTTATTCTAAATTAATTGCGAGAAAAACAGTGGAAGATAACAATTTTCTCCCTTAACAACACCTTTTTATGGAGGTTAAATCGAGTTGAAAAGAAAAGGTCTCTAACCCACAGAGGAGAACAAGAGAGCAACATTATTTGCCATGGCGGTCTAGGACTCAGCTCTTTCTTAGCTACATTTCTTGCAAGTAGACTCGCATCCGTTGCCTTACCACCTTGAGATGCCTCTGCGCGTTCTACGATAGCCTCTTTGAAGTCCTTGTATAGCTTCCAATCATGATTTCCTAACCTCTCGACGCTAGCAGAACCAAAACTTGATCTTATCGCCCCTGCTAACCCCAGCACCACATCAATTCCAAATGATTTTAGCTCAACACGCAGCGTACTGGACATGGCATGGACTGCTGCATGCCTTGCTAGCACAGTAAGACCCTGCCCATGGTGAAGGAACCTTCCCCACAACACTCCCTATATTCACTATGGTGCCGCTGCATGCGCCGAGATGCCATGCAAGGCACGACATTTTGCACCAGTCTTAATTGCCCTAGAGTGTTGATTTCCCAAGCTTTTCTTATTGCATCCAGCTATAGCTCAGCTAAAGGCCCGGCGATTCCTATCCCAGCATTGTTGATCAATACATCAATGTGACCATATGCTTGGATACGGCTGTGCTCACTGCAGAAGATATATACACTTTCATTGGATGAAACATCAAGCCCGAGAGTCTCATTATTGTCTGATTCAAGCTCCAACATTTCATTCATGCGTTGAAGAATGTTTGAAGCAATAACATGGCAATTATGCTCGGCAAATGCCTTGCAATATTCATAACCAATCCCACCTCTTGCACAACCAGTTATATATATATAAAATCTCGAAGGACACCTCCAATCCCTGCCACTCCAGGTTTACCAATAACAGGTCCATTGACATTCCATTTGAATATTTGATCTCCATGGGGAAGACCACCTTACAACTGGATCGATTTTCTTGACATTTGACCATTTTCTCAAACCATCAGCAGATCAAGAGCACGATACGGGAAGTCATATGGAATGGCTAAAACAAAGAGGAATATGATTTTATAATCAGGATCTTCATTACTGAAGATCAAATCGTTTCTTATCAGCCAAAGTGACCAAGTGATGGCAAAAAAGAGCTTACACGTCTTCTTCCAGACCTGTAACCAAATATCATGAAGAAGCTCAAGTCTTCTGAAGCCAGTTTTACCAAACCAAATCACTTTCCAGGCTCTGAGAAAGATTTCACAAGTTAAGAAATCTGTAGTAATATCTTGAAAGGGTTGCTTAGTATTTCACGTGGGAACACAAAACGCAGAAATACCAAGAAAGCAGAAATAGCTAAAATTGGTCAACCCTCGAAACAAATAAAGGAGAGCATGGACAGCAACCTGACAGAGAGGAACCACAGGATTTTTATTTTTATTGTGCGCTTTATGCATGCAATTACGCATGGAATCCATTAAAGTGTTTCGGGGCTCTGCTTCTACTTTTAAAAAAGAAATTGTATGTGTATATACTTGCTTGTTCCCGTAAAAGTGCTCTGTCCATCAATTCCTGCCACCTCTTTACAGGCTCCTAAATTAACCCCATTACTCTCTTTAGTCTTTACTGACTTCCCTCTCAGTTTTTTTTATCTTTTTATAAAAAATATTATTAATACAAACATGTATAAAAATATTAATAGAATGATTTTTTAATAAAAGAAAATCAAGATTTTTCAGAACCGCTGCTAGGCGCAGAAACAAACTAACAGGTCCTATAAAGAAAAGGGAGAAAGTTTTAATTTAGTCTCGAACATGCATGCGTATTCTCAATTAACATTTTTGTTAAATCTTTGAATTTCAGACGGATTTAGTGATAGCATGCACATTCGATCATCCGAAGTTGTTAAGTCTTGGATGCTACTAGGGATGGATATAAATTAAGGCTTCTCCGAGGAAAAATCATTTTCAAGATAAAACGGCAGAATATTTTCATGTGATCATCCTTTCCCTGCCGCCTAAGAGAAGAGACCCTACAAGATTTTTGCATCACGTAAGGGAAACAGATGGAGATATGCAAGGAAAGCAAGCTATGAGCCAGCCCTATACTGAATGCCAATCACAGAACTACCCACATTCCCAGGTCCCCTATATTATTGTGAAAACAGAGAAAGTTCTGCAGGGAAAAGATGTGAATAGGAATACGTATATCTAATATGGGAGGGTAGGTGGGAGCTTCTTTCGAAGAAGAATCCAAACTCCTAACCCATCTGTGGCCCTCAAGAGGTGTCTTTCATGCCCGCTGCGAAGGCCCTGGAAATATGGATCAATTTGCTTTCCACTTTTGCTTTCTCTTCTCAGAAGCACAAGGAATGACGCCAGAGTAGAGGTGCCATACGTATTTGAGATTCAAATACTAAATGTTACCACTATATTAAAAAAAAAGCTATTTAAATACCACAGTTTTTAGCAACGATGCTATTTTCAAATGCTGGATTGTTTTAATAAAAATGATATTTGTTGTAGAAATCAGTTCATTTGAAACACTATCATTATAGTTTGGATATTGAAAAGCGTAACTTACTTCTTAATGAATCTTTATAACAAAAGTGACAAAGCCGAAATGAAAATTGAAGATAAATTGTTCTTCAATTGTATTGAAAATGAAAAGTTAATTACAATTAGCTACTGCAATGTCTATTTATAGTCATAGACTTCAACTGATAATAACTAACTTAATAACTGTTTTAACAACTTTTTCTTAACAGTTATATCTAACTGATTTAGTTAATTAACAACTACTAACTTCTACATACACGTGCTAATTGCATAGCTCTGTTTACACATAGGAGTTGATTAAAACTGGAGAGGCTCTGTTCTGCACTTTGAGCTTGTTTTGGTCCTGTATTGCATATGAGCTGGTTCTGCAGATGAAGATGATTGCAGCTGCATGCATGTCTTCTATTCATGCAGCTGCTATATATCAATACTTTACAGCCAAAACGTTTTTATAATTATTGTATATAATGATGCTATAATAATAGAGTATGGTTTAACATCAATGGACATGTAATTGATTGACAAAAAGTGTATACTATTTATGATTTTTCGGGCAAAGAGTAACTAGAGCACTGTGTGACACAGCAGAAGAGCCCGTCCCCCTGGCTTTTCATTTCAAAGAAGATAGAATTTGCAATCACATCATAGTATTTATATATGAACGCAGTCTACCATAATAGAATAACATCTTATGATCCCAATTTTATACCAGTAAAATTCTGTCAAGTGCCTGCAATACTCTGCATTCAAGCAGATATACTGCCTGGTAAATACAGGCATTGGTCGATATGGCCATGCCTGCACTTCCTGATTCACAACTGAAAACCAATGTGTTATGGCCACTATTATTCATGGAAAGATTGATATTTGCTATGCAGCAGTGAATCTTCATGCAACTGGAACTTTGCAGCAGATCTCGAAGGCAAAACAGAGCTTGTTGGAGCAATAGTGAGGTCAGATGGTGCTGCAGATGAACTGAGCCATAAACAGATCAGTTTATTTGTGAAGTTCATTCTATTAACGAGTTGCTCTTAACTTCTAAATCAAAACGTAAGAGACCTACAAGTAAATTAAGATAAAAAAAGAATCTTCATCACTGGACACTAGTCAGGAGTAAATCAAACTTGTTGCAGCACACCCCGTCTATCATCTGGGTGGCTTCGACTGTGTTGATTTTCACAGCTTTACGCAGAGCGTAAGATCTTGAAAACACCTTAGCCTATAACCAAAACATGAAAAACGAAGCATATTACGAATATAGACAAGCTCCAAAAAGATTTGTACAGAAAGCATAAAAGGAAGCTTACGCTAGGTGGATTGAAGAATGTACGTCCAAAACCATACTAAACTAAGATATAATCACTGTTACTATCGTAAACTAAGATATATAACAAGTAGATTTAAGACTCGAGTGTATATATATCATTACCTTGCGCTCAGGGTCAGCATAAAAAAGGCAATCCATTGGATGAAAACAATAATAAGTGTAGAAATCCAATGATGGCTTGGAATCTCCTGGTAATATGGTTGATGGTTGAAATTATTCAACTTTCTGGCAGTACATTAAAAGCACTTCGCCTGCAAGTGCGACCCACCACAATTACAATCTGTGTTCCCCCATTAGTCTGAGAGTAAAGGAGTGTATGTCCCAGTTCTTGAAAAATTGTTCAATGAGGATAAATGGCACAGTAAACAAATGGAAGCATATCCAGTCTTCGGGAAGATGGCTACAGAAGATGCTTTACTGCAAGTTTTAGAGCAGAAGGAATATGCCAAATCAAACAACAAAACCACAAATATTTTTCTTTTCTTGTGTTGTGATTCCTGCCACAGCTGAAAGAAAACAAGATGACAGGATACTACAGCATCCCGAAATTTCAAGTCTAATGGTAAGAGCTATTTTGGAGAGCTAAATAATGACTTTTTGAATAGTATAAATATAGTTTTTTTTCTATGTCTACTCTAATGATAAATGTCATTTAGAATATCCATTTTTTATATATCATTTTAAATATAGTTCAATTATTATTTAATTATATAATTAATATGAGTAAAATATATAATTAAATAATTACTTTTTAAAAAACCCTCTAACAATATAATTATTAATTTTTTAAATATAAAAATATTTCACATAGCTAATTCGTGTTGCTTTGGAACAATCATTTTAGCTATCAATGGTTGTTGTATTGAAGAGGAGGAAATGAAACAAAAATATTAAAAGGATATTTTTTTAGCTTTGGCTTTTCAAATGTCGATTGCGTTCTACTTGCTCTCCAAGAATCCATGGTTTTTGAAATGTGAACTTCGAATATTTAATATTTTTCAAGAAGACATTGTTATTTAAACAAATGCTTAATGAATGCTGCCTGCAAAATGATTGTTCTTAAAAGCATGCATGAACTAAAAACCAATGGACAATCTAAAACACAACCTGTCGGCCAGCATTGCAGCTTTATCTGGAGCACCCACACCAGTTGCAGTTATCTTGACGCCAGCTTAATCAGATTTTTTCTTTCGAATCCTCTAACGCAGAAGCAATTCCCCGACTTAATTATCAAAACCAAGCACAATAAATTGAATATGTCAATAAATTAATTTTTAGATCAAATCCGATCAAGGAGCTTCTGGATTCAATTCATCTGAATAAGTCTAATCAGGTCCGGACTTGTAAATCTAATGGGATCCAATCAAGCTGGCGATGTTATTTAATCATGATCAACTCCAATGTAATGGACAATGTTCCGTGATTGCAATTTCTTTGTACACTTTCTTAATTTACCACGAAAATATACAATGATGGGCAGCGTAAACACTCAAATTCAATTATTGTTTTTATAAACATGATTGTAATGAGCTCACAAGCATAAAAACATATTTGTACATGTCAATTTCAATATGGGCCTCTGAATAGATCTACAGCAGTGAAAGAAAAATTGTCATCTTCGACCACATTGCAAGATGAACTCAAATGCTATATTTCAACCCAGGATCTCATCCTGAGATTATTACAGTACACTGTTCACTTGGAAACAACAAACTCCGACAGGAAAAACTATCCGAAACCCAGGTAAGCACAAACTCTACAACAAAAAGAAACACAACAATTGATGTTACAAAGGTATTGATAGAAGAATCTTAATGACCCAATCTAGCCATTACAGAGAAAGCTCTGTAAAGATAGAAAAAAAATCTATGAAACAAAAACAAGCTACTGTTTCCTTTTAAAAGTTTATTTGTTTCGAAATTATTTTATTTTATACAGAAGCATTTTATTTAAGATTCTGATCAATACACAGAACTACTGTTTCCTTTTCTTCAAGAACAGAACACAGAACAGAACAGAACACCCTCTCATCTCTTCCCCTCAAACCTTTGTTCTCGAGAATCGGACAAAACTACAGACGCTGTTCTCTTCATTGTACGCTCCAGTTTTTGCTGTGAACGTGTCGATTGGAAGGAAGGCCCTTTACAGTCACCATTACAGACAATAACCCTAGCCACTGTACCAACGATCTAACGCGTCAAAACAATGCAAATACACCAAGCGAACTGCTCGGCGTGGCACCTGAAATTCACTAAAACCAGATCCCGATAAAAGCTGATTTGCTGCAGCTGTCAAAATGAATCAGATTACCCCCGCCGAGATGGATAGAAGCGAATTAAAGGGTTAAGATTGGGTCGTACACGCTCTGGATTCCAATAAAAGGCTGAGAAGTTTTCCAAGTTTAAACATTTTTTTCTTTCCGTGGAGGGTTTATCTATGTTTATTGACATGAAAGTTTGTATCCGATTCTAAATTTTGCAATTGACAGCGTTGATTTTTCAAGCACTCCCTTTTCAGGCTCCACGGCTTTATGTTCGAGGGCAACGTATCGGATCAGCTGCTGTGAAATATTAAATAGCCGAAGGAATGAAAAGTTCCAAATCCCTCAACTTCCCCTGCAAGACATTGTCTTGATTTTATGAATTTTATTTCTTGCAATGGATGGACGATGATCTCTGTAGAGGGCACTTCATGGTTCAAAATGGATGAGGTGAGAGATGTAAAACTGAGAATAAATGGACCCAAAATGTTATTACGATGTTCCTTTTTCCGTCTTCTCTTGTAGAGATAGGCCATCCAAAAATTTTAGGATTTGCAATCTAACATAACTTGTGAAAAATTTCAATAAATAAGGTCCATTGTATGTTTGTTCTTGTTTATTAAACTTAATAATACAACATGATTATTTGGGATTTTATATTATTATTATTTGATTGATTTCGGAGTATATAATATTATTATAAATGAAGGAGAGCAATTTTGAAACACACCGACATGAAAAATAAAAAGAATAGACAGTAACTTTGTTAAAGCCCTTCCTTGTCCATTGTATCCAAGTAGAAAACGTAAAGTCATGGGTTGGTATTTACAGACAACTTTCATGGAGATAACGATGACATTCCATGGCCTCTGCCTCTGTACACGCAGCCATCGTCTGTCATTGACCAGCTTTGGTGTGAGAATTAATGAAACTGCTTAAATTTCTCAGAATGGAAATTTTTTGGAGTTTTCCTCAGATCATTTTTTTATTATCGTAAACTAGCTACAAACTTGCATTTGAAGTTTCCTTGTAGACTATAAATATCTTTCCCACCAGGGCAATATATATATATATATTCAATTATCTGAATTAAAAAATATTTTTATTCCATGTGAGATGATTTATTGCGAGGACATTAATGGTACTGCGTGCCATCCCTCATTCAAAGAAGAGAGGAGAACTTCTCGAGCAAAATTAAAAGCTCTGAAATTGCTTGCCAATCAAACAATATTTCTTGGAAGTTTGCCAGATTTCAAAGGCACATTAATGCATAATTAATAGGAGATGGATAAAAAAAGGGATACATTTCTTGCCGGGGTAAATAAAGCCCTAGTTTCTGGTTCTCCACGCTCTATAGCACCCAAAAACAAAACCCTACACTCTCGCTTTTGCTTGTTCATCTGAGACCAAAGGGTTTGAATCAAAATCATTTATGGTAATTAATCTACAGATTATGATCTCCAACCCTGCTGCTGCCCAATAATTTGAATTGAATCCGACATGTTTTGCATGAACATTTGGAGTTCAATGCTTCTAGTTCTAGCATGAGAGTTCTTTGTCTGGGAAAGTCAATCCAGGAGTTTGGAGAGGACTTTGATGCCTTTTGTACATGTCCAGGAGAAGCAGCTCGTGTTATGTCGGGTCTCTATTTTTCATTTGGCTTTAGCAAAAATCAAACCATTTTTATAACATAGTTGTGATGGAGATCATCTGTCATTCGAATTTAAATCTTCCAATATTTGGATTATAGCGATTTCATCATGCTCCATGCATGTGAAGCTTGTAGCTAGAATGCCAACACGTCAAGGAACTTTAAAAACTCGTTTTTTTACATATTTATGAAAAATATAATATAAACTTGAATAGTAGATTTTGATGGTAAAATTACATGTATTTTTTAAAAATAATTAATATTCATAATTTTGAAATACTAAGATGTTTAGTTTTCTTTCTAATTAGAATAATAAACGGGGATCTAGTTTGATAAATTTAACAAGACTTGCCTGATAAATTTGATTTTCTTAAAATAATATCTTCCTAAATCCTATTTGACTTGAAAATTTACCACAACATATCTTCACGTGTCTAGTATTTTCCTGTAGAACTTCAGCTAGATATAATATACAGCTTGAGAGGAATGAACAATCTCACAAGACTGATCAACAAATATCACAATGTCAAATCTATTGTTGACTTGGTTCATCATAAAATTTTAATAAACTCATGAACTCATATTGATTTTATCAATCTTGCACGATTCAAATTTGATTTTAGTCCAATTTTACAAGTTAACTTGAGATATTGATAAACGTGTTCGTGGCCCTCTTGTCTTGTGATATCGAATCATACCCATGTTTTTCATTTTAGTTCTGAATACATCAATTTAACTTCCCCTCCCTCCTCAACAGCATGCAATTTGGCATTGTGAAAATAAAAATTTAAAGGTTAATCGGGCAAATCCATCTCCTGCCATCTTCATAGCTTCAACCTACAATGAGTTGGGAGACAATGATTAGTGATTTTAGCCACATATCAGGAAGCTTAGCTTCTGATAATTTTCTAGAGGAAAAGAATGTTCAGAAACAATGTAAATCCATTTAAATTGTACTGCCTTGCAATCATCTTGACGAGGATTGAAAGAGATAGAGGATGAACTCGTCGTTGAAACAGGGTTGATTTGAACATAACTTTTTTAAATACTGACTGACTGGAAACCACACCGAAGCTCTATTGCCACCATGCATTGCCTTGAGAAAAAGCTCTGACCGAGACCATTCCAACGAAGACCACCATCCGAAGTTGAAGGAGGCCGCACGTGCCTCTCTCCAATATGACAACTGCTCTCACATGCTAATGCTCGTGTTATGCTGAAAGAATTCACTTCATTTTTTCTACCAAAAAACAAAATGGAGCCATGTCATCATCTTCTTCTTCTAAATCTTTTCAGTCAGATCTAAGTTTTGACGGATTTAACTTGGTATATAAGTACATACCTAAAAATAAAAATAAAAATAAAAATAAAAATAATGGCACCTCGAACCCATATCCACAGCGAAAAGCGGACAACGACATGATACGTGGCAAGCATTTCGCACATATCAACACTATCTCTTTCGATTTTGTCTGGCAGGCAAAGGTTGAGATGCCGTCACGACGATGCTGCCTGCCTGCTAGTAGTTGCTTGTAGTGCTCACCCTTCATTACAAGAATATCTGTAGCCTACCCTTTATTATGTTATCAAGGTTAAGATTTTAGAATTTAAAGGTTTGTTTTTTTATGTGATTTAAGATTTGAATTTCATGGTTTGCTAATATATTTAATTACTAAAAATTTATATTTGAATTCTATGGTTGTTAATATGATTAATTAATAAAAATTTATATGATTATTCATTTTAATATCTATAAAATTAATCAAAATATAAACCAGATATCCACATTAAAAAAATATATCAATAGCCTATTTGTACCGGGTGGCTACATTTGGAGAATAGATTGCTAATGATAGGGAGGCACATGTCGTGTCAAAATAGAACACTAAAAAGTTTTTGTTGCAATAAATTGGAGGTTATGGCCTCTCATGTGGAGCCCAGTTATCTTTAATTCTTTTTAAAATATGAATTCCTTTTAAAAGAATTATTATTTTTTACTTTAAATTAAAATATTAATATTTTTAAATTATTTTTATGTATTAATGATAAAAATAATTTTTTTAAAAATAAAAAAAATATAACTAAAAACAAAAAACAAAATCAAATCACTATTAAAAACTAAATGATATATGATACTATATTTTAAAAGCGTTTTTATATAAAATATATTTTTTATTATTTATTTTAAATTAATAAAATTAATACTTTTAAATTATTTTCACGTAGATATCAAAAATAAAAAATAAAAATATCATATATCTTCGAAAAAAACCATTTAACGAACTTTATGTTAAACCATGGAGCAATCCCTAAATCAAAGAACACAAATACAAAGGAGGACAATTAGGTAACTTGAAGTGTCTTTGAGATGACCACAAAATTTCCTTTTCATCTATAAAACAACGAATGGTAACATGTCCGAGAAGGGGAGAGTGTGTTTGGTACTTAAAGCCTTGTCTGCTCCCTCAGTTTCAAGTTCAACTCTCTCTCTCTCCCGTCTCCAATTATTTATTCTCCTTCTCAAAGCTCAATCCTTTTGTTTATGTTTTTGTGTTTTTGTTTTTTAAATCTAAAGTCTGTCTGTAGACAGTACAAAACCCACCCTTAAGATGCGCCACTCTTTTTCTTTCCCTTTGTTTCAAGACATGAAAGTTTATTCTTCTTTTACTTTCACTTTCTTGCCATGAGCTCCTGCTTCAATTTTACAGTTTTTGTAGCTTATTGCCATGGACTTTGGGGTTCTTGGTTTGGAGGGTCTTGTGGGTCCTGAAAGTATTAGTGATACCCCTTCTCTTGTCTCACTTCCTGAGACCAAACCAAAGATTCTTGGATCTGTGTTAACTAAGCAAGAAAGATTATCCTCATCTGCCTCTGCTCAGGATGATTACTGGAGGACTTCAAAGATACAAAAATTTGATGATCTCGCCGCCACCAAAACAATGCCACTGCACCACCCCACTCCTTTGCTGAGATCTAATTCTATGCTTTCTAATGATTCTCGCCAACAAGAGCACATGCTAAGCTTCTCTTCTCCAAAACCAGAAGCTACTCCATTTTTCGTTAAAGATGCTGTTTTGGTTGAGAGAAACACGCAGAACAACACTGCCTTGAGTTTTCCTTACTACCAGCACGGTCCACTTTCCGCTAGCAGAAGTGCAGGTGAGTACCCAAGTTTTTCTTTTGTTGGGGTTGAAGTTCTCATCTTTTGGTTACAATTGGCCCAAAGATTTTGTTTGATGTTTGATTTTAAGAAATGGGTTTTTGGGAAATGACAGATTTGAGTTGCATTCATGATAAAAGGTGGTTTTTGCTATTATCCTCACATGGCCTTGTTTCCTTGTACTGGTGATGGTCTTTTCATGGGCATTTAGTAGAAATTTTACATTTTGAGTCTTGTCAAAGGGAAAAGTTAATTTCCTCCACCTTTATAAGCCAGGTATTTTTGCTCTGGGTTTGATTAATTTTCAGTGTTAAAAAATGTTACTAACAAAAGAGGAAAATCAACAGTACACAGATAAAACTTATGCGATACTTTATTTCCCCCCCTCTGTACAGTACACAGAGATTCATATAGCTTCTTTAAATGTTACAGGCAAGAAATGTTTAATCTAATGTTGCAGGTTATGGCACTGGAAACTTGAATGCAAGCATGCATGGGCCTTTTAATGGGGTTAGAGGACCATTTACTCCATCTCAGTGGATGGAGCTTGAACACCAGGCCTTGATCTACAAATACATTACTGCACGTGTGCCTGTGCCTTCCAATTTAATCATTCCTCTCAAGAAATCTCTCAACCTTTATGGCTTACCTGGTTCCTCTGCTGGGCCATTCCCTCCCAGTTCATGTAAGCTTCTTCTATTCCTTTGAAATAGCTAGAAGAATGAACACTGCACATCCTTTTTCTTAATTTTTCTTGTGTGTGCTGGAGTTTTATTTTTCTTGTTTGGTACTGAGATTAATAGCTTGCTTTATTCAATTTATTAGGATCTTTGAAATGATGTAAACTGCATATGCAAACGAATTAAAAGTTGTTTTTGTAGCTATAGATGTAAAATAATTCCCTGTTTGATGTGAAATTAGTCTTTTTTCTTCCCCCTTTTTTCTTGGCTGATTTATTTCCTTTTGTTTTCCTTTGCTTGCCTCCTTCCCAATCTACATAGTGGGATGGGGCACTTTCCACCTAGGTTACCCTGGCAACAACACTGATCAGGAGCCTGGAAGGTGTCGTCGGACTGATGGCAAGAAATGGCGGTGCTCAAGGGATGCTGTAGCTGACCAAAAATATTGTGAAAGGCACATAAACAGAGGCCGCCATCGTTCAAGAAAGCCTGTGGAAGGCCAGACTGGCCATGCTGCCACTGGGACTGCCAGTTCAAAGGTGGTTTCAATGTCTAACTCCATTTCAACCTCGGTTACAACCAGTGGTGCCGCCTCGAACAGCATTGTGATCACACAGCAACAGCTAAAAGAATTGCTGCCGGGCGCTGCTTCCAAGTCTTCTGCAGTTGCTCGTGTCAACGGGTAAAAAAATGTGCATATGAGCTTTTGCTTGTTTGTTTTATTTGCTTTTTGTTATCCGTTTCAAGTTTTATAAGATGGCATCTCTCTAAAAGCATGTATATTCATACTCTCTTCCTTTTACTTTACCATAAAGTTGGCACCATTATTTCATCTTTACGTGGGTGACAGTGACTAGTCCTGGTAGTTGACACTTAGGATTCCTTTTTCAATGGGTTTCATTATAGCTTCCCCATTTGTGGCTGTACATCTCGATTGAATGCTTTATGTAGATAAAATTGTATTCGTGGAGGTTATGGTTCCTGTTTTTTTTTTTTTTTTGTCGATGCGTTTGACTTTAAGAAACTTTGCTTATTGTTTCACCTAATTTCTAGATTTTACTCATCGGTTTGGTCTAAGAAAAGTGAATGTCTTTGGCAGAGCCCAAGATGCACAGAGGGTTTCTGTGATGTCTTCCACTATCAACCGGAAATCTGACGACCCTACTTTCTGTATTCCTAAACAAGATATCCTAATTGAGCAGTGCTCTCAAGCAGAGTTTGGACTTGTCTCCTATGATTCTCTCCTCAACCCATCGCAGAAGAGCTCTTACGTTTGTTCTAAACCCTACGAGTCTTTTCTAAACTTCAGTGATGAAGAAAGCCATGATCAGCATCCCCTTCGCCAATTCATTGATGACTGGCCGAAGGACCAATCAAATCGTTCTGTCATTAGCTGGCCAGAAGAGTTGAAACCTGACTGTACCCAGCTCTCAATGTCAATCCCAATGGCCTCGTCAGACTTCTCGTCACCCTCATCCTCACCTATGCGAGAGAAACTTGCTCTCTCACCATTGAGGTTATCTCGCGAGACTGACCCTATACAAACGGGTTTAAGGGTGAGCAATGACCATAATGAATCAAGCCAAAAGCAAGCCAACTGGATACCTATCTCTTGGGGAAGCTCAATTGGCGGCCCTTTAGGAGAGGTCTTGACCACCAGCACCAGCCATGTGGATTCCTGCAAAAGCTCACCAGCTCTTAACCTTTTGAGAGAGGGTTGGGATGGCAGCCCGCAGGTGGGATCTTCTCCGACGGGAGTCTTACAGAAATCGACATTCAGATCACTTTCAAATAGCAGTTCAGGTAGCAGCCCCAGAGCAGGGAGCAAGAAAAACAATGAAAGTGCTGGTCTGTATGAGGATGTGGTTGGTTCGATAATTGTAAGTTGATCGCCTATTCCATCCCTGTAATCAAACAAATGGTTAGGATGAAACTTGTGAAGAAGAAGCTTGGAGTTTTTTTATCGTATTAATTTCTGCAGTGTTTCTCCGTGTTGCTTGTTTCCCTCAAATTTAGAATGTGAAGACTTGGCTGATTCCAACTGAATAGGTATCGGCCATTGTTGCGCCTATGGATCTGTAGGCATCTTTAATGCTTGAATTCAAGTTATTTTCTCCCGCTTTGTTTGAGTTGAATGCCTTATTTTCCTATGGTTTTAACCTTCTAAAATTGCTGCATATCTGTGATAAACAAGTATATAACCTTAAATCATTCACGCAAGCTCACAATACATTGGGTCAGGACATGCATTTTTCAATGATGGTAAAATAATGGAGAGGGAACTGTGGGAACGGCATATACAGGCAAGACATCAAAACAGTGGGGACTCGAGTCAATGATATGATGGTAACCCTCCATAGCAGCAGCAGAATATAAAACTTTTAACTTCCAAAATACACATTGATCATTGATTCCTTGCTGGCCAGTATGTGATATGCACTGTTCTATCCATTCCAGACCCAGTCGGTAGGTTGCTTCAAGGATATGTACAGAAAAGAAATCACTATTAAGCATTGAGATTGAGTTCCCTGGACTCCAGACAGAAGCAACTCTGGTGGCCTGCCCACCCGACAGACCCCGCAAGTCACTTAGTGGGCACATAAACTCAAACTCTGGCCCAGCCACTGACAATAATCTCACAATTTTGGTCCTAGTCTCCCCCTTGGCTTGAGGCTTGGCATCAGTGTAGATTTTTTCCAAGGCTGGGACCCCGATTCTGCTGAAAACTTGCTGAGAAGGGACCTGTATGAACATGAACTTAGCTGTATCCTGATATGCAAAAGAAGAAACTATCTGCCAGTTGGGATGCTGGCACTACCTGGAAATATAGAGCGAGTGATTAAAGATACGATCCCAGCTGGTCCAGCCGTACAGCTGAAGTTGAATGGCATTTGCCAAGTACTTGGGAAAAACACACTTTTTTTTTACGGATTTAAAAGATTGTTTTTTTTATTTAGAACTGTGTTAAAATATATTTTAAATTTTTTTACATTAATTTTGATAATAGCACTTTTAAAAATGTAAAACAGAAAATATTATTTGAAACAGAAAAAATAAAAATAAAAATAAAAATAAAATTCTCCACTTGTAGTTTTAAAACGTGAAAACAAAATATACTGGTAGTTTTGGAACCTGATTTGAAGATGAACCAGGACAAATCAAGCATCACGGGATCAGGAGACTTATCCAGGTAAATTTATTTATTTAATTAAATAAATAAATAAATCACATCATTTCGAAGAAAGAAAATAAAAAAACTCAACAGGTTCTGCACGGTTTTTCTAGAAATGATTAGGTTGTAAGTTTCACAACAGATTAGTTCTCTTTTAATTTGTTTTTTAAAACCTGGCCTAGAGTCAATCAGCCAGGTGCGGTTGGGTTTTAAAGCAGTGCTTGGGGCATCGCCAGCCAATCTACCAGTTGCTTAGCAACATGTTTACCGACAAATTCTCTTCGCTTCAAAAGAGTAGCAGCTTTCTCGCAAAATTAACCATAGTACTGTCTGTTAAGGAACCATCTCACCTAAAAGCTTAAGCTTGTAGGTGAGACCCCATAATATGATTTATATTATTCTCTAACACACCCTCTCAAGTGAAAGCCCTTTGGGCTTGAAACTTGCACAGGTCCACATCACCTTGTGCTTAATTTTTATCAAATAGAATGGGGGTGGTGAGATTCGAACTCGTGACCGCTGGGTTAACAAGGCTCTGATACCATGTTAAGGAACCATCTCACCTAAAAGCTTAAGCTTGTAGGTGAGACCCCATAATATGATTTATATTATTCTCTAACACTGTCAACTGCGCTGGAATGTATCCTAGAACTTCAAACCATCAAATTAATTTTAAAAATTAAACTCCAGACATATCTCCAACTTTTACAAGACCTTGAGGACCTTAACACGACGTACAAGATGTTCTCTGCTAGGCTGCGGCGGTTACAAATGGCTTAGCACTGGATGGTGGCGGCATGGGTGTTTTGGACTCGACTCGGCGGGGCAGCGACAGCCTCCTCCTGATAACTATGTTGCAGGTTCCTGGTAAGAATTATCTGCTGGGAAATGTTCTCCAGTCTTGGATCAATCTCCGTTCTAAACTGACAGAACATAATTTCCTGGCTTCCTGCACATGTAGGGAAGGGATTCTTTCAATCCCGTTACTTAAATCAATTTTTATTAACGTGGCCACTCGTCGATTAACTTTCCTTCACACGGCTGTGCTTGTTATTGTTATCTACATATTTTTTAATTAAAGATATATTAAACATAATATATATGTTTATTTTTAATTTAAATCATGAAAAAACATATTAAGTTAATGATTGTTTTTGAAGAAAAATACTCTGATAACTCTATTGTACATGATCCCAGACAAGAACAGAAAAGGAAAAAAGAAAACTTTGAAGGAATGGATTTGGGAGCTCAGATTCTATGGGTGTAACAAAGAGTCTGTCATGCCCAATCGAGCATTATTCAGTACGAGGAATTGATCTTATTATCATCGCAGCCCAGAACCAAACACCCTTCACAGTTTCAATATCCAAAACCAATATATATATATATATATATATATATATATATATAAACAAATGAAATCAGCAGAAGAAAGGCTCAGACACGCACAAACGCTGTCAACAAATGAAAAATTAGCTCTCACATGGGTCCGTCTAAGAGCTAACATGATGATATTCAGGATCGAGAAACGAGATCAGTCATCACAGCCTCAAAGTTTTATCATACACAAAAATGAACAATCAATCTTAAAGCTCCACCAGGAAGCAAAATTCAAAGGGAAGAAGAGAATAAAATAGGAGAGTATATAAGTAAATCAAGAACCGGACGCCTTAAGAGGCGCTGCTCAAACCCTAACTATACAGCGTTATATATACACCGCAGTCATGAGGGCATGAAATTACATGACCATCCTTAATATGTTGGGCCTTTACTCATGATGTATGATCATCTCGGCCCACTGAGTTATTTATACCCACAAATTATGAAGCTCGTATTATCGATTGCATTCCCATGTGATTTTATGAAATTACATTTGTCATTATTTAATAGAGAGATTCGTATCTATAAAACGTGATACATGGGTTATAGGTTGGAGGGGTTGGAGAGTTGTCGAGTTTTATTTTTCTTAAGAATTAAAATAAATATGTCTTGAGTTAATTGGGTGAGAGTTATGTTTTGACTAAGATATACTCATATTACACAAACTAATGGTGTAATATGAAATACAATACAAACAAATTTTTGATGAAGGTATTGTTGATTTCCTAGCTAGTGGTGTAACTTAAGAGTAGAATATTATCAAATCTGCATCGATGGATCACACATGTAATGGGTTTAGAAATCTCTTCAAGCAAGAACGCAGACAGAATATATTTTCATATATTAGTTCAAGAATCTAATTAATTTGACAAGAGAGACTAATCCTAGTCCAATCCAAATATGTTTCATCTTCATCGAACTCTATCTCTAGGGATAGCAGGAAGATCAGCTAGCCTAACCAGATTATCATCCTGAACATCACATGAGCTCTTGCACGAAAAGATAAGCCTGCTCTTCCTTTGTTTCTTGCTTTCACCTGACAACCTGCCATTCCTCGCATTCTTTGTGCATTCCTTGAAAGCTGCGAGGAAAGGGTCTTCCTGCCACCACCTAAACCCTTTCATTGATTTGCTTCTTCGTGGAGGCTCCATGTTCGCGCTCGCGCATGGAGGGAGAGGGATTTTAATGCCATGGCTGCCTGAGATCACCTTGTCGGAGGTGCCGGAGCCACGGGGAAACAAAATAGGGGATGATAAGTTAACGGCGTTTAGCCCTATATCTACTGTGTGGATGAACTTGGAGACTCCAGGCGAGTCCTCCCATGAAAAGGGTATGCTTCCTTGAGAGTAAATCTTCCGATGGCTCATTGTTTGTGAGGCGAAGGGATGCTTCCATGGATGAAGAAAGGCTTCCCTTATATATCGAGGGGGTTACAAGAAATACTGTCATACATTCTACACTCTCTAACAACCAAAACGGCAAGCAAGAGAAACGTGAAAGCGAAGCTGTTATTAACTTTTAAACCAATTCAAAATTTTGGATGATGGAGGAGAAGGAAAAGAAGAGCAGGTTCGGAGGTGTTCGGTGGCCCTGATTTAGCTAATTAGGAGAAAAATCAAGAATATTTGGACTAACTTGATGGCCAAAGATTGACGAATAGAATGGCACGTCCATCATCGGTAGTTGCGGTACAGGGACCAGACAAGGGGAGCCTCCTGAAAAATGTGGAACCATCTTTTCTTTAGTTCTGAACTGAGCTACGATGGGGTTGTAGTATAATGTGTCTATGATTTGCATCGGAGGTCTTAAATTTAAGTTACGATATGTATATATTTAGTAAGATTTTAGAATGATTGAGATTTTAGTTATTTTCCTGGATCCATAAATATATTTTCATGTTTTGAGTATTGAGGATTATATAGGATGCATTTGCATTTGCTTTGGGGTTGAAAGTGGGATTTAAATTTCAAGAGATTAAGTGAAAGATATTTTTTAAAAATACCTTATAATCCCCACTTGCTCGTATCATGGGAAAATAAGCTCATACAAAAAAAGATTTGGTCAAAGCTCACTCGTTGTTTGTATAATTTAATTAACCTAAATTATAACATGACTACGAACTGAAATCTCAAAATACTTTAAGAAATAAAAAAATTATTTTCAACAAGAACATAATTTTTTTCAAAATGATTAAGCATAAATTTTTTAATATTTCTTAAAAGTTGTAAAAAAAATTTATAAAAGAAATAATCAAAATAATACCCGCCATTAAAATTATTTCAAATGTCAAACAAGTAAAAAGAATAATTTAATAAAAACTTTCAAGAGTTTTTGTTTATGATTGTAAACCAAGAAATTAAATAACTGAAAACATTTTTTTATGAGAAAACAATTGAACCCTTGAAAGTCAAAGGCTTTTTTTTTTTTACTATTATTATTATTATTATTATTATTATTATCAAACTATGAAAAGAACAATATATATACTAGCAGATTTCAGAATTGGGGGCGTGACTACAACCGCTTAACCACAAAAAAAATTTGATAAATATTATAGTGGTTGATGGCTAGAATAATGAAAGCAAACTTCTGGAGTCAATTGCAAGGGAAAACATGGCAAGTCAAGGAAATGAACATTCAATATCATGATATGGGTAGCGTAATTCTGTCAATTCCTATCAGAAAAGGAAATAAAAGGCATGATTTTCCTGTTCTTGATAACATGGACGTTGAAAAACTTGAATTCTTGTTTGAAGTGCCAATTACATCTTGGATTTCAATTTGAGAATTATGCAAAACCTATCCAACTAGTTGTTTCTGACGAACAAAGCTAAGATGACGAGTGACTGGCAAATGAAGAGAAAGACCCACCTTTTCCATTGGACGGGTTCACAATGCTGTCCCGTTAGCATAAAGTTCTTTAAATTGTTGATCGAGGATGGTCCGGCGATACCGAACCATGATTAGCGTGCTATTAAAAAGAAAGAAAAACCGATCAGTGGATGTTATTTCAAGTTCATAAGCAAATCGTTTTCAAAACGTGAAAAATATGAGAAGCCCCACGTTAAATGTGCTCCGTCTTCATGACTTACCAGCGAAGAAAAGAAGAGACGAGCAGAGCCAGACCTTCATAACCTCAAGTATGGCGTTTTCGGTTGTTTGACATGGGTTATAACCAATACCTATTCTCATTGATAATATCTATTCTTATTGATAAATCATATTATAGACCTCACTTAACAGTTTAAATTTTCAGTAAGATAATTCCATGACATGATATCGAGTCTTGTTGACCCAACGATCACGAGTTCAAATCTTATCACTCTCATTCTATTTGATAAAAATCAAGTACAAGGTAGTGTGGATGTAGGCAAGTTTTAAGCCCAAAAGACTTTGACTTGATAAATTGTGTTAAAGAATAATATAAATTATATTTTGATACCTCACCTAACCTCGTAAACTTTTAAATTACACGATTTCTTAATTAATCCGCACGCATTTTTATACCCTAGCTAGTATCGTGAAAATACCCATCAAAAACCATATTATTTTAACAAAACTGGGAAGAGAAGGCAACTTCTTACCTAATCCAAACCAAAAGATCGGATGAAAAAAATGGAGAAAATCCCGAAATTATAATGGTATTAATTGTAAGAATATTTCCCTAGAGTGGCCGATGTATTAACGGTCCGATCATTAAAGTTCAAGTTTTTTGTAAAGTCTACGGATTCTAATACGTTAAAACGAAATCGTGATGGATCGGTCTCAATAAACGAGTATTAGAATGGAGTGCGTTGAGACCCTCTCCTCTAACCATAAAAGAACATATATTCTCATCCGGTTGTATACATACATATATGATAGTTTTAAATATATGTAAGTGTATAAAATAAAGCCCTCCTTCTTTTTCTGTTTTTTTAACATCGAATGGGTGTTACAAAATAGAGGTAGTGGTTGTGTTTTTGGCTTTTGGTTGAAAGTGGAGGAAAGTGGAGAATAAAAAGAAAACCATAAAAATTGATCTCTCTCCATCATTGAGATTAAAAAAAGTTGAAGGTATAGAGGAGTAAATCAACAGAACAAAAGAAGGAAGGAGAGGATTCCATGCAGCAATTCAAGAACAAAATGGAAAGTAGTAAGTTCTAAATTTTTCATTGTTCTATATTTGCAAGAATTTCATTATCAATATAAATATCTTGTGGTATTAAATGATCTATTGATATATTGGGATAGATTTTGGAAATAGAAATCATGTAATGTGTAGAAAAATAACATTAATTAGAAAGGTAATTATGAATACGATAAGAAAAACGTAGGGGGGAGAGAGAGAAAAAAAAACATAAAAGAGAAAAATATATTTTTATGATATTTTATCATTGTTTATAAGTTAGGATATAATTTTTCCTTTTATATATACATGCCAAAATGTAAACATTTAATAGTAGAATATATATAAACATTTACAAAAGATTTCATAATTAAACCACTACCAATTACCAACAAGAGCAAGAGGATTATATATATTCAGCATTTTATTTTGTCCTTAAAATGAAAAGGTAGCATAATTGGAGAGTGACTGAGATTTTACTTTTTTTTTTGTTGTGGATATATTTTTGGATGTCATTCCATGGGTAAGCAATTATCAAAAAAAAATTCCTAAGAGGCGTGATGTGATGTGATGACAGAGGACTGATTATCTGTATAGTAGGTGTCGAGTTCAAGTCAGGATGTGCATCAATTATAAAAGTCTGAGACAGCTGAAGTTTTAATCATTCATCTATACCAAAAAAACATGTTTTCCAAAGAATGAAATCAAAAATCAAACCACAGGGAGAATACGATGACACAAGATTCTACCGACAATCATACACTTGTATTTGAATCGTAATAAACAATGATTATCAAGAGGTTACATAATAATGTTTTAGTCCATGTACATTTAATTTTAGAATTAATATAAAATTCAATGTATTGGACTAGATATATACAAGTGTCCGATAAGTTTAATTTATTTATTTAAATTCGTTGGACCTCTTTGATGACAATTCGAGGCCTTTAGTGTCATCATTTTAAATTGCAGGGTCATTAGTCATATTTAATTATACATTACATTACCCTACCCTTCTTTGTACTTGAAAACAAACCCCCAAATAACCAATCATTTTAAGAGAGAAAAGGGTTGATTAATCAGTTTTTTTTTAATGATAATAAATGTCTTCAAATTAGTTCATATGCCAATCGAGACTGCATCTTATTTTTTAGAGAATATTAAGGATGATCAACTCTCCAAGTTGGCCCAATGTATTCAGATAAATAAATTATTTGTTTTAAAAAACAATTATCATATTTCTAGTTTGCAATCTTTTTTATATATTCATGTGTTGTTATAATTAACTCCTTTTGTATGTAATTCAATCAAGCATTGGATGCATGCTGTTCGTGAAGGCAGGGGAAGAGGAGATATATATGTCAGCCCAAACTAATGAACTATTATGGCATACTGTAGCTAGCGATGCTTGATTAAATGAAGTGGTGGGAATAATAAAAGAAGCCATCGAGCTTTAATTTAATAATAACAACAATAAAGCTCATTAGAAATCGGAAAGAACCATCTCCCTCAAATAAGTTTTGCATGGGATACCGACAATAATAACCTTGGAAGTTGCCCTGCTGGCATCATGAATCTTGCGCATCTCCACGTACACATATGGCCGGCGAATTAGATTCTATGATGCTATTCATAATCTAATTAAGGGGAGCATAAAACGTAGTGATGAATTGAAACCCAAAACAGTATCAAAACAGCATGAAGTTGCTTAAAATAATCAAACACCAGTGTACCACATTAAAATCAGCGAAAGCCCCACCTATAAGGCCTCTTTGTCTTCCTGCTTTAACTTTCAATAATTTCATGATTTGTTTTACTATATAGTTCATGAAGTGATTAATGATGGAGGTATTTGTTCGGCGGCAGAAATAATATTATCGCATGGCCATGCTGACGTGAGTAGTTGATGGAGTTGCCTCATCATCAAGATTTCGCGGATTTCCGACAGCTTTTTTCGGAGCATACTGTGTTCAGACCGGAGCCAATCGTTCTCTGTTCGTACACTGTGGAAATGGTACAAAACACTCCGCAATCGGTTCCTCAGCTCCAGGTTCTCGCTCCTAAGCCAGTTCACCTGGTTCCTCAGGTTCTCTACGTGCTTCTGCTTACGCATCCGAGACCGCCTTGCCGACTCCCGGTTTGATATCATCCGCCTACGTTTCCTTTCATCTATGACCGGAACCGGAGGGGCTGGGGCATCGGAACCGGAGTTTGAGTTTGAATTGTCAGTGTTTTGGTCCGACCGGTTGGATTCATCCGAACCGGAACTCGAACCAACAGGTTTTGGTGATTGAGGAGCACATGGGAAGGGGTCGAAACATCCCCAAGGCGTAAAGCCATTCTCAAAGGACTGAAATGGGTTGTCGAGCATCTGTTCAACCAATGGGCTAGTGGCCGAAACTGTATACAGCATGGCTGTACAAATTGCTAAATTCAGAGGGGAGGAAGGAAGGAGGAGGAAAGGGAAGAAAGGCAGCGTCGGGGGCTCGTATTTATGGGCAAAGTTGGTAGGGCCCACAATGGGAATGAATCATGCCTCTTCAAGGGTGTATTCGTCCATAACCGTATGTTTTATGTATAATCCGTATGTGTACAGGGATTGGCTTTCTAAGTCAGTGGGCACGATGATGATCGTTGCCTTTTCTTAAAGGCAAACTGAAGCTGACAATCGCATAGATTGTATGGTTGTGTAGAGCTTTTTTAAAAAATATATATATTTAAAAAAAATGTATTAAATATTTCTTTAATTTCTAATACAAGTAATTTAAAATTATTAATAAAAAATAGTTTAACAATATTTTAAAGCAAACGTATTTTCAAAACCTCTAAACAGCTGGAAACTCGCTTCCAAACATGCACATAATTGGCTTTTGATTTGGCTAAGCCAAAAAGACAAAACAACTGGGCTCCACTGCTGACGCGTGTCCAATGTGATTGAATCCGCGTGCGAGGAGCCAAGCGTGTGGCTTGGCTCTTAGGCACTTGGTAGCTAGCCTGAGCCTCTAGAGAAATTGGGTGGCATCACATGCATGTCATGAATGATCGAAGAGAGCAAGGTGGTTTTTAATTGTTTTTAATAATTTAATCTCAAGATTTTTTATTTTTTTTTATTTTTGTAAATAAATCTTAGTTAACATTAATATAGTTTTTTTAGTAAACCTCATCCTTGAAAAACACACTTTACGAGCTCAGGTGAGTGGATAAAATCCGACTGTCTCAGGTTATTAGAAGAGATGCATGTCTTAACTTGAACTCGAAATCTGCTGTGCAGATCTCAATCATTAAAATAGATTAATATATTAAAACTAATGTAAATATGCACTGAATGATCATTTAAGAAAAAAAATCCTTGAATTGATTTAAAAATACTTTTATTGTCAAATAAAAAAAGAATTGTTTAGTAATGGAGTGGTGCGGGATCAGCCTCACAGCTAAAGATTGAAAATTATATGTGTCGATCGCTTTTAAGTGATGTCACATTTGCTTAATTTCCTATATGAATTAAGAACAGATAATCATATTACATGAAAACGAATTACAACACACTTGTTATTGATTATTCTGTTCGGGCAGTGAGATTACTTATAATTGATAGAGCAAAAATCATAATTATTCTGTTTATTTAATTATTACATGAGAGATACCGTCCCCAGGAAAGTCACCACAAATTGCCGAAATATTCTGATATTTGGACACAACTTAGGAGATGATCCATTGAGATTAAGAGAGTGACACGCCAACTTATGATTAATACCTTAAATAATTCCAGTTTCAATGAACTTGTCGAAGTGCTGCTGTCTTTGCCGAAAGGCCAAAAAAGGGAATCTGTAAGTTGAGGGGCATCTAACAAATCAAAGTTAAAGATCTATACTTCTTCGACTTGTATAATGTAAAGATTTGGGATCTCAAAAGTCTTCTTTTTATAATGTTGAGGAATGGATATGGATAGGAAAAAAAGGGAGAAAAAACCCAGTTTGGTATCGAATCTATATACAAATTCTCAATCAAGTCTCAAACCTATGAATGTTATTGATCAGGCTCATATGTTTTTGGATAAAATTTATAGATTTCGATAAATACAAGGACCGAATTGGTGATAAAGAATCTTTAGCTTACTAGAATCATAATCAGGGTAACCGAGAAGAGACTCATAGACAGAAAAAGAACAACTTATAACCTGTTCTTGCTGAGTAAATAGAGGCCGGCATTTAAAAAGGAAGTTGGGCAAAAAGAATGCCTTTTTCTGTTCTTTCATTTGTTTCGCTCCCTTTTTACACCACCAATATCCTAGCAATCTTAGCATTGAAGAACTTCGATGATGCATCTTGTGATGCTGTGCTGATTTTTATAGCTTCAGTTTTTTTTAAAATATAAATTATAGTTTTTCTTACCATTTGTTAAAAATTATTATTCGAAGAATTCATGCAAAACTATGGTGTATAAAGCAAAATACATCTCTTCACACCAGATCACCACAGAAATAAATAAAGCATAGTTTCAGTGAAGAAAGACAAATATAGCGGCCTGTTTCTTAATTTTCTTATTTGCTACAAATAAATAAGAAACCTGAGAAGAATCTCGAATAAAAAAGCTTCGATCACCAAGTCACTTGAAGAATTTAACCTATAATCTTTTTCATCGATATGATCAGCATCTTAGTTAGGATCTGAAGCTATTCATGCCCAGTTCACATGTTCATCGGTTAAAATTAAGCACCTTGTGATATCCAAGTGATTATAAAATGGGTCAATTTCAAAGAACCCATGATACATAATGCACGCTGACTGGTTAAGTTCCGGGCTTAATTTTAAGACTTCAAAATTTCACTAAGAGTTCTTACTTGCTAATCAATAGAAAGATCAAATGGGCCAAGGTGAGGATAACCACACCAGAACGAACGGCCCATGATTGGCTTTCAAGAGAGTGAGAAAAACTTGCTTCGAGTTTTTAGTCGACACCATGGCTTTTACGAGAAGCAGTATTTGGCTTGACATCCATCCATCCATCCATCCATCCTTGGCATCATGGCCAGCATAATTAAGCCTGGCTCCACACTTCGCTGATAATTTGTTCCTTCATCAAGAACCCTACCAATGAAGACACGCAAGACTTTGGTTTATAAATGTGGCGGGAAGCTACTGACAGGTTCAGTTTCTTGTTCACAAATAATAATCTTTTCTTTGTTAATATTGGAATGGCCCTTCACAATTCACACTGATTTACTAGGCCTGGCCCCCTTCCAACCATCTTTCTGTAAGAGTTAGGCGTCGATATCCAGTCCAAACCCCAATCATGAAACAGGTTCCAGCAAATTATTGCATGGTGATTGCATTGAACAGCTACCTAGCTACCTGACGATATCCTGTTTGATCGCAGCTCCATGGCCGTACTCCACTGACCTTGCAACCTGGAAACCCATGTGAAATGAAGGTATAGACACACATGCAGCTAGCTTATACACAGCCACAGGCTCTGCTCATAGCAAGAAAATGACATGGATCGAGCCTCACAGTTTTCTATGTTGTACAGATCAACACTGTCCATGGTGGACTTTGCAGCCCTCTGTGCTCGTATTGTCACGGCGGAGTCCAATCCTGTTTTGGTTCCATATCAGTACTGTGTGTCTGCAGGACAGGTTCGAAGATTTTATCTTTAATCTTGGGCGTATAATTTCTATCATGGAGCCCACCGCCCAGGCAATTAGACATGGGATGGAAGACCCTATTTTCATCTTTAGGTTTATAATTGAAGCCAGTTCTTCGGTGTACCCTACCATTCAACTTTCACAACTTCTTCAATAAAGTCTGAAAAGATTGCTCATGAATTCCCACAGTGATAAAAACAGACCACACATGATCACTACGGCTATAGGATAAGGATTGCTAATTAATTTTATTTTTTCCACATATAATTAAGCTAACCCTTTGAAGTACCTGTTCTTATGATTTGTTCTAGCTTGTTTTCAGGCAATGATGCTCTAAACTCAGTTATGGATGACCTATTTAAATTCAAATTTGTTGGGATTTTAACCAAGTTTAGGACCCAAGAATTCCTAATAAAACTAGAAATATTTTCAAAATGATTTCTTTTTATTCAAACAGCCTGTTAGCTGTCATGGAAATGGAGTTCAGTGATTATAGACCATAGAAAAATCAAAGGGGAAATAGGGTTTGACTCTCGGAGTTTGGGTGCGAAGGAGCCTAATCCAATATGAAACCAGCCCAACGAGTGGCGTAAATATGATAAGTTTGAAAAGCCATGCATGCTATTTCTAGTCAAAGAAGCTTTCTTCCTTCTTTAATTTTCCAAATTTGAATGCACTGAATTAACATGACAATACAACATCCTTCAAATCATATAAATGTTTTTTTTTTTTTATAGTAATCAACAAAAAAAAGAGAAGACAAATTGACTGGTGATATTTCTTATATACCGACAAAGAATATATAAAAAGAAAGAGGTAATAATAATTATATTGTCTACAGTTTGACCATTGATGGAATTAAGGAATCCAATCAAATGGCATATCAAAAGAAATTCACAAATCCCAATCTCTAATTAGCATGGATTCATAAATACGTTTGGAATTCGGATCCATTTGCCTTGCTTTACCTACCGAAAGGATTTCATTTGCAAATGCTTTTGACTCCTTCGACACTTGCTTTCGCTTTCGGTTCTTTCTCATTAGAACACACCCGATCGATTCCTTGCCACAATATTAATCAAACGAAGAATAGATCTGTTTGTTTTTCACTGTTCTTTAGTCAACCTTTGTAAACAAAAGCGAGATCATGCATGCTCTCTTATTATGTTATGTTTTGTTTCTTTATTTATCTTGGTAGCTAGGTTAATTCAAGATATTCAGCAAATCCTCGTGTAGATGGCATCAGCATGAGCTCCGTGTTGACTTATGCATGCTATGATGTGAAAAATTCAGAATACATTTGGTGTTACGAATCTTTGAATAATCTTCGTGTGTGTGTATATATAGATAGTTATTTTTCTTAGCTCTTTAAGGGGGAACGATACGATTCTGATTGTGCCATTACAGCATAATTAATTTGACCCGAAAATATTATCTCTAGAAACGTATTTTATAAATTTAAATAAACGAGTAAAATCTTATCTATTTTAAATTTTTATAATAAATATATATCCTAATTTAAATTTAAAATTTATTATACAAATCATAGATTTTCTATTTAAAATTTATTATACAAATCATAACTTTTTCTTTTAAATCGTTTAGATTTCTTCCTTTAATTTAAATTTAAATTTATTATACAAATCATAGATTTTCTATTTAAAATTTATTATACAAATCATAACTTTCTTTTCTTTTAAATCGTTTAGATTTCTTCCCTTCGCTTTTCAGTACCCATGACAGGCCAACAACCAAATCTTTTTCCTGCTCTTTATCCCAAACCCAAGTCATTCTATAAAATATAAAGGTGATATTCTCGATGAATCTCAAACTTTTTTTTTTGGTATTAATTCCAAGTGGTCTACCTTTAATTAATTCCACCTTTCTTTCTAAATTCCTTTTTAGAAGAAGAATATTAAAAAAATCTTTAAATTTAATGTGCGATAGTTAATTATATTACACGCTGATATCCTACAAGTCTCCCACCTACCACGAGTTCACACCATGACCATTACTCTTCCCCCTCTATAAATATCCCACTACACAACCCTCTTGTCCTCTCAACTCTCATAACCCCAACAATATCTTCTATCTTTCCCATATACTAATAATATTCTTTCAACCATAGGAAGTAAAACAATGGCTAATGTCAAGGCTACAACACTCTTCTTGATCGTAGCCCTCCTCCTCTGCTCCACTCTAACCTACGCCGCCCGCCCTGAGCCAGACTTCCCTAATGGTTCTTTGGCGAAGAATCACCAAAAGGTTGGTTAGACTTGGAACTTATGATTTTTTTTAATTAATTGGTTTTTATGAGTTTGATAGATACTACTTTTTTTATTTTTGGAATTTGTTTAGGTTGTCGAGGCTGAGAACGCAGAGGTGATGGAAGAGATCTGTGAAGGAGTTGGTGAGGAAGAGTGCTTGATGAGAAGAACACTTGCTGCTCACACCGATTACATCTACACCCAGAAGCAGAAACCATGAAGTAGACAGCTACTCGTCTCAATCTGTCATGATCTATACTACTTGTTTGTGATCATGTTGCATGTTTACTTAGCTTAAATTATAATCAAAATTTGTTCAAAAAAAAAGATTATATATATATATATTTATATATTGTAGTGGTTTATTACCAATGGTTTTTTTTATTGCTCCATTCGTTTGGAACATGTTGAAAAGCCATATAGGGTTTGGTTTTTCTAGGATAATTCCCATGGGTGTAACTGAACTTAATTAATGAAATCTCCTAATTATTTACCTAGATATTTCAACCTTTTAATTAACCTGTTTTTGAAAATAAAAGCGCTTTCTCAGAGGACAAACAAAAAAAAAAACTATTCTCAAGAGGTATTGAAAAGACCTGAGAAAATGCCATATGATCCTTGCTGTGCAAACATATCCCTTCTCATATTCACCGAACACTCCCAAATCATCAGTGTTAATTAATTCTATACAGCTAATTAAAGAAGGTTGCTTCGGGACTCGGTATCGTTCGATCCTACAAAGAGACGTTGGTGAAAATATGTTTTTTCTTAACAACATTTCAAAAAGTAATACTACATGCAGTTCTATATAAAATGCACTAAAATCTCTGTTTTTTTTTTTTTTTAAATCATGACTATTATAAAGCTACATGAATCATGGAAGTAGATGGGGTTGTATCTGACCTAACAAAAATTCTTTTCTCGATCGAGTCATGGCAATTTCTCTGACTCCAACAACTTTCTACTACGTTAGGCAAAATCTGGGTACAATCCACGCTGCTGAATAGTGTACGTTTCGCCATTGCGCCACCATGCAAGGATAATTAGTGGTTAGGAAAAATACTAGAGGAGGAGTAATGTTTTGATATGAGTGGCCCTTGTTGTTAATATTTATTTAAGAGGACAGTAAGTCGTATTAGCTTAGTCTATAGGTATATGAACACAGTCATCTCTCGTTAATTAAGGAAACCAAAGTCTTTTTTTAAAGGCATAGGCATTATCAAGATATTCTAGCTACTAGAACAAAGATTTCTACAGTAGATAGCCCCCCCACGACAAATTAAGCTCTTCGTTAAACCGTTTCTTAAGGTTATAGATCGTAGGTTGTAGCTGTGTGACCATCGATCTAAACGCTAATATTAAAAAAACATAGACCACAACAAAAATGAAAAACAATTAAAGCACATTTTGCATAAGATATAGTTTGGAGCTCTAGACAAACAACCACCCTCCCAAGTTCAGTTTGAAGGAGAAAAGAGGTATAAACTGTTGTTGGTGAGAGTTGGCTGTTGAGCAATGAAGGGAATTTGATTGCAATGTGGGTGTATTGGCCATGGCAATAAATGAAGGGACTTGATCTTCAGATAAATTATTATAATATTTATCAGGAAATTTTCTACTAAGATCTCGATGGAATTTGGATGATAGTCGGGGGCCATAAGGAATGATTTTGTTTGACTTAAACATGGTGAGAAAAAAAAGTCAATTAGTATCTAGAAGAGGAGGAATGGGTATTCATGGATTTATGATGAATCCATGTGGTGGACCTGCTTGCTCGCACCACCATTTATATGGACCATTAGCAGCTATCCTCCATAGCTTCTGACAAAACTGTGGTCACACACCTCGCTTTGTTTTTGCCATCGCTCCTTCGATCACAAGCCCATGTTTCATAGATTGTTGACAGGGAGTGTGTGAATCAAACATAAATCATTTGACTTGAGGAAGTCATGGGTTCAAGCTGTAACTAGCATTTGCTGTTATATATAGCCGGATATGATGGGTGGCAATTTCTTGCAATAATTTACATTGTAACCGTAGATGGAGGATGTTCAACTAGTCAACTAGCTCGCATTGATCCTTGAATGTTTATGGTTTAGGGAAGGAGATCAAGCTGTAATGATGTGCATAGAATAATGAGTTTTCAAGGAGTCTAGGTGATAAAGTATCTACCTTACAAGTCTTGAAGGAGATCAAGCTGTAATGATGTGCATAGAATAATAAGTTCTCAAGGAGCGTGTCGTGGTGATAAAGTATCTACCTTACAAGTATTTAAGTTAAAATGTGTTTATTTTATAAGAATTTGAGATAATTAAGGTTTTATTTGTTTAACCTAGATTTATAAAAATGTCTAAAAAGAGAGGGTAAAGTTTTCTCGAATAAAAAAAACATATAATAAGAAGGAAGTACTAGAAACTGCAAGCAACCTGTCGATCATTGAAACTCTGGTACACATGAATTTGAAGCATCTCTCTTTTTCAAGTTTCTAGTTTTTTTATATTCATCTGGAAAATAAAAATAAAAATGTATTCAGGTTAAAAATAATAAAAATATTTAAGTTATGTATTTGATATTGTTATTGAACCTAACCAAAAGAACTAGTTCTCAAATATGTTGTTTTGACTTTTTATTTTAACTGAATTTCAAATTAAATTAAATTATACAAAATTTATTCTAACATAATTACCTTTTTATATTTAAAATGCTGTTTTTTCTTTCACAAGAAAAAAAAAGTTTTTATTATCAAAATTAAACTCTAATTTAATTGGTAGCCATGCGGCCCAAAAAAGTTTTCATGGGCTATTAAAATACGAAAAGGTTAGGCGTGGGATGGCTCACAAGGCCATACAAAATGCTTGTCATCAAGGCCATCTTACTTTGACCCAAAAATTACTGGAATCTAAAACCCTGAAATTGAAATTGGAATTGAAATTGAAGAGAAGCATCCATAAGCTAAAAAGAGAGGGTCTTTGATCTCTTTGAATCCAAAATTATGTTCTTTAGAGGCAGGTTTCTATCATTTCCTCTGGTGATTGGAGCTGTTATGTAAGTTTTCCTTAAGTTTCTTTTTCCACATACTTGTTTGTTTCTTACTTCCTGTTTATGCTGCTTGGATTTGCTGGCTGTCTTTTGCTCTTAAAAACAAGCATGTGTGTTAAGTTTAGCCCTTTAGATCAGATATTTTAGGACCCGTTGCCTCTTTATACAGATAGATGGACTTGATTCAACTGAATTGTAATGGGAAAATTTTGGAGAGTTGACGTGTATTTGTTTTTAACCAAGGCTTCACATTTATGCTGATTTTAAGGAATCTTTTGGAGGTCAAAGTACTTGTTGAAGCTCTTGTTATTAGCTTAATTGCAGAAGCAATCCAGATAGCCTGAGCTGATTTCATAGATGTTTTAGAAATTGTGGATAGTGGCAGTCAAGAGGGAAAGAAGTTTCATTGCTTCTTGATTAATTGCATCATTTGATTGCCAAGATGTGAATTATCTGGTAAATGTGACTTGATATGATTGATTCTACTCCATTTTATCCAACTCCCACTCTGTGGGGATATTTGGATTTTCTAGCAAAAGTAACTGTGAAGTAGAAATCATGTTTTCTATGGAAACCTAATGCTTGCTTCTGCCTTCAAAATATGTACTGCATTTTCTTGAAATTCTGCATCCCACAATTTCTGTGCAGAATTTGAATGGAACACATTTTTCTTCAAAAAAAACATATGGTGCTAGAAAAATGAAATTGAAGTGGGAAGAGATTTCACATCCAATAATTCTTGCTGTTATATGTTCTTTTTGTTTAACTCGCTGCTGTTGGGTGGTTTTGCTGCACTGAGTGTGAAAGTTATTTGCCATCTGCACCATGAATTTCCCTTAACTCATCTTGCTTGCAATGGAATTAATGTTGTCCGTGGAATTCCTTCAGGCACTCCATTTGATAGATGTTTCATTTTTTTTTTTCTCATACTATTGGAACTGAATTATCGGCATTTTGATGGGTGGCATTTCCTTTTAAGTTCTGCTAGGCTTTTAACATACAACTACGTGCAAAAAAACAAAATTACAAGCAAAAGTCAGCATGCAATTCTTGTTCTCCCTTTTGGCTTCTCCTGAGAATTGAATAGAGCTCCACTTACGGCTTCTTCTGAGTTTACTTGATTGACCTATTCTTGTGTTTTGTCATTTTCTTTCTGAAATGTCATGTCAACATTGGACAGATAATTTTATCTGAAACTATTTTTGTAATAACAATACAATGGTATAGCTTTCTGACGACCTCAATTTTCTGTTAATCTCACCCATCAGCTAACAAGCCTCCAATCAAAATTCTCATATTTTCATAACATGTCTTTTATGCTTTGGGAATGACTTTATAAGGATTTTGCAGCATTGGAGTTGTTTCAGGGAAGGCAATATTTGGACCCCCACTTGATGAGTACTGGAAAAGGAAGCTTGAGGAAGAGGCAGCTGCAAAAGAGACTGACACAAGCTCCTCCTAGCAGATAATACTTTGAAAGAATTTCCGCACGACAATAGCGGATAAATAAATTTTCCAGCTTGCTTACTCATATGTTTTATTCAATTTTTAAAATGTAGAATCTGGAGCACATGATGCTATATTTTAGATAAGGTGCGGTCCCAGCTACACATGTGGCAGGATAAGATAAACATGGTTGGCTGTGTTATTTCATTCGCTTGTTTTCTGGTCAAAGTAGAAAGGCTTAAGCAACCTTGACCTCATGCCCTTGACTGCACTTCACAATAAATTATGTTGTTGAATTTTGCTCTCATTAGGAGGCCATTGGCGGTGAAGTTTAGCATGTTATTGAACTTCTCTGAGAAGAAGACAGCTCGTTTATTGTATACTGATCCTAACTTGAGCATTGATCCCTTCTGTTCATTTCTACCTCAAGCTTCTTATAAACATTTTAACCTTTTCACCTGGGCCTTGCATCATGGTTTGAGTTTATGCTATACATTTATGTTGCTTAAAAAGTGACGCTTGTTAGACTAGAAGTAGGCGAACCTTTAACCACTGAATTATATTCCTCCTTTCTGAAGTTGGATCCATGAAACAGCTCATAAGCGTTTCTCGGATAGGAGCTGGGAGTTGGGAGCAAGCTTTCTTCTTCATGGACATGTAAACGCGTTGATGCTGAAAGACATGATGTAAACAAAAGAAAGACATTTAGTGACAAACTGAGGGCTCAGGAACCCTAGTTCTAGGTAAATAATTCCTCAGCAACAACCTTGCAAAATCCAAAAATGTTAAATCCAGATGACTACGCTCAGATGTATTTAGATCAAGTGATGAGATTTTTTTTTTTACTGCAAGGAAACTCCATCCTTGAAAAGGGTATTTTGTAGACCAGATAAATGAGTAAAACTTCAGATATTTCATACTCTTATAAAAAGCATTTTTCCATGCTCCAGCTCATGAGAAACACGTGCAATATACAAGTTTGTTTATAAGTTTATATTGCCGCAGCCTTCATGCAACGATGCAGCTTCAAAGCTAAAACATGTTTGCCAGTAATATACAAGTTTGTTTCAGCCTAACAGAATAGGAAAATTGTAACTGGAAAGAAAATATCCAGAAAGTTAAAACATGAAAAAAAGAACCTGAACATGATCTAGATAGAAAGTTACCCTAAACCATGTTACAATGATAATCAGCTGTTGAAAGTAGGCTTGAACAGTGGAGTGGAGTTCATCAATAATCCATCGGCAGCAGGCACTGCATTACTCCTCATAATCAAAGAAAATCTTGATCTCTATTGACGATTCGAAGACATTACAGAAAATCCACCTACGGGAAAGTCTTCTTTCATAACTTGAAAACCACAAAAGCCAGTACGGAATCAAAATGAAATTGAATCATGTAAATGCTCTGCATATGCATAGTATGCATGGATTTACAAGATAAAACCAGTTTCTTACAAATTTATTTAACCGTATACATTACTATATGTTCATGTCTCTTAAATGGTACCGAAAGAAGACAAGCTTTACGGCAATCTCAGAAGAGAGGATAGAAATAAGAAATTTATATGGTAAGAAACATCAGAATAACTTCCTTAATTATACGGCTTATATTAGATAAATTGAACTATAAGAAACAACTAGACAAGAACGCATCCTTCAGAGACAAAGTTGCTTGAATGAGCTCACCAAATTAATCACAAATGATACAGAACTAATCAAAAATATAAACTGGCACCAAGACATAAGCAGTACCGAATATTTGAAAGCACAAAGTAATGCATCCAATCGCAATAACAGAGGATTTAGTCATTACAAAGTAATCATCAGAATATATTCCTATTCATCTGACGGGTGTATAAGGATAATTGAAACTGTTGCCATTAAACATCTACAGGTTCTTTCAACCAAACATCCATTCTCTTCGATATTATCACACAAACAAAAAAAGTATTGCATAAGAAGCTTCTGAGATAACAAGCAAGATTGAATTATCAAATAAGCCTTTTCTTCTTCTTCTTCTGGTATGGGGAGATGAATTGAGCTGTACAAAAAAAATAGAAACATAACATATCCTTAAGTTTCATGAAAGAGTTGAGAGAACTCAATGACAATTGATGTTGAAATATTCAACCACTTAAGCTGGAACCAGAATCCAATCTCCATCTAATACGTGCAAGCACAAAGAAATGCAGACAGTTGCAACAACAGAGGATTTTGCATTGACATATCTCACTACTTCAAGACCACTGTCAACAAGAAGCTCATGAACAGTATAAACACATCTCCTTATTCCATTACACAGCTTCTCCAGTAGAAACTCTAGGAAAGACCGAACAGTCTCGAATGTAACCCTCCCAGTCACATCGAGAACAAGCCTCCTGTTGCTTGGCACTGCCAGTGCAGATGATACTTTATTAACCCACCCATTCTCCTTAACCTCATCAAATGATTTTCTTGCTTTAGAATCACTACAAAACGCTTCTTTTCCACAGAGCTCATCCTCCACTGCACTTTCTCCTTGATCAACAGCCAAGTATGGGGAATCGAAACTCGGATTCTTGCTAATATCTCCAGTTGTCAAAACTTGATGAGATGTCTTGACAAGAGCCTCAATTGCATCATTACATACTGATACCAACACCTCTCTCACTTTGGTTTCGTGTTTAGGATTGGTTAATCCTGCAAAAAAATCATCATAGGTGTTGATATGCATAGTTTTGTCAAGGTAAACCGCAACGGCTGTGCTCACAAATAACTGAATACAATCACCAATCAGCTCTTTACACTTATGACCACAAACCACATCCACCAGTTTTCGAGCAGAATCATGACCATCATTACCAGTAGCAGAAGCATTCAAATCTGAATTCGAATTCAGACGACCTTCACATAATCCCAAAACCAAGTTCCTAGCAAAGCTTCCAACAACAACAGAAACAAAACCAGACCCAGCTGAAGAGCAAAGCTTATCAAAAACCTCATCCAATATACTTTGACTACCATTTCCATTGGAATCAGCACCATGATCAATTCTTCTTGCACTGGCTTGGTAACCACGCAAAGTCCCCACAGTTAAAGCTTGTGTAAGGGTAACTAGTGCATCCGAGAACTCATTTGACCTTGCCACTTTAGAAATTTGATTGAAACTATTGGGAATTTGGTCTGATTCGGATTGAACAAAATCTTTAAAATCCTTAGAAACAACCCCAATAGTGTCAGCAGAATCCGAGATAGCTTCAACAACAGCAACAAAAGCTCCAAAAATCTTGGATACTCGCTTTCTTTTTTCAGCTAATGAAGGGAAGTTATAAACTTTATAGGCAGTATAAGTAGAGAAACCAAGAGCTGCTAGTAAAAGAGCCCACCTCTTCTTTCTTCTGGTATAATTAAGAAGACCCTTTTTCACCAACTGCAAATCCATTTTGATGATGAAATTAGGGGATCAAATGAAGAAGACACAGTAACAGTTTTGCATAAAACCTCACTTCATATACTTCCTGTCTTGTCTGTTTAAGACAAAAAAAAAAAACTGTAAAGATGAGAGAGAAGGGAATGAATGATGTCAAGACGGTTGCAGAGAGAGATTCATAAGTCGGTTTGCCGTGGAGTATAGAGAAGTTGATGTGTGTACGTTCAGAAAGCTGTTACTGTTTGTGGATAGGGAAGAAGAGAAACGATCAGCTTCCAAGTTCAACCAACAACCTATTGATATTATAAAAGTTATCATAGTTTACAACTACTTGGATTGCGCTCGTGTGATATAATAAAAAAATCAATATTTTTTTTGTTATAATAATAATAAATCAAAGTCTTAACTTCTTAAATTATTATTACCATTATTGTCAAAACAATAAACATTATTCAACAAATCTTAGAGAAACCAAAAAAAAAATTATTAATAAAAAAACATTTAAGAACAAAAACTAAAATTATTATTATTATTCTTAATATTAATATTATTATTGCTTTAATAACGGGAAGAATCAAAATTAAATTAAAGGCTTAAAAAAACATAAAAACATTAATAAAAGAGCAATTGAAAAAATAAAATAAAAAAAACAATAAAAATTATTGACTGGAAAAAAAATTATTTGACATGAAAATTTATAAAAAAAAAATATCACACTACGTTGCATAACTGTTAAAAGAATAAAAATTATCAAATTATCCCGAGAGAAAAAACCCCCCTATAAAACATTAACAAAAGAGTAAGTAAGAGAATACCATTAAATTATTATTATTATTATTATTATTATTATTATTATTATTATTATTATTATGCTAATAAATGATAAAAACTTTAACAAAGATCAAAAAAAATCATAACAACTTTAACAAAAGATCAAAAAAAAATATCAGGTAAAAAAAGTCATATGACGTAAAAATAAAAATAAAAAATGAATTCCAAATGATCATAGATATAAAATAAAATTTAATAACTAATTTTTTTGAAAAAAAATACAACTCAAACAAATAAGAAAATAACAAAAATTAAAAATCAAAGCCAAGCACACTTATATATATGGACAAAAGTAAGGATTATTCTTGAAATAAAAAGAAATAAAGGGATTAGAATAAAAAATTAAAAGTAACAGGGCTGAAATGAACATTAAATATCAAGGGATTAAAATCTAAAATTAAAGTATAAGGGCCGAAATGAAAATCAAATATATTATCAATTTTAATAAAAGGACAAAACCAAAGAAATTAAAACTATTGTACCTAATAAATTCTTCTTTTTCAATCCAATCCGGAAATCAAAAGAAAGAGGACCGAACTGAAAAATGGACATTGAATCAATTCCAACCGGAGGACCCAATCGAACTACATTCAAAACTTACATACCAGAAATCAGGACCAGAAATGAAATTGAAAATTAAGGGACTGAAGTGAAAAGGATGAAAATAAGGGGGACTGTCCTGCACAGGAGAGAGAGAAACGTGGCCAGCCGCTTTAAAAGGTCGTCGCCGCGTTCATGGACGTTATTAGCTTACACACGCCATCGCGAGAGGAAAACCACGCGGTGGCGCATCGAAATAGACTCTGGAATCATGTCTCCAGCCACAGTACGCGCTCCCTAAAGAGGGCGTGGGGCGGAACACCGGATGGCGTGTGCCCAGCACGCACTCACAGCCGAGAAAAGAAATATTAAAAAATAGGTAAATAACGGTCCTACCCTTTTGCCCAACACACACCTTTTTTTGTCTTATTAGGGGTTAAAATAGTATTTAGCCACTTTCGAAATATAATAAAATAAGAAGAAAACTGGCGAGTCGGACCGGTCCGGTCCGGCCAGACGTGTGCAATGACCACGCAGCCCCCGGTCTAACGACGTTTTTTGTCGTTTTCGGGGGGCTTTTTCGTCAAATCACTGTTCAAAATCGAAAAAAACAGGTGGGCGAACTCGCGCGACGCACGTCCGAAAAATGGGAAGTCCACAGTGTTTTCCTGAGCTTTTTTAGTATATTTTATAATAATATGATAGCGGCAAAAATAATTAATTATGTGAAAATGGTAGAAATGTCATGCCAAGCTTATGAGCTTCATTTAAAGACTTTTTCTAAGCAAGATAGCAAATTAGCTTGGTTTTTTCATAGGACTAAACTTGAAAACTTTCTTAATCAAATTTAAATATAATTCAACATCAAAAAAATATTATAACTTTTGTTTTATTATCAATTTGGCGGTCTATAATGTTCAGGTCTCCTTTACAATCTGAACATGTTTATCTTGTCTATAAATATTTCTATTAGATTCTATATATCATCCAATTACAATAATCCAACTGATCAAACCTCATGAATTAAGATTTTTTTGGATACAAGGAAATTACATCTTTTAAAAAATATATATTATGGATTCAGATGAGTAATAAAACCTCGATTATCCCAGATTATTATGAAAATATATGTTTTGATTTGAACTCGAGACTTGTTGTACAAATCATAAGTTTTTTATCACCATGTATCAAGATGATAATAGTAATGATAAATAAGTCATTATGATCCTGATAATAAATGAAATCAAGAATATAATAGTATTATAATTAGCTTGATCTCTACTATTTTTAATGAATTTTTCCATCTCCATGAACAATTATGTTGCCCGATACTATGATCTTCCATCGTACTGAAAAATGTGGACCAAATTGCTTCAACATTCACTGTTATGAACGGCATTATGGAATAAATAAAAGTTTCCTCGCCGATCCATTTCCTCACATATGGGTTAGTATCCGGCCCGAATGTTGTTATGATTAATTTGTATTCACAGGAGAAAAAAAAGGAAGAAGATTACAAAGCTAAAACGGCAGGAAGGAGAAGACAGAGCCTAACTGAACAGCTCAATCTTCTCCGACTCTCTAAACAATAGGAACACATTATAAATCCATCCCTGTAAAAAATCACAGGTCTAATAACCACGTGTCCAATGTTTAAGAGCAGAGCCGCCGCAAACTATCTACCACGTGTCGTGAGACGTATACGTGGCAAATACCCAATGAAAGTCTCGGTCCTCATCCCAGGTGACCTTAAAATTAAATCCCGTGAAACCACGTAAAATAATCAAGATCAAGAGAGGGTAGAGTTTCTGTTAAACTGACTCTCCAATATTAATCTGCTATATAACACAGCTCCGAGCACAAAGAAAACCTTCTAAAATTAGCCCAGCTACACTCCCATCTCTGTAAACGCCATGCCCTCCTTTTGCTTTTTATATGATTAATATCTGTTACACTAGGTAGCTCCTCCTCCTCCTCCTCCTCCTCCTCTCTCTCTCTCTCTATATATATATATATATATTCGAGAAATTAGTTTTTATTCGTATCCTTAATGATAAAACTTTTCTTGATATACAGGCACACATGCACACTCAAATTTGATTTGTTTTCTTTTTCATGAAAAGCTACTGCTCCTCTTGCAGACTTGTTGATTTAACCAAATTCCTCTTGCAATTTTCTTTCTTATATGATCTGTCTTTTTGGTACCGGAATTACAGATTGATTCATACGCTGAAGATACGCGTGGATTTGTTTTTCTTTGAATTCAAGAAAGAAGCTTAATATATATATATATATATATTAGAGAATCGAGACGACATTAATCTGCAGATAATCAACTCTATTGATTAAGTCTTAAGAAACAATTAATCACACAGCCGCTTTCTTATCTCCAGCTTCATCCCTACGTTTGTAATACTTAGCGCGTTCCTTAATTTTTTGTTTGTTATGAACGTATATATATAAAGGGTGATTTAGGAGGCCAACCAAACCTTGAAGCGGCGGTGCTAGCTAGCTGATTAAGAAGAGAGGAAGATGAAGACCACTTACCAGCCTTATATCGATCCTGAGTATGAGTCCCTCATTGAAAGAATTTATCCTCCGAGGTATAGTGTTCTTGAATTCTTGCAAATATAATATCTGTATGATCAGTTGTTTGATCTTGCAACCTGGTTTTGGTGTTGCAGAGTTTGCATAGACAATGAAACATACCAAGATCGCACTCTTGTCAAGGTCATTTTTCATTATCTTAAACTACGCCAGCTTTTTAATTATATGAATTGCATGTTATTTAGACCTATGTTTAATTTAATCATCTTTTATCCTGCTGGTTTAGAGTTGATAGTTTCTAGTTTGTGGATAACAAAAAATGAGATCAAGATCCCATCTCTCTGACTACCCACCGAGTGTGCACCCACTAGAACTCGAAAGAAAAGAAAAGCTTCTGCTGCTATCATAAAGTGTATAACTATATAGTTTATTATATTTATACATGAAGCAATCAAATTGCAAAAAGAAACCAGCCTAGTCACAAGACTTGGAAAAGAAACCTCTGAAGATGGAAAGAGATCACTCACGGGAAAATGAGTGAAAAGAGTTGCACTGTAACCTAGTTTCCATGGAAGTTTCACATGCCCGTTTGTTGCTACCTTAATTTGCAACCAAAAACGTTTCATTAAAACTGAGAGATTTAGCTGCTGCTTACATTGTGTTGCTGCTTTTGCAGGCTGACAGTGCAAACAAGCACGGGATTCTATTAGAGATGGTCCAATTTTTAACAGATCTTGACCTTGTTATATCCAAATCATATATTTCTTCTGATGGGGGATGGTTCATGGACGGTCAGTGCCCACTTCCCACCAAACTAGCCTCATGCCTACACTAGCTAGCCACATAGTTCTGCTATCTGCACCTATTTTGATTTATTCATATCACATGTACATGTTAATTAAGTATATTATTTGATGATAATTATGGCCCTGAACCAGTGCAGAAAATGAGAAAAGATAACTTTGTGTCAGCAACAACTATCCTTTGTCTTTGTCTTTGCCTTTGCCTTTGCCTTTGCCTTATTCATGTGGGTTTGTTTTGATTGCATGGCATGCAGTGTTCCACGTGACTGACCAGCTTGGAAACAAACTTACTGACGAAAGCCTCATCCTCTACATCCAGGAGGTCTCTCCCTCCCTCTCCTCTCTCTATCACCGTATAAGTATGTTTATACGTATAATCAATCATATATACGTCTATGTATATGCACTTAACAAGTCTTGTATAGATGTATAAACCTGCCTGCCTTTATGCTTTTAACATGGAATGGAAAACAAAACGCAGGCACTGTGTGCAAATAGGAGAAGGGGGGTGCCAAAGGAATTGCCAACTTGTCTCAGCAGAGAAGGTAGGCCACGACACCTGTCAACAGAGCACACGGCCCTGGAGATAGCTGGGACCGACCGGCCTGGTCTTCTTTCCGAAATATCGGCTGTGCTTTTTGAGTTGGAATGCCATGTCACAGCTGCCATGGCGTGGACCCACAACACGAGAGCTGCTTCGATAATCTACATGGAAGATGGGTTTCGAGGAGGGCCGATCACAGATCCAAAGAGACTAGCACATGTGCAAGAGCAGTTGGAGAATGTGGTCGAAGCCCATCATGGGATGGGGGAGAGGAGGAGTGTGCGGTTGCTTGCTCCAGCCCCAGGGCAACAGACTCACACAGAGCGGAGGCTCCACCAGTTGATGTATGCCAACATAGACTATGAACCATGTCAGGGATGCAATGGCGGAGGTGCAGCACATCGGAATAACTGTACCAAAATTCATGTGTTTATCGAATCTTGTGAGGAGAAGGGGTACTCTGTGGTGAATGTCAGGAGTAGAGACCGGCCAAAGCTCCTGTTCGATACACTCTGCGCTCTAACTGATATGCAGTATGTGGTGTTCCATGCTGCAGTTAGTTCGAAGGGTACCATGGCTGATCAGGTACGACATCAAAATGCATTTCTTTCAGATCAGAACATTGTGTTATTGAAACAGTATGATAATTGCGGGATTGATTCTTGCTCGGAATGTGGATATTGTTGCAGGAGTACTTCATTCGGCAGGAGGATGGCTGCACTTTGGAAACAGAAAACGAAAGGCATAAACTAACTCAAAGCTTGATTGCTGCCATTGAGCGCAGAATAACCCATGTATGTACTTCTGTTCATGTTTAGCTATTTTCCAAGCACTAGAGAACAATCCCTAGTACAATTTCACCATGATAAGCAATAAAAAAAAACTACCGCTTAAAATCTTGTTTGAACCTGTGAGTCATGAATTACAATCTGCAGGGATTAAGGCTCGACATTCGCTCGGACAATAGAATGGGACTGCTCTCAGACTTGACACGGGCGTTACGCGAAAATGGGCTATCAATATCAAGCGCTGAGATTGGAGCAAATGGTGATAGAGCAGTTGGATCCTTCTATGTTACTGATGCTTCAGGATATGAAGCAAATCCACAAGCAATAGAGCAGGTAAAACAAGAGATTGGGGGATCTATCGTGGCAGTTAACAAATCACCCGGCTGGACGCCAAACACTTCAAAATCTCCCTCAGTGGCTGGTATTAGCCGAACTAGCAGTGGCCGCAGCATAAACGAAGATAAACCACAGTTCTCTCTAGGAAGCCTATTCTGGTCGCAGCTTGAGAGGCTCTCAAACAATTTCAGTTCCATACGATCATGACGAGGTTCTAACTTCTTGGGTTGTACTTTAAATCTGTTGTTTAGTAAGTTCGAATGCCAGGAGATGAGCAGTTTGTGTTGCCAGTTCACTAGCATCCACTGTGATGATGAATCTGATTTGGCATTCTTAAGTACTGCTCGCTGCACATATTCACTTGAGCATCAATCAATGAAATAGATTTATTTTATATTTTTGTTTTGATCTCTAAACTTTCTATTACTAAATAACGTTTCGATCTTACATATGTCTGTACGTTTTGCACTGAAACACGTGGACAGATTTGATGAGGAAAGATCGAATCATATGGGGTCGGTTATACGTCACTCTTGTTTGCATCGACACCAAGTGCCAACCAGGCAACCAAAGGCTTCTGTCTTATGCCAGATACATAGCGCCCTTTGCTTTGACCCAGAAAATCATGTCGAGACTACATGAGTTCCCCCTGTTTATAATCTTCTTTTTTTCCGGGAGATTTTCCAAAATTTTATTCATGAAGCAAGTACAATTCCATGGTTAAAGTTTGACCGCGTCAAACTATCAGATTATGATGGAAGATGGAATCGGTCCTTGATTGCTAGAAGAAGAGAGCGCCTAAAAATAGAAATTGCCCACAAATGAATCGGTGGCGCGATAAAATAAAAAATAAAAAATAAAAAATAATCAAATCTACCAGTTGGCCTACGCAGTTCTCCCCGGATTAAAGAGTCTCATAGACTTAGACGTCATATCTTGCCAGTGTGGCACATCCATATAACCAAATGACATTATGTAGGCAACACTCTTTTGATTTCAACCCCTCCCACGCCAGGTGGCAGCAAAATTAATCCAAATTCTTCAAATGACCGTCTAATTTCAGTATGCGAGCACTAGGACAGCTGTTCATTCACTGTGATACTGACTAGAGGTAAATTAATCCGAATTCTTGAGATGTTTTTTTCTTGAAAGTTCTCCTTTTCTTTCTGTTATGTCGGGACATTTTACTAGTCAGAGTGCCAGTTGAAAACTCAGCTAGCACATTGCCAACTTCATGTAATTCCACATTAAAGCGGCATATCGTGATGGGCACCGTAAAGTCATTACGTGTGTGTGTGTATTTCATGCAAATATGATGTTTCAATTTACATTGGAATTTGGAGTTATGTACATTAGATTCCTTGGTTTCAGAATTACGAGTACTTTACCTGCTCAGACCCAGTATTTTTTACACTAACAGGGTTCATATCCTTAACTGAACCAGCAGAGCTTCTTAGCTGAACCCAATCCCGCGATTCTTTCATTGAACTCTCAGAGCCTGGTGCCCCACTTTCTTGTAACTTGTAGCTTCATCTTCATCGTCCTCTTCAAGATCACTGAATGAAACATCCTCGTCATTTCCAAGAGACATTGAGGCTCCACTAGCACCAATCATTTCTAAACTATCATCTTTCAACCAATCATCACCATCATCCTCAAATTTCTCATCCGGAATCCTGGAGGAGCTGGATGGTGAATGTTGATGTTTGGTCTGCTTAACTTTTTCTTCCTCAATTATGTATTTGTCAATGATTTGCATCTGCTGAGTACTTTCAACTGGATGCTTCTCCGTTTCTGATTCAGCTGAAACATTGGAAGGGATTGCTTCATGATCAGGTGTCTTGGGCGCAAGTGTGGGAGTGACTGCACCAGTGCCAGATGTCATGATTGTAAATGATTCAGTTCCAACATGGGATGGAACCGATAAAGTCTCTTCATACGGTAAATCAGTATGATCTTCTACACTGGAAGTGCCAACCCCAGAGCACTCTGGGGTGCACTTTGCCTTGTCTTTGTTTTGTAACTCATGAGACAACATCGCTCTCGCTTCCATTATCTGCATGCATACATGAACGTTTAGTGATGCAGGTAATCAAATTAATTGCCCACGACACAATTTAGGTAGACAATATCTTAATATCTCATGGAATTGAACTTATCTAATGACACACACGCACATATATATAGCAGTCAAGATTGGCCCTAATTGCCTTCCAAGTTTCTGCAGACAATGGTTAAATGCAAGGCAAGAAAACGACCTCTACCTACAAAGAAAAAAAAGAAAAAAAAGCTGGTTGCTACCATCATTTACTAACCATACTCCTGTGACACAAACCGAACAACAGTCCCTTACGTTTTCTATGTATCAGAGACCAAAAATCAAAATCATCAAAACCTTCTTTCACAGAAATGTTCAGCATTTCGCAATACGTACGTAAATAACGAACTGAGGCGCAGATTAGGAAGGAAGACGATTACGAAAACGGAAAACCAGATGAACAAAACAACCTCCAAAGTGACGGAAGAATTACGCTATAAGTTCAAAATAACTAAACTCAGTAATCCTCAATAAACATAACTTGAGTAGCAGTTGAACCAACTAACAATCATTGTAAAAGCAACATACTTGGGGAGTTGAGAGTAGCTGAGCATCATGTTTAGGGAGTCTAGGATGCAAGAGAACAAAGTAAATCTTCCAAAAGCAGCCCTCACTCATATATCGAGGACAAAGCTCAATCCTTAAAGCAGCTAATCTGGGAGCAAGACGCTCGACAGCTAAAGCATGTTCTTGTTGGGCATCCGATATATCAAATTCTGAAATATATCATAAAAAAAATCAGACATACCCAGACATGATTTTAATAAAGCAAGAAGACGACAGACCTTCAAAATATTGAACACGAGGAATGGGAAAGTCGAGCCAAGTCTCAGGATGCATCGCGACATCTCTAGCAAAACCCACAACTTCTTCAGTCACACCCAAAGCAGTTGTATCAATTGTCTCAATCTCATCCTCGTTACTATCGGACCCCAACTGCAGCAAATCCGAGGCGATCTTTGTGAACTCCGACACCGTTTTGTTAGTGGAAAGCTTGGAGATCCCTGACTTAAACTTGCCTCCAATTTCGGCAAAATCACTGCGAATACCGGCTATCAATGCAGCGTCGTCTTCATCTGGATGGGGATCATTCTCCGACGGTTGAGGAGAGAGGACAGAAGCGACACCCCAGAATTGGCTGGACAGGGTTTGTTTGAGATCTGTAAGATCTTCTTTGAGGCCACGAGGTGTCGTGAATTGTCGCTGTTGTTGATCCGATTCTGTATTGGAGAAATCTTCATCTTCTTCATCATCATCGTCGAGATTGAGAGAGTTAGCTATCGACCTTGCTAGCCATGCCATTTTTTTTCCTCTGGTAGTGAAGAGTGACCATATGGTGGAAACAAAAGGAGTAAATAGACTAAACAAGGATAGAATAGAGACTATAGGGACGAAATTTAACATTACCAAAGCACCCTAATGAGAAAAATAGGTACTGAATGGAGCCTGTATCGTTGCCTGTAAAGCCACACCACCAGAAATGCTACTACTTCGAAACCGCCTCTTCGCCCTCTCATCGCTTCCCTCTCTACCTCAACACGCCAAAAACCCTTTTCCGTTAACCTTCTCCTTCAATTACTCTACCCGAAAATCTCCTAACCCGAACCCGTCCGGCCATGTCTCTGCTTCAAAGACATCGAAACCACCTCCACTCTCTGACGTGGCACGGTTTGTCCGTACAGTACTCTTCGTGCCGCCGGGAGTTGACCCGGAAGAAGTGACGGAGGAGATGGTAATGCCTGGCTCGAATATCGTTGCTGGACCTTATGCGGGTCATTCCCAGATTAAGGAAGTTGAGTTTGTAAAAAGCAGTGGAAAGGCCAAGGATTGTCCGAGAGATGAGCGACCTGAGTTTGCAATTTTGGGTCGGTCCAATGTGGGAAAGTCTTCACTTATTAATGTTCTTGCTAGAAAGAAAGAAGTTGCTCTCACCTCGAAAAAACCAGGTTTGATGTTTGAAAAAAGGTTCGATTGTTTAAGAATGTTATTTTTGGATTATGGATTTTTAATGGGGTTTGATTTTTTTTTAATATTATGCAATGCAGGGAAGACCCAGTTGATAAATCATTTCTTGGTGAATAAAAGTTGGTACCTTGTAGATTTGCCTGGTTATGGGTAAGCAACTCGTGCTTCTGTTTTCTCCCTTTTTTTTAGTTGTTTTCAATAAAAGTTTAGTGACTAGCTCATCATTTCTTGGTGAATGAACTGGTGCAAAGGATGTTTCCTTGGAATTGTCTTAACTTTTTTGCGAAAGAATGCTTACTAGGGTTATTATGTATAGTGACTAGTTATCATTTCCTGGTAAACGAACTGATGCAAAAATGCTTGCTTGGTATTTTGTAACTTTTTGCGAAAGCATGCTTACTAGGTTGTATAAGCTTAATATTTATACATGGATTGGGTGTGCTTATTGTTCTGTTTTTATATGCAATTATTTAGTGCTTTTCCTCGAGGATGGGTAGAATAGCTTGCTGAACTTGTCTTGAGTTTAAGGGAAACACCTCAGCACCAGGTCTAGATCGGGGGGTTCAAATGAGGATTTAGCCTTTAAGTAAGATTCTTCGCTTGAGCTTGCTGAGTTGCAATGCCCTCCTTTTTGTCCAAGAAAGAAAAGGAGAAATCCTGCTGATATTTTTGGTGTATCCTTGCAACTTTGAGATGCTCTGCTCTAGTCAGTGGCATTTAATTAACTTATTCATGATTCATTTGTTCTGAGAGGGCATACTATTGGAGAATTGAATGACTACCCTTGAGTATCTTGTTTGTGTTGTCCAACTACGTCTTGGAAATTAGTATCTTTTGAGTATGTGGTTGAATGGTTGCCTAATAACTCACTCTGTTTTTCAGGTTTGCTAAAGCCCCGGATTCTGCTCGAATGGATTGGTCATCGTTTACGAAAGGCTACTTTTTGAACAGAGAAACTCTGGTAGCTGTCCTACTTCTCATTGATGCTAGTGTCCCTCCTCAAAAGATTGACCTGGATTGTGCTAATTGGCTTGGACGCAACAATGTAAGCTTCTCTTTAACTGTGAAACTATCGTGATAATTTTCTAATATGTATAACTAGGTTACTTGCATGATGTTATATCATTGCTTTTCATTGTTCTCTGCCATTCCATTGCGTTTCAGATACCAATGACTTTAGTTTTCACAAAGTGTGACAAAATGAAGGGAAAGAGAACAAGGCCTGATGAGAACATCAAGAATTTTCAAGAGTTAATGAGGCAAAATTATCGGGAACATCCTGCGTGGATCATGACTAGTAGTGTCACTGGTTTGGGCAGAGATGAGCTTCTCCTACACATGTCCCAGCTAAGAAACTACTGGGATCAATAAATTGGAAAACAAAATGTCAAATTTCGTGTAGAATCTTTTTTCCTTTTTTTTTTGTATTCTCATTACTTGTCGATTTTGCCAATCAAAGATTATGATCAAAATATAAGTAGGGCCCGTAACATGCACTCGTGTTGGATGTAAGATTCTTCATAATATGTACATAGATGAGTGAAGTCTTATTGTTTTCTTTAAGACCTTATCAATATCTGCTCTATGCTCAAATAGTTGGGCTTTACGGTTTTAGCTACACTATTGTCTGCAGAAACATATGTTATCTTGATTTCCAATGCTTAATTTATGTTGTTACAGAATAAATGCCCAATCCTTTTGTCTGGACCAACTGTCATGCTGTAGTCAAAGGTTGCTATTTTGAAGTTCAATGAACTACGGTCCAGTTTCTTCAGTCATTGTCCTGTGATTTCCTTCTTCTAGGGGAGGGTCACTGGCAGCACTCGCCATCTATCACACACTTATAGTTTAAACATCTTCATTTTTCTGTGCTGCATCCCATATCAGATCTGAGGGCATCTCTCAAACATCTTGAAAGTACCTTTTTTTTACTAAATCAGCAAGGATGTCAACTACTTTTGGTGGATATGCTATAGATCTAAATCTCAGATTTATAATCTCTAACACCTCATGCATTTAAAAAGCAAGCTTTTAGTTTGTATTTACAATAAGAATGCACCGGGAAATGTTGAATATTTTTCGTCTCAGCAGACAAAAATATGAACAGGGCATGCATGGATATTTTTGTGGTTGCAATTTGCTCTTCTAGCTTTGAGATACTGTACTTGCAACGAAGACAAATCAGAAGACGCAGATTCGATCCTCCAAGATTCCAGGGTGAAAGATTTGGGAGGCTGGGTGCTAAAAGTAGGATATATATCAGACAGCACTTTCCTGGTCTGATGTGCTAGCAGCAGACAAATGTTCTTTCCCGGAAGCACAAATGTTCATATTTTCTCCTGACTGCTATTATTATTTCGTGATCAGTTCTTGATTTGACCTTTTCTTAATTACTTTTCTACTATTGATATTTTGACCGGAGGTCCTGCCTCGTCGGTGGCAAGGGGTTTCTTGAGATAAAGGACTATAGACTAGATTAAAGAATATCATGAAGATTTTGATATATAATCTCTTGGATTTGACTTGATTAACATATGATATTTGAGTATTTAGGATGCTGCTGCAAAGAATTGTGAAGTTTCATTTTATTTATTTTCCCAAAGTTAAAATATTGGTTTTATATGCTAATATTTATTTTTTAAATTATACCTTTAGAGTGATCATTATACTATAATATTAATAATTATGGAATGATTGATAAAACAAGTTATAATAACTGAAACGCTGAATCTAGTTTATATGACACGTGTTATTGTTGATTATTTGTTTTAGGTTTGCTAATTTTTATAATAAAATTCTATGAATATAATTGCATTCTAATTTTAAATTACTTAAACTATGTATAAATTGTGTAATTTAAATTGTTTGAACTTTTAAATTATTTATTTTATTTGTGTTTTATTTGTGTTATACTTTAATTTACTACTTAACTATAACTTTATAATTATTAATGTATAATTAAATATAACTTTATAATCGGAGTTTAAATTATATTTTCCCTATCTTTATATATAAAAAAAAGAACGTTTTTCACGACTTGGTCCGGATATTAAGCTTTTAGCTGAGATTCGGTGTAAGCAACTAGCTGGGACAGCGGATCGAATGCTTGTTTTCTTTGAGGTGGCTTCTGTTTAACATTCGTAAGAAAAACGATGTACGTTTGATCGAACGAATTTGATCGCAACTACGTACTTGTCGTAACGTGAACCACCCAGCTAGTATGACAATTTCCGGAATGCATGCATGACTCCGATTTGATATATATATTCTGACTTCTGTGGCTATCCTTTTCACACCGAGCGAAGCCTCCATATTTGTTTAGGTCATGGTTTTGCCAAGTTGGGAAGGCAAGTACGTACTTGCCTCCAACAATTCGAGGAGAGCTTCTTCCTTTGTGCTCGGTAGCAAATGTTTCTCCTTTTGGAAGGTCAATTTCGGGGGGAATGGAAGCGGTTAATTACTGAAAAGAACAAGTATTGTTGCTTGGAAGGGATTTATAAAACCAAATGCTAAGTGATCTTTTCCAGCATTAAAATACCCGGTAAACAAGATGATCAGCCTCCTCAGGTGATCTTTCTGACAGATCTACAGGCCTCCTTCCACAAGCTTCACCTCCTCAGCTGATCTTTCTGACTCTACATCACCGCTTGCATGTTGTGGCTTAATTTCCCTGCTCTGGTAATCTCTGGTGCAAGATATCCAACAGTTCCAACCAAACCACATTGGTTGTTTGAGGAGTAGATCCGTGGTCATGAACTTAGCGAGCCCAAAATCTCCTAGCCGTCAGTTAATTAAGATCGCCATCTAATTAATAGGACATTGCTTGCTTTCACATCTCTATGCAGAAACAACTTGTTCCCACTCTTCATCAGAAGAGCAGATGCTACTTCCCTGAGGATTTGATATCGCCGATCGAGGCCAATTAAGGATAGTTTCCGATACAAATTCCGGTGTTAATGTTTCTTAACAACAAATTCTCTTATTATCTGTAACAGATTAACCCATTACTAATAGTCTTCTTTTTTCAGTAGTGCGAGTATATATGTTAGAATGAGTCGCATGGAATGAAAAGACTCGTTCGATATATACGTGAATGATGCATATTCTGTCCATTAAAAAAAAGTAAAAAATTGTTCTTAATTATGTGTAATTAAAATGATCCATAATCTAATAATAATTAAAAAAATTGAATCATAAGTAACTGTGTGGTATCTAACTATATATGTCTTAAGCTCCAATTAATGATCACCTTCAACAAATTAACTTGTGCTTCTTTGGTATATATTGTGATAGTTTACGTTTTTTAAGCTAGTCCTACTTTAAAACCATTGAATGAATGTTAATGCAATGCTAGATGAAATGAAAACAGTGTGCATTAGTGAAAGTATCTTGAAAATCATTATACACTGCATGCATTAAAAACAAATTACGCTATGCAATCCTAGCATGAGTGGCGGCAAGACCCCACTTGCATTTCATCACTTTATATTGCTCAGAAGAGCCAAATGAATGTCGTATCACACAAGCAATCATACATTACATAATTAGTGATTGCCATATATGCACTGCATGATTCACAAAATCTTGTACGAACTAAGCACTTGATCAGGTGCATGAACTTTCTTTCTAACTGCTATCAGCTGTGTATATTGGAGTGAAATATATATATATATATATATAAAGAACCAACAGTCTTGATCATATATTGATTGCATCACATTACACAAATGAGTGTCTAGCTAGCTATATATATAGCCTAGCTAGGGCTACAAGGGCTGACGATTATTCTGGTGTTTAAGAAGTTGAATGGCTACGGATTCAACCGACGCCATATTTTTCTCTTAATTACAAGGTAAAGAACTGTGGTTTTAAACTGCATCTGTTTGCAGATTAATTGAGAAAAGACGAAATGATTAATTCCCTAAGAGAAAAGAAGAAATAGGGCAAGATCGAGAACCTAGCTAGAAGAAACTGTGCTAACTGTAATGGAAGTAAAACATGGCATGGGGATGGAATTATTAACATCTAAAGCACAGTGCGTTGCTCAAGACCAGAAAGAGTTCCTGGACTCAGAAGAGGAAAGGCACACCAGGCATGAGAAGACGGTGACAGATTCAATTCGAGCGAACTCGATACGGCCATTAAACTATCTGATATCTTCATGGGTTTTACATCCAATGATTCAGACATTAACTCCCAGTACAAGGTAGACAATGGGGTTTTCGCAGCTGGAGAAGGAAGCAGCTGTGAGTCTCGACTAAATATTGCTGTTGTAGCAAGATCTAGTGGAGGAGGTGCCACGCTTTGGAGCCTTGGCTGATGCTGTGGCTCTGGCTCGGGTGCGCCAGTAAGCTTCTGAACAAGGTCTCGGAAGTTTATAGGATCCACCTTGTAAACTCTTGGTGGCGTTGGCGGCAATGGTGCTATCGGTTTCTTCCCTGGTTTCACCTGGGGTTTGCGAATTGAATGGAGTGATAGATGGTAAGATTGTTGCATTTTCAGGCCTTTTGTTTCCTCGGAGTATTGTTTGGAGTGCATGGATGATGAGGGTGTTAAAGAAGTAGAAGAATTATTATATGCTTCCATGGCTAATTAAGGCAGTGGCTCTAGCTTGAGGGAGTATTTGGTGGTGGCCTTGTGGAAGAAGATGAGGAATGCGATTTGATCAACAAAAGACTCCATTATTTAAAGACGAGGTGAGGAATGTGTTGAAGACAAATCTGTTAATGAGACAAAAGAGAGAGGCAACAACTGATTGCTGAAGCTGTTTCTTATCAGCCGACGCCAGTGCTGACATCGCCTCCATTGTCCACAGCTGAATTATTGACCCTTTTTTAATTAAAAAATATTTCCCATCACAACTCTATTCATTCCTCCTTTGAATTTATCTCGTTTTTGCTCATCTGGATCCTTGTTTTAATGCTCGTCTGTTCTTCTAGGGCATGATGATGTACCGAGCTCTAAGTCAGGTTTTTCTTGCATTGCATCAAGTTGTATGAATCTTATTAATTATGCTCACACATTTTTGTGATGTTTAATTTGCTCACGATGGTCAAAATGAAAGGAAGTGCAGAGCCTCTTATAAGATAAAATAATAATTGATTGGCCTACCATTGAAGAACGTATACCACCTCCGATGAGGTCCCACATTGCGAAGCTGGCGGCTAGCCGCCTCTGTTTGAGCCTCCTCACACACGAGGCCTTTGACCGGATCAATTTGCCTTTTGTATATAATCAAAACTCTCATTAATCTTTACTATGAGTCTGTCCCAGGCATTTCTGCTCTCTGAAAAAAGTTTGTCTTTTTTCTTAATTTTATATATACAACTGTTGTTTTTCATGCTAGTTTGTTATTAGCCTTATGGAATTAGATACGATTATTATTAAATCCTCGACATATATATATATATATATATATATACATATATAAATAATCTTTCTTCTGTTGTTTTCTAAGCGAAGTAGAATCATGTGCGTGTGAAACCGTGATCAGAGAAGAAGTCCTACCCAGCAAGTGTCATGAATTTCAAAAGCATGGAAGGTCCAATAAAATGTCTGCCAGCATATTCTACTTTAGACATGTATCAATTCTTTGCGGCGTCTTATGCTACGCATGGACATGGACCCAACTTCTTCTTCTTCTATACAGTATAAAATTCAATGAATATTGTTTTTAATTTTGTCTCATTGTGAATCTAGGGCTCATGAGATCTTTTCCTCAACTCCCACCCTCTTGATTCATGGACTAGCTGAAGATCAGTGTACCAAGAAAAAAAAAACTTTACCTGCAATTCTTACTTCTTATTCATGGTTTTCAACTTGCAGGCAACATCCACCAGCTAGCCAATCATGGATAGTCAAGCCTTGTTAAGTTCAAACTGACGAAAGAAAAAAGAGGGCTTTAACTGAATTCAAAAAAATCAATCTACTTTGTACCAATGGATTTTATGAATTGTGTATCTGGTCATTTAATAAAGTTATCTTTAAAAATAAATCAAAAATAATGATAATGAAAATAATAAGGGACAAAATGAATAACATAATCTCAACGGATGGACAATGAAAACCAATCAAAACCTCGGGACCAGAAAATTTACAATAATTAAAAGCCAAATAAAAATCAAAAGAATAGGACCAAAATAAAAAATAAAATATATGATCAATTTCAATTGAAGATCAAAACTGTATCAAATAAGTACGTAGGGATAGAAAAAACAGCTTGAATTCAAAACAAATTAAAATAAAAAATAAGGGTTGAAATAATAAATAATTAATGAATTTCAATAGAAATACAAGTTTAAAACAAATTAAAACCTCAATACCAGAATAATCATAGGACTAAAAAAAACAATAAGGACCTAAATGACTGAAATGAATAATGCGTAAACCAAGAGGTCTAACCTGTATTTCCAGCTACAAGTACAAGAGAGAGAAAAGGAGGAAAAATAATTAACTGATCACCGACAAATCTCCAACCAGAAAATTATCAGACGTGTCAATAGTTTTTTTTAAGAAAACAAATACAAAATCTGATAATTACCAAAATACTCTTCGGTTCTATTTTGTTATTTCCAAGAATATATCAGGCCCTGGCCTTACGGGCGAACTAGGTGGGTGAGCCCAAGATTATATATCCACGGGAGGAATAACTAAAACCTTTCAGCCTGCCAAACATAGCCTATAGAAATACATCGAAGCCCCAGCCTCTGGTTCTGCTTCAACAACTTCCAGTCCAGGCCTGCAAAATTTCAATCTCTTCCCAAAGAAGCAGTCAAGTTCTTGAAATGAAAGAGAGAGGTCAACAACGTAGCCCTCCAAGGATTTCAAAGTGAAATGCTGGCCACATAAATTGAGGGTTGCGTATTTTATAATTGTAGCGTAATTGACTTGAAACCCTAGCAGACATTCTTGATTTTACTATCCACAAACTGTACTGACGAGTTGCTTATTTCTTCCGATCTCTCCGTTTCTTGATCGTTCTAGTCTAGTCGATGTGGTATATTCTTGAATCTCCGACCAGCTTTGTCTCTCCAATCGATGACTTCCTGGACCAGCTGTGTCTCTCCTGGATCGCTGTAGATCAAGTACGGACTGTATATGGATAGAAGATTATAAAAAAAATATGTTTTTTTCTGTGGATATGATTGAAAGTTTGATTTGAAACATTCCAAGGAGGGCGATGACTTAGGAGAAGCACTGGGTTTTCAATGAAAAGGAGTAGATGCCTTCAAACGATGGCAATGACATGTCGATCAAATAATAATCATTCACCGGCTTCCAAGACTAGTTCCTCCCTTCAAAATAGCTGACTTCCAACCATGAATATTCACCACCTATTTTAAAACTTTTCTTCTCTATTAATATTTCAAAATGTTTCTATCGATCTTAAACATAGAATTAATCACACTTTAAATTGTTAGATAAACATGTTAAAATTAAAATAAAAACCTGATGTATTAAAAAAGATACGAGTCTATTCGTCTTTTTTCTTGACTCGAGTTACAGGACTAAAATAACTTTATAAAAATAATATAAATCTTAATTTTCAATTAACTATAATATCCTGAAATGGAAAAAAAAATCAATTACATACAAAAATACTAAAGTATATATCTAACATATCCTTGGAATTCCTGGAAAAAGTTTAAGTTCATGACATGAATTCCTGGTTGCGATGAGGATTAGTCTTACTTGGTTTTCTCTTAATCTATCAAGTTCACAAAACAGCAGGAAACATGCAGAAGCTGCAAAGGAGGAGCTTGATTCAGAATGGAAGAGTATACTGACTTGCAGGGAAGCTCATATATATAGAGAGAGTCAAAGAACACACAGCAATTGCTCGTGCGAGCCCTCCAAACCCTACTAAATCAATCCCATTTTTTTTTATGTTTTATGTCACGAATCAATCAGGCTCAAATGGAGTCGTCATTCTTGAGCAAGTGATGAATGTGACTTTGATGGTTGAACACCATCCGAATCACTGCAGGGTAAGAAACTTTACACCAAGGTAGTTGTTCGTCAGTCAAGCTTCTTTCCTGAATACCAAAAGTCAACTGGTGAGAAGAAAGCACGAAAAGTCATTTCTCAACCATTATAATTGGCAGGATGTGATGATTCGACGAGGAATAAGAGAGATGTGTTGCTTTGATTCTTCCAGCAAAGCGAGGAAAAAACCAGGCATATACGACGGCAACGTCCACAACATGTAGGCTTAAAATTCTTCATTGTAGAAACAACATTAATTGTTGGGTTTCCTCTTGTGTGCCGTTTCTGCTAGGGCGAGCGCATGCAGTTTTCTCATTAATCTATGGTCTGGCTTAATTGCTTTGAAAACGTGCCGAAATGATGGTTGTTTGGTTGAAGAGTTTATCTAATTAAACAGTCGCTCATATTATAAAATAATTATATTTTTCTCTTTTTTATTATAACAAATTAATATATACAATCATTTTGTTTTGCAAATACGAATGTTTTTTCTTACTCCAACGTGAATGATGGCTTTTATAACTTCATCATGCTAGATTAATATCAAAGATTTTACATTAAATTAGAATATTTGGCGTTATAATAGCTTTTAAGATTATATTTTGAAAAAAAATAGATTTTAAAAAATACAAATTATAATTTTTTTCTTGTACGTATTACTAAATTAAACATTTTCATCGAATATATAGCATAAAAAAACAAGGGGAGCCCGAGTTGTAAAGTGTAAAAAAATAAATATTTCTATTTAAATGTTATATATATGGGCTGACACTTCATATATAGAGTCCATGTTGCTTTCTAAAAACACATTAATTTGGAGAAAATATTTTTTAACAAAAATTAAATTAGTTTTATATATATATATATATTGATATTAAGAAAAGGAAATATTTTAATATATTTTCAAATAAAAATACAAAAAAAAAAAGTGACAAATCACCAAACCAAATGGCTCATAGTAAATTAGTAATTGACCCCAGCATTTCGATATATATATTTGCCTACCAATCCCTGCAATTGCAAATATATACCCGTCTATCTGTTCATATCCGGAATCCACAAGGAGATCATGACTTTTGAGTGACTTTCCCTTCTAAATTCTTATCTCCTTCTTCTTGCTATTTCTCATTTCTTGCCTTGAATATCTTCCATAAGAACCTGTATTTATTATCACGTCATCGATCCACACTTGGGGTAAAGATGGCTACCAGTAAGAGGTCTAGCAAAGAAAGCAAACTGAAAAGGATTCTGAAGATGCCCCTCAAGATCTTGACCAGCGCCAGGGATTTCTACATGAAAGGCTTGACTGAATACTCAGACCAGGTTTGCGTGATGAGCTGCCCTGCAGGAAATCTCAATAACATGCCTCGCAGTCACAGTGTCAGCTCCACAAGATCAAATCGCTTTGATGATGATTATAGGGAGCTTTTAAGGGCTGCATCTACAAGGAGCATTTTAGGTCGTAGCAACAACATGGATAATCGAACAAGACAGCAATATATTACTCATCAAAAACCCGCAACTGAAGTAACAGGCAATATGTCAAGGAGCCGTACCGTTGCTATCGGAAGGATCGATGAAGAAACAGCATGCGATTTTGACGAAGATGAGGATGTCAAGGCTAGGACACATCATCATGTTTATCCCAGAAGCAGAAGCTATGCTGTTTCTAAATTAAGAACTCCTCCTAGCTAGGGCGTTTCAAGCAAAGGAAAGATAAAATGAAACTTCCCTTCTTCTCTTGCTTGTTCTTTGTATTCACAGTATCTGTTTTGGCTTGTGTTCCAGCTTTGTCACATGTACCGTTCTTATTCTTGTTTCTTACAGTTGAAAAGAAAGAAAGAAAAAGGTTGTCATGACTTTCTTTCATGAGGTGAGGCTACTGATATTAATTAATCGATCTTCATGCGGATGGCCTGTCTTGTAATAAATGGAGAATTAATATACTTGATTTCAAAGGTTTGGTGCTAGAAACACCTTGAATGGAGTATTTTTATTATTATTTTTTGTGGAATTGGATACATAGCTAGCTAGTTCTCTTCTCAGAATCCTCTTCCACTTTCACATATCTTGGAGAAACGATGGGTTCCATCGGTTTAAGTAATTATTCTTTTCCCACTAGCTAGCCCCCATAGCCAGCCTAAGTTTTAAAATCGTACGTAATACAGGGCGTGAAGGAAGCAAGATGAACCAGTCGCCTTTGACTAAATACAATTCATAACCAATAACCCGGATAAGTAAGGACTGGTGTTGATCATGATCCAACCAAAAAAAAGAGATTGTTTTGTTCAAATATTGTGTTAGGCTAAGTAGCTAGATCCCCAGGCCAGTTCATAATCTGCCTTGACTAATGAATATGTTGACCAGACAACGTAGAAGTTGGACTGATTCAAACTTCCAATGTCTGGGCATGAAAAATAAAGGCAAACAAGTAGAGAGAGTCTTAACAAAAATTCCCGGTACTCCAGAATCATGTAAATATTCATGTTGGGTGCGGCAAAAGCCCCGGCGGGCTGGTCATTGGTTGCTTGCCTGCTGGAGATCGAGTTAAGATAAGAATGAATACACGGCGTTAGTTGATGATTCTAACGTTGTTCGACTCTTTGTCTTGCCCACCAAGCAACCGGTATACTAAATAAAAGAAAAGGATGGACAGCTCTTATAATTAATATCATGCTTCTAAATTCTATTTTATCTTATTTTTCTCGGTGGTGGACAGTGGCTGGTGGCGCAGGCACTGCCTCTGCGCATGATGATAGCAGCTCTATTTCTTCTCTTTCGCTCTCACTCGTGCTTGGTGGCTGCTATAATTACTCAGCTTATCTCATTCATGTTACTTAGTTGACCGGGTTTAATAAAATTGTATATTTTTATAAAAAAAAATATAAATTAAATACACCAATGAAGTTCAATTATTAAACAACTCCGTGTCAAAATTTGAAACTAAAAAAATAGAAAAAAATAAATTATTTGAGTCAACTCAGATAAGTAAAATAAAAAACTTTTTATATTTTTTTTTCTGCTATGATTCCAAATCTATTTTTATTTCATATATTTGTTTATAGATATTATATAAAACGGTTGTTTGACCGTTAAACATATAATTTCTAAATCTATTTAAAAAATGAAATCAAATGATAAATGATGATTGAAGAAAACATTTAATCAACAAAAAAAATTAACCCCAAGTCTTGTGCGCTTTCCGCCAACCCTATCGCTAACACACACACACGCATTTCCCTTTGTCAGTCGGTGCTTAGACCGCGCCAAGCTAAGAATCAAGAATGCGCCATGAAAAGAAACGACGCCAGCTCCATGAGGCCCTTCTCAGCACACTTTATCCAAAACTCCATGTACAATTTCTGTCGCGTACAGTGCCTGTGATTTTCCTTTTTTCTTTTTATTCACGTTCTGAATGGATAAAATGAAATGCAGGAAACAGAAGATGGAAAAGGCCCTGTAAGCACAGCGAATGATGGTTTTGATGTTAGTGTGATCCCAGGTTTGAGGGGTTTATGCTCTTATTTAATAAAAAATCCTCTAGTCACTTGAAACACAATATTTGAGGTTTTGAGTGCAGATGAGTATGGGTTGCGGCAGAGTGGTTCATCAACAAGCGAGGAAGATAATGATGGCGAGGGCAGATCAGAATTCGAGACCCTGAAGTTAAGTAGAGCTCAAAGGAAGAGGCTACGTCGAAATAAGCTCAAGGACGATATTTCTCGTCGAGGAAAAATAATTGGGCCGTTGCCTTTGTCAATCAATAATGCAGATGGTAATTGTAGCAGTGCAGTTAAAGAACGCCCCCCAGCTGTTCGACAAAATGATGATGAAGATGATAGGCATTTTAGTGCTGCTGCCAGTAACAACCCTGGTAAGAAAACGAACGGACCTCTGGATGTAGTTTTTTGAAGGAGATAACTTGATGCTTTTATTTGTGTACGAGTTTTCTTCAGGAGGCGGCGCTAGCCAGAGCAAGGTAAAGCAGAGGAGGATGGCGAAGAGGCTAGCAAGGGAAAAGTTGAAGCCTTCCATTGTGGAGACTGGTGTTCAGGACCACACTATGAAGTCTCCGACCAATGAGACTTGTGATCAAGATCAGAAATTGGAGGAGAAATGTTCTTGAGAAATGTCATCCATGCCAGAAACCAACAAGCACTGTTATGCCGCCGTCTTCTTTCAGAGCTTTAACATGTAATAATTGTCTCTGCCTTCTTTATCAAAATCCTCTTCTGAATCCATCCCTGTAATTACCAACAATGATTTTAAGCATTATGATGAGATCTGATCATCAAGCTTGCTGTTACTGACATTTTTGTTGGACGTTCCAGCTTAAGAAACGCGACCCATTTTAGTCGTTCTCTCTCTCTCACTGCAACGTGTGTTCCCATCGAGTGATCACACGCAAAACTTCAAATCACTCCACTTTCTTTTCCTTCCTCTCATGGTTTCTCGAGAACCAAACAAATTCTCTCAATTTCAGAACAAAATTAACAAATTGATAAACCCAGAAAGAAGCGGGGAAAAAGAGAGAGATGAAATAACGCCAACAGGCTGACACTATCAAGATTTGGTCTTTTAAGAATAACAAATTCTCTCTCTCCCCCCGCTTTGATCTTTTCAGTTCATTAGGTGTTTAGAGCAATTGCGGTTTTGATTTTCCTTTCCCCGCGTAGCAGCACTGACACTATCCAGCTTCTCTCGCACGCCACAAACCAGCAACAGTCCACGATTGAGAAGGGCTACAATACTCAACATGGCTGGAATAACTAGCCAATTAAAAGCAACAATGCTATGGTTCTTCTTCACTCCCGCGGGCTATTATAACCAAGGAGCTGGTTTAGCGGACAGGGATGCTCTAAGATTCACTTAGCAAGGTATGGGCGGCATGTGCTGTTGAAATTTCCTATCATTATCCCCTTGTGGCTTCAAGTTTCGTACAGATGAGAGCGAAATTAACAGCGACAGGTAATGAAAGTGAAACACAAGGATAATTGCTAGGAAAAAGTGAGAGGAAGTTGGATTACGTGCAAGAATGACAGCAAAAAATGGTAGAAAACATACACAACTAGCTTTTTTTTAATCCTCATTTTTTTCTCACGGACCCCAGAGAAGCATTGCCAATTGTTTCAGTACATAATCAAGGCAATGGTGGAACACTAGACCATGCTTAAAAAACAAAACAAATCATTCCAGAATTATCACGGACCTTCATCGTTTTTTGAAGAAATTTTCAATTCATAAGAAATTTATTTTGTCTCTAACCACATATATTTATATATTCCCTCTAACCAAATACATTTGTTCCTGCTGTTCCAAGAAGTTGAAATCAATGGAAGTTCAAACTTTTGAAATGGAGAGCATGGGTTCAAATTAAAGGTTTTGTGAACAATGAGGTTACTCATGACCACCTATCATGCTTGGACGAGAAAGCTACTAGACAAACCCGAGCCAGCAGGGTTATATATACTTGGTCAGCATGGAGACCAATCATTTCTCAAAAGAAGGGGGAAAAAAAGAGCTACAAAGAAATAAAAGGAGTAAAATCTGCAAGAGTTCTTCATTTATACACAGCTGTTGGTATAATATAATCCATGTCTTGTTAACTTTAGCAAGACTAGTTGAGGACAGCGGCTGCATAATAATCCAGCCATCCCTCCCTTGCCAACATAAAATATGCAGCCATGTCGCACGACGGTACGGGAATGGAAGGCTTGAACCACCACCCTAGACAAGGTTTTCTGCCATTCAACAAAAGACTCGCGTGAGTACCGAGTACTAGAAAATGGTGTATAACTCAATTTTATACATGGAAGTCACTCAGAAATCTGAGATAATAGATGAAACATCATTCTGCTCAGCTGCTCGTGAACAACTAACATCCACAACTAGAATTTTCCAGGATCGAATGATCTGCCGGAAAGGCATTGTAGCAAACTACCGGAAGGTAGTCAATGATCTACCATGATTGTCAAACTTAGAAATTATCAAAAAGAAAAAAACAAAAGGAATAAACCCGAAATCCTAGTCCCTATAATGCCCAGAAAAGCACCATATATAGTTTAGATTCTTCAGTGGCATGGCAGAAATTCTATTGATTCTTCAGGTGAACAGTAAACATAACCCCCCAAATTAACAAAATCATGCTTCCATCATACAAAGTCCTTGACAAGTGGAGCATTATCCTTCAATCATGCACCAGTTTAAGCCCCAAAAGATAAAGCAAGAACATCAACAGACTTGCACAATCATTCTAATTTACATATAAAGCAAAAAAGAAAAAGGAAACGAAAGATAAAGCAACCAAAAGCAATAAAGAGCCTAGAGATACCCAAACACTGCATGTTCCTCCCTTATCACTGCTTAAATTCATGGGTTGCAGAGCCTTCAATCATGGCCATGGTGTTTTTTACTCTCTTTTCGAAGAGTAAAACACAACATGGCCATCAAATCATTGTTTAAAATTGGTCAACCATTTATCGCTTTTACTTTATACTACAAATAACGAATCACCGTTCTATAAAAATAAAGCCCTAAGATTTTAAGTTACTCGTACTTAAATTATTGTTGTTTAAGTGTGTATTTGAAACTGTATTTTTAAAGTATTTTTGAAAAATATTAAATTTTTTTTTATGATTTTAGATTATTTTGATGTGTTAATATCAAAAATAATTTAAAATATATATTATTTTGATACATATCTAAACAAAAAAATATTTTAAAAAATATGTCTATTTGCCAATACTTTCTAGCTCGAACCGCAGTTTTCACCTCGTAAACATATAAATACATGCATAAGAATGTAATAGAATAGTAGATAAATAAATCAAGATAATATTTTTTAATTTTTTTAATATTTTTACCTATCAAATTAAAAACATCAAAAAAATAATTTATTTTAAAAAAAATAGATGCACCCAACTGACCTTTGTTTTTCCTTCTTGTTGCATTTACTGATTTACCAAGGCCCATCATCAGGATAATCAAACGACGTCTCGGTGACGGTGTTAGAATCCAGTAAATCAGGGTGCACGAAACCATACTTCCTCAAAACTTGATTATCAGCAAAATTCAAAGCCTTGACCATCCCATTCCAACAAGTGTCCCCTACATACATCGGATTGTGGTCCCCACTACAAGGTTGACAGCCAGTAAAATGCGTGATAAACGGTCGTCTCCAGCTGTCTTTACCAATCCCTGCCTCTCTCAAGTGTGGCTCTCTAAACACACCGTATTGCTCGCTCACTTTCTCTGCATGTCGTCTCCTCAATTTCCCATCTTCCTTCTCTATCTCCGTGTACTTCTCCGTTATGTTATCGTACGTTGGCAGTATATCTACCCAATACCCTTCAAAATAATACTCCCCTTCTAAGTAAATCTTCTCCGTTAAACTCTTCTCTTTGTATAGCAAATATATCAGACCCGACTGGTCGTCTGACCCGGGGAACAGTTTGTCCTTGAATACTGACCGTTGGATCTCGCCCCATTTTTCATATTCTGAACTCATAGGACCCATACCGCTCCATCTCTCCATGAAGTCCATGGACCACTGACAATTTCTAATCAGAAAAACGCCGGCGTTTAAAGCAGTCCAGCTCTTCTTCTCGTAGATCAGTTTTTCCCACCCGTGAACGATCAAATTGTGTTTCTTGTAATCGTAACGTCGCAATGGAAGCTTGAACTCCATGTCAGTGAACATAGCATCCGAGTCAACCCACCAAATCCACTCAGCTTCTGGGTGAGCCAGCATGGCTGCTTTAACGACTGGTAGTTTGGCCCAGTAACTATTCATTTTTGGATGTAACAAAACGTTGTTGTAAAAGATACCATAACCGTGGATTCTGCAATAATCAACTTTGTTTTTAAAGAATCTTAAGAGTAAATGATCGCCTACTGGATTCTTACATGGTTTTGGTTGCGATCCGGTCACAAGAACCACACGGTCACGAGCACCTGGGGCAAACGAGGGGTGATGTTTAAGCCATTCTTTTCGTTTCTCGTCCCAGTTCTTGATCGGTTTCTCGACCGAGTAACTCAGTTCTTGATCGTCATAGAATGTTTCGTCCGGTGGGTCGTAATGTAAAATGACTTGAGGGTTTTCTTGAACGCATTGGCGGGATTGGGTGTCGGCGACAGATTTCGCACTTGTTTTGGGGTCGAAACTGTGAGAAAGTGCATAGGACCAAAGTGACCAAACTAGTAAAAAAGCCATTAAAGCAGCGCCAAGATAGAGAAACCCGTCGCTGAAACAGGAAGAGGGTTTGGTTCTGACACTTGATTTAGCCATTGGAGAGAACTGGGACTTGCTCTGAGACAATTCTAGCGTCACCATTTTACAAGACAGCAGCTTGTGTAGTGTGACAGAGAGAGAGAGATCGGCTAGGTTAGTATTTTGCGTGGCTGGCTCGTGTGTTTGGCAAGCAGTGAGGGTGCAAGTTCACTTCTTAAGGAAGCTTCAAAGCACGTTCCAATCTCGAATCCTAAATTTAGATCATCTTTCGGTGTGGTTTATAGCAAATGAGGAGGCGGGTTTTGTGGCTAGTAATTAATACAGTGGAGGCTAGGGGGCGTCGGTTTCATGCGCCTTGGAGGCTAAATTGCGCTTTTCATATATGTTCCACATAGGTTAAATTGTTTGAAACCAATTTCCTTACATCCAGCTCATGTTGTTTGAGTTCAGGGACGATGATCGATTGAACTCATGTTTGTCAAAATAGTAAAATCGGATTTTTACATGATAATGGGAAGGTATTCGGAAACTTGGATCGTAAAATCATAAAATCACACTTGAATTTTTTCATATAAAAATCGTAAAATCGTAGCTAAAATCGTGTATGTAGAAAAATCGTAAAATCATAAGTAAAATATTTTCGAATATAATATAATTATAGTCATAAAACTTCATTAGTTAAGGTTCATATATAATTTAAAATAACTTAAAAATGCATTACAAAACAATTATGTCCATAGAATTTTATTAGATAAAAACTATCAAATTTAAAATAAATATTTTGTTGATGTGCTATATAAATTACAACACAATAATTTTATTTTTTTATAATATATATTTTTATAATTATTTTTAATATATATATATATACACACACAAACAATTTGTCCTGTATCTTCTCCACTTTTGGAATTGGACAAATATCATTCTTTTGGCTTTAAATTTTAGTTTAAATATAACAGAAGAGGACAGAAGGAAGCAATTTAAAAATTAAAAATTTTAAAGTGGTAATCTTGACCACAGAAGGAAGCAGCTTAAAAATTAAAAAATTTGAAGTGATAATCTTGACATATAACTATCTTAAAATCGAATATCAAAATTGATTTTTTTATTATAAGATTTTTATAAATTAACTTATAAAATCGTACGATTTTATAATTCAACTATTGATTTTAATCATTGAACCGCTCTGTTTTCGAAGGTTTTATTTTACTTATTAAATTTATTTAAATTCACATTCACGTACGTTCATGTTTTTTCACCGCTTATCCAACCTTTGACTGATATTTTTTTTCAAAGTTTTACGCAAGTGACAAAGTTATCAGAAGAAGATATGGCGTGAACTATGGCTGAGAATACGTGTCGGTAAGGTGTTGCATTTTTAAAATGACACGTGGAAATGTATCGGCCGTCACCTTTTGAGATTATAGATTCTCTGGAACTGATTGTGGACATGTCTTCCGTCACGTGATGCTTCACTTTTTTTTTATTATTATTTCGTTTGTCTTTTAATATTATCATCATCATGCATGGTTTTTAACCCGAATAGGGTCCGGGTTTCGTGTCATAAACTAAGCGGGTTTTAATTTTTAATTTTATAAAAAAATTTAAAAAACAGTATATTTTTTTGACCAACTTTCCCAGATAGCTAGTCAAACTATTTTTCTGACAGAGTTACACCAAACTAATTCTTTTTATATTCTTATAACAATCTAATCTAGGCTCTAGATCACTTTGTTTATGGTCAACCCACCAAATCAGGAGTCGTCAATAGAGTAATCAGTGATCATTTTTTATAATTTTTTGTTCAATTTACTATTTTGGGGTTCTGTATCGGTTTGGTTGACTAACTTTCAAATAATATTTCTGAGATTCTAATAGTTAAAATAAAAACTATATGGATTATGGAAGAAGTATAATTATTTAAGACTTTATGTGAGCCATAAATAGATATATAATGGGAAAAATGATTATATTATTATTTGGAAAAATCAATATTTTGGGGCCTGAATTAAAGATACGAATGAATTAGGTATACATCATTGAGGGTAACGGTCAATCCCTTCCTTGAACAGGGCAGGAAGCCTTTTGAGTCTTTTTTTTTAATGCATAAATTTTTATTTAATATTTAAAAATCTTGATGTTTACAAGAAGAATGGAATATTTCAACAGAGGCTGGTTATGAATTATAACCCGATGACTTGCTTTGCTGTACAGATGCATAAATCACCACCAAGTTCGTCAACCCAAACCCAGATATACAAGAGACTCATGATCACTCGGCTCATCATTTCAGATTATCGGCACCATTTTCTTGTTCATTCATGTTTGATAAATAAAATGATTTTCAAAAATATTTATATATACTTCTTTTTTGTTATCCTTAACACTAGTAAATCAAACATTAAGAAAAACAAGAAATGGTTAAATAAACATTTATTCACTGCCATGCAAGGAAACAATAGCTGGGAAACATTCTACTTTTCCACTGCATCAGCTTAACGTATTTATTGATGCAATGACATTAATCTAAGATATCAGTAGCTTGAAGCATTCAGGATTTACAGTCCTCAGCATCCATGCAGGTCTCGCCACTTGAGGTAAACCAGACCTGTGTGATAATGAGTATAAGCTCCGGCCACTACCAATACATGGAAAAGTTGGTGGCTGTGCCCTGCAATGTCGAATTTCCCAGGCATCCATCTTTCCGGAATCCTAGTCGCATAAACCAGCGCTCCGAGTCCGTAGAAAATCCCCATCAAAACCTCATAGCAAGTTGTGGTAAGGGCTTCAGGTTGATGCGAGAACAAGATTAGCTTGTGTAGAACAGGAGCTATCCCAGACAAACCCATGCCGAGGAAGAGCGATGCGCGAACGGTACGAAATTCAGGGTTTTGAAACACCGGCAGGAGTGAAACCAATATAGTGGCAACTCCCAAGACAGTTATGAACCCCATGTACAGGTTGCAGAAAAAAGGATTGCACATGAAGGAGTAGTACACAGGAGGGAAAAAGGAGGTGGAAATAAGGGCTGCAATTCCGGCATAGTCAAGCCTGAGCAAGATGTATGATAAACGCTTGGAGTGGCAGGATAGAAGGTGGCACGTGCTGCTAGCTAGCAAGCAAAACATGGCCCCGCCCAAGAAAGCATAGAATGGCCACCGTGTGATTGGCCTCATCATTAGGGGTGCCATTATGTTTGCAACATCCTCCTTCACGGCACACTGCATTTAAGAGGATAAGAAAAAAAAAAAGACCATCAGCCAACCCGAGGTTCAAGATGAGAAAAGAAAACCAACGAAAACAGAAATTGAAGTTTAGATGGAAGATTCTATGCACAAACTACTGAATATACAAACGGTAGAAAGCCAACACTGAAAATAAAATCAGCATCAATAAACAATACTCTTTTAAAAAGTTTTCTTCTTGCAGCTGTTGATAGATTGGACTGCAAATCTAATCATCGACATAAGAACACCATTTGATCTGCTGCTAAGGTGTGTGACAAACTTAAAATATCGGCAAAAAGCAGCAGTGCGAGGTATGATAGCCCCTTCACTAAAATGCATTTCAGCATCAAAAAGGTCATCAGCAGAGACAAATTCTAAAACAACATTGTCAATGAGATACCCCCATTTGTTAAGATCAGGACAGAGTGGAAAATAACCAAACACTTTTCCTAACTTTCACTAATAAAGAAAAGATGAAGTCATATAAAAATCATTGTCAGGAAATTCAATGGCATTACAAAATTAATCTGAAACATTGAGGAAAAAGATTGATACCAGAACACATACATCAGTCTGGTTACCGTGCGAGAACAGCGCAGGCAAACAATTGTATAGAAGGTCCATAACATGCCATCCTGAGAGCGATGGAAGCAAATCAACTGAAGGCAACGTATTCTTCAACTCCTCCCTAAGTTTGTGAAGATGGGGCATGTTGGGTAAAGAGGGGAGGCATTCTTGCAATTTCTGCAAATCATATTTGTGCACCTCTGGAAGTTGTAGAGAATGAAGATCAACAGCCTTTGGAACCTTCATTGCAGTGCATATGGTTAAGGAAAGGAAAAGGAAGAAGCCAATCAAATGCCTGCAGTGAATCAAAAATCTGTAATTAAAGACACAAAGCAGAACATCTAACTAGTGAACCAAAACTTGAAGAAAAAAAATCTTGTATCCTCTGATTTTCGTCCTCTAATCTTGAATTCCTCATTCCAAATGGAAAAATCACGATCACATGACAAACTGAACACTGCTTTGCTAAATACAAAATCGAAAAAGACTCAAACTTTTCAATACAAAATCAAGCTAGAAACATAAGTGATCAATCTTCTCTGAATAGTAAAGCGCCACAACAATCAACATATTGCCAACATCTACAACAGTGATCACAAAAACAAAAAAAACAAGACTTTAACTGCTTCAAAATACGAAATAGTGGGTTCCTACAAGATGGGAAACTTACGTCCAAACATTCAATGTCTCATTATGGATAGTGAAGACACTAAGCAGAACCTGCTTCAATGGCCATTCAGAACGGTAATGGCCCACAATGAACTCATTGTCCCTTAAATATCCGGGCAAAGAATGGTACTCTACAAGCTGGTATTTAACTTTGTTCCATAATCTCTTCCCCTTTCCTTCCCTTGAAACACTTGCTGGAAGCTTCTCAATTGTCTCAGATATCAGCTCTGAATCCTCACTCATTTCATTTACACCAGCCATTCTGTGTTGAAACAAATGCATGCATGCCAAAAAAAAATATCAAATCATTACAAATACTAGCACCCCATTTTCAGGTAACATCTGATTGTCTAGGACACAAAAGAGAGACACAAAAACGATACAAAAAAACATGTCTCCGGAAATTCACTGAAAAAATTGTTCCAAAACTGTTCTAATTTATTTTATGTTTTGTATCCATCTCCTGAACCAGAACGTTTCTCGTGTATCTGTCTTTTTCTATTTTAGAACACTGCCTAGATGCAATCTAGAAACCTCATGGATAGATAGATAGATATGGATTCTATTTTTTTTATGTGAGAGAGAAGAATACAAGTCCTGTTTAATATAGTAGATAATATCTGTATATTTAATATTATTGAAAACTTCCAAGTTTACGATGAACAACTAGAATCATTCAGCAACATTTTATCTCTTCGTTTTTTTAAGGAAACAACGAGATTCATAAAACAACAAGAATTCAAGAAACTCTAAGATGATGATCAAATTCATTCCAAGAAAAAGAGAGGAAAATAAAATGGGGGTAGAAAAGAAGGAAGAAAGAGAGCAAACCAAAGGAAAAGATAGTACCTGATATTGAGATTGAAAACGCAGAGGAAGATGATGATGATGATGATATTACTCTTCACATATAAAAGAATTGACAAGCTCTCAAAATTAATAAAAACAAGTACAAAGGTTATTGTTCAAGCCTTAACGTTACACGTGGCCGTGGGAGAGCGAAGAAAAACAGAGAGAGTAGAGAAGACACGAAATTAAGAAGGGAGGCCGACAGGCCCGACACACATAAGCGTGAGAAACCATAGAAAGAGTACAAGAGTTTGATTCTAATTATAGTTTTTTTATTTGAAAATATATTAAAATAATTTATTTTTTATAATATTATATTAAAACAAAATAAAAACATGCTGTCCCTCATCCAAACACCTCTAAAAAATATGCTCGAGGAGATGCGGAGATTCCTGTTGTGGTTCCAAATTAAACGATTCATTGTTATCGTCTGATATTTTAAGAATACATTATTATTAGATAAGTAGGGTAGTGACAGCTCCTTGTTACTATTTTAGAAAAGAAGAGTAAATAAAGCCGGGGGATGTGTTTTCCATATAAAACATAAAAATTATTCTTAAAATCATTTCATTTCATGTATTCTTTTTTTTTAAATGTTTTTATCCTTTTTATTTTTCTTTCAAGACAATAACAACGTAAGGTAAAAAATAATTGATTTTTGGAATCCGTAAATTATTAGATTGTTTTTATATATAGAAAAGAAAAGAAAATCCATCATTAAATTGGAGGCATAGAGCCTCATCTCAGCCCAAACAGCCACCATTTATTGACGAAGGAGGAGAAAAGTATTCGTCAAATTCTACAAAGTATTATGTTATGATCATCTACAGCTGGTCAACGATCATTCTTTTCTCCAAAAAGGATCAGAAAGCAAAATGCAAAGGGTAACGCGACGATGTTGTAATTAAAAAGTGTTGTGGTTGTTTTTAAAATGTTTTTGATTTAAAAATATATAAAAATAATATTTTTTATTTTTGATAAATTATTTTTAATATCATCACAAAATCAAAAATTTTAACTTTTTTTTTTCAAAAATATCATAATATCAAACATCTTCTTAAAAATAATAATAATAAATCATTCATTAATAATTTCTTGGTCAATAATAATGTGTGTGTATATATATACATACATATATATATATATATATATATATATATTGTTGAATTTCTATAGTAACAGTTTATTGTTACTATCCTTCTCGATCCTTCTAGATTTCCACAGTACTAGTTTATTGTTATAGCTTTATTAGTTAATTACTCAGCAATTGGTTAGTAATTTGTTTTCGGTTGCTGATAGTCTGTTTTCCTTTGCAATTCTGTTTTTCCTTTATATTCGTGTGATCATGCTTTATACATGACACCTTTCTGTAAATGACTATATATGCCAGCCTATACTGATTAATGAGAGTAAGGGTGAATTGTAGAAATTACAACAAGTGGTATCAGAGCCTAAGAGAGGGGGTCTAAGCTTGAGTGAGTCTGAGTGGGGAAAAATCACAAACACTTGGTGAGTGAGTCTGAGTGGGGAAAAATCACAAACACAAACACTTGGTGAGTGAGTCTGAGTGGGGAAAAATCACAAACACTTGGTGAGTAAGTCTGAGTGGAGAGAAAAAAAAATCATCACAGCAGAATGACAGAGAACAATGGTGGGAGCTTTGTGCAAGCCGCTATTCCAAAGTTCGATGGTTACTATGACCATTGGGCAATGCTGATGGAGAACTTCCTAAGATCCAAAGAATACTGGGATCTTATAGAGAAAGGAGTGTCAGGAGTAGCTACACAAGGAGCTGAGACAAGCACAACTTCCATGGCTGCAACATTGCACGCAACACAGCTGAAGGATTTGAAGGTAAAGAACTACCTCTTCCAAGCAATAGATCGAAATATAATGGAGACTATACTTGACAGAGACACTTCAAAAGGAATTTGGGACTCCATGAAACAAAAATTCCAAGGATCGACGAAGGTAAAGAGAGCACAGCTACAAGCACTCAAGAGAGAATTTGAAACTCTCTACATGAAGGAGGGAGAAACGGTAAATAATTTCTTTGCAAGAACTCTCACCATAGCCAACAAAATGAAGACTCAAGGAGAATCAATGAGACAAACTATTATCATTGAAAAAGTCTTAAGGTCCATGACTGCCAAGTTTGACTATGTGGTGTGCTCTATTGAAGAGTCAAACGACCTGCACACGATGACCATTGATGAGCTTCAGAGTAGTTTACTGGTTCATGAACAAAGGATGAACTGTCATCGAGGAGAGGAGCAGGCTCTCAAAATTACCTTTGAAGAAAGTCTTAGCAGGAGAGGCAGAGGAGTGTTTAGAGGAAGAGGAAGAGGAAAAGGTCGTGACAGGCAATCATTCAACAAATCTCTTGTTGAATGCTTCAAGTGTCACAGATTAGGGCACTATCAATATGAGTGTCCCACTGGAACCAGAGGAGTGAATTTTGCTGAGTATGATGATGAAGAAGATTTGTTATTAATGATGTATGAGGAAATTACTGATGAGCTGACAATGAAAACTGAAACTGAAGCAAGTGAGGGAGATGAGCTGACATTGATGGCACATGAAGATGAGCTGACATTGATGGCACATGAAGGAAATGCTAGTGAGAAGACAGTGGAGATTTGGTTCCTTGATTCAGGATGTAGCAACCACATGAGTGGTAATAGAGAATGGTTCTCAAATCTTGATAATCAATTCAGGCGTACCGTGAAGCTAGGCAACAATTACAAAATGATGGTGATGGGGAAGGGAAATGTGCGAATGGAAGTAAATGGAATTATTCAAGTAATATCTGAGGTATATTATATACCTGACTTGAAAAACAACTTGATAAGCATGGGACAACTTCAAGACAAAGGGGTGACAATTCTGATCAAGAATGGAACATGCAAAGTGTTTCATGAAACTAGAGGTATAATCATGCAATCTGATATGAGTCCAAATAGGATGTTTGCTGTGTGTGCATCAATGATACCCGTGATACCCAAGATCACAACCTGCCTTCAAGCTATGACAGAGGATGAGGGGTTCCTGTGGCACTGCAGATTTGCCCATATCAGCTTCACTGGTTTGAAAACCCTTCAAACTAAAGACATGGTCAGAGGACTGCCCATGGCTGGAATGGTTGATGCATCAACTAGTGCAAAAGTGTGCACAACCTGTCTAGCTGGGAAACAACACAGAGAAGTGTTTCCAAAGAAAAGCCTATGGAGAGCTTCACAGAGGCTGCAATTAGTTCACGCAGACATATGTGGCCCTATAAGGCCAGAATCAAACAGCAACAAAAGGTATTTTCTCAGTATTATTGATGATTTCAGTCGCAAAACTTGGATTTATTTTTTGCATGAAAAGTCAGAGGCCTTTACAATGTTCAGGAGGTTTAAGGCATGTGTTGAAAAAGAGATAGGGTCTTATATTAAATGCCTAAGGACAGATAGAGGTGGCGAGTTCATTTCAAATGAATTCAAGGATTTCTGTAATGAACATGGCATATCTAGGCAGTTAACATCAGCTTTCACTACTCAACAAAATGGAGTGGCTGAGAGGAAAAATAGGACTATGTTGAACCTAGTACGATGCATTCTCACAGACAAACAAGTCCCAAAGGTTTACTGGCCTGAGGCTATGAAATGGTGTGTGTATGTGCTTAATAGGAGTCCTACCCTAGCCATTGAATATATAACACCTGAGGAGGCATGAAGTGGCTTGAAGCCTTCGGTGAGTTATTTTAGAGTCTTTGGTTGCTTAGCTCATGTACACATACCTGATCAAAGAAGGATTAAACTGGATAACAAGAGCATTCAATGTGTTCTTTTGGGGGTAAGTGATGGGTCTAAGGCTTATAGACTCCTTGAACCTGTTTCTAAGAAAATAATTGTGAGTAGGGATGTTGTTTTTGAAGAGCATAAGGGATGGAATTGGGATAATAATGTTGAAGGGAATATTCCAGATGTACTGGAATGTGGTAATGAAGAAGTGGTCAATGATGCTAAAACTGATGAGTCAAATTCCAGTAAAGAAGCTGGAACCGAGAATGTTGTGGCTAGAAATAATGAAGAAAGATCAGCCTTACCTGAAGCTCTATCCAGTGCTATAGAAGATGTGCATGCTGAAGCTGGACCAAGTAACACGTGTGCCCAATCAAGTATGGTAGAAGGGTTGCTTGATTCTTCAACTGTAGGGAGGGTAAGAAGAACCCCACACTGGATGCAAGATTATGACACTGGAGATAATCTGTCAGAAGATGAAGAGTTGAATGCCATGATGATTCTAACAGAAGGGGATCCTTCTACATTTGAAGAAGCTGTGAAGAGCAAGAAATGGATAGATGCAATGAATAATGAAATTGAAGCCATCGAGCGCAACAACACTTGGTATCTAACCTCTCTGCCTAAAGGTGTGAATAGCATTGGAGTCAAGTGGATTTTCAAGACAAAACTTAATGAAAATGGGGAGATTGATAAATGCAAGGCCAGACTTGTGGCAAAAGGATACGCACAACAATACGGGGTTGACTACACTGAGGTATACGCTCCTGTTGCAAGATTAGACACAATTCGTATAATCATTGCTCTAGCAGCCCAACAAGACTGGAGTATATTTCAACTTGACGTTAAGAGTGCATTTTTGCATGGGGACTTAAGTGAAGAAGTATATGTGCAACAGCCACAGGGATATGAGAAAAGGGGAGAGGAACACAAAGTTTATAAGCTGAACAAGGCATTATATGGCCTCAAGCAAGCTCCAAGAGCTTGGTATAGCAAAATTGAAACCTACTTTGCTAAGGAGGGATTCGAAAAATGCTACTGTGAGCACACTCTATTCACCAAACTGGAGGGAGGGAACAAAATGCTGATTGTGAGCCTGTATGTAGATGACTTGATTTTTACTGGAAATGACAAAGACATGTGTGAGAAATTCAAGAAGATGATGATGCTGGAATTTGACATGTCAGATTTGGGAAGAATGAAATACTTCCTAGGGATTTAAGTTTTGTAGAATTCTGAAGGGATTTATATATGCCAGAGAAGGTATGCTCTTGATATTCTAAAACGATTTGGCATGGATAAATGCAATTCTGTTGGAAATCATATTGTTCCAGGCTGCAGATTATCAAAGGATGAAGAAGGGACTAGGGTTGATGCAAGCATGTTCAAACAGGTGGTTGGCAGCCTCATGTACTTGACTGCAACCAGACCTGACTTAATGTATTGCGTAAGCCTCATAAGTAGATTTATGGCTTGTCCAACCGAGCAACATTGGTTAGCAGCAAAAAGGTTGCTAAGGTATTTGATGGGCACAATGAACATGGGGATCCTTTATAAGAAAGGGGATTACAAGGAGCTTATAGCCTACTCGGATAATGATTTTGCTGGGGATTTAAATGATCGAAAGAGTACTACAGGGAGTGTGTTCATTCTCAGTTCTGGAGCAGTATCATGGATCTCCAAAAAGCAACCAGTAGTTAGTCTATCAACCATGGAAGCAGAGTACATTGCAGTTGCCTCATGTGCCTGTCAGTGTGTTTGGCTAAGAAGAATTTTGGAGCAGCTTGGGTGTGAGCAGAAGGAATATACTACAATTTTATGTGATAACAGTTCAAGCATTAAACTCTCCAAGAATCCTGTTCTTCACGGTAGAAGCAAGCATATAGACATTAGGTTTCACTTCTTACGTGAATTGGTGAAGACTAATGTGGTGAACTTAAGCTACTGCAATACTCAGAATCAAGTAGCTGATATCATGACAAAACCACTCAAATTAGAAGTGTTTTAGAAGCTTCGAGGTCTGTTGGATGTGTGTGAAATTCCAAAAATAAACTGAGTTCAGTTTAGGGGAGGGAATGTTGAATTTCTATAGTAACAGTTTATTGTTACTATCCTTCTCGGTCCTTCTAGATTTCCACAGTACTAGTTTATTGTTATAGCTTTATTAGTTAATTACTCAGCAATTGGTTAACAATTTGTTTTCGGTTGCTGACAGTCTGTTTTCCTTTGCAATTCTGTTTTTCCTTTATATTCGTGTGATCATGCTTTATACATGACACTTTTATGTAAATGGCTATATATGTTAGCCTATACTGATTAATGAGAGTAAGGGTGAATTGCGGAAATTACAACATATATATAGCATCAAGTCAACTTTCAACCTACACTCATTAAGTGACTGTTTGAAAGTGTTATTGCGATATTTTTTTAAAGTATTTTTTTTATAAATACATTAAAATAATATTTTTCTTCTTCTTAAAAATCAATTATGATATCAACATAACAAGATAATCTAAAAAATAATAATTTAAATATATATTTCAAAATTATTTTTAAAACGCATTATGAACTCTAATGGCGCTCTAGATGCTTTGCATTCAAAGACTCCTCCTCTCAGGATTGCCCACCTGAACACGTTATGGTGGCCATTTAACATCATCTTCCCACCATGAATTGAATTACATTGCAGAGAGTGGTTACGATACAAATTAATGTCCATGGTTTTTAAAAAGTCGTCTAACGTGATGGCCAGAATAATTAGTAGGATGTTTTTTAAAGTAATTTTTATCTGGGAGGGTAAGAAAATAATATTTTTTATTTTTTAAAATTTATTTTTCACATGAAATAAAATAAAAATGACCCAGCACCCGGTAACAGCAGAGAAAATAAAACGTAATATAAAAATTCAAGAACAGATTTGTAACGTTGAAGGCCTCGGAGAATTCAAGAACAGGGAATCTTCAACCTTTGCCGGTCACATCCATATTCAGGTCTCTGTATGGTCAATCAATACTGCTTTCATGTCGCGTGAAAACAATTAGGGGTCGTTTGGCATGGAGATTGATATTTCAGATTTATTATCTAATAAATAATAATCTTAAGAATGTTAAATGGGAAGGAATCTATCTGAGATGTATGGTACAAAATCTAGGAATGCGATTCCTTTCTTAAATGATGGGAATCACATGCCTTGGTGGGGCGACTTTTTTTTAATTTTATTTCATTTTTAATGGACAGACACACCTTTATTTTTTTAATAAATAATAGCATATTGGTTTTAAATATTTTTACACTAAGTTCTAAAAGTGTTTTGAAAAAATTTAATAATTTTATTTATATTTTTTTTAATTTAAATTTTAAAAATTTGATATTTTAAAATTGTTTACATGTGCCGATATCAAAAATAATTTTTAAAAAATAAAAAAATATAATTTTAATACATTTAAAAAAAAACACTTCCAAAATCAATCTCGACCACACTTTCAAAAAGATACATAATCAGTGTTTATGTTTGTGGTTGTTTAGAAAAATATCACATTTACAAATTAAATAATACATATAATTCTCAATAATAAATTTTATTAAACTCACTTGAATGAATCAAACATAGTAAAAACATATTATCAGTTCAAATTTAATAAAAAAAAAACATTAAATCTTCAACTATCACGGTTTTAAAAAGTCCGTATACAAAACGACTCCTTAATTTCAAACCATGGGAATTTGGGTGGTATGTCAAATAATAGTTTCGTGCCAAATACAGGTTTAGACGTTTGAGGCATGGCTGCATTAATAAGTTGAACTTTGAAAATTCACTTCAAGTTATAATCAAAATTCTATTCTAAGCAAAATACTATGACCTATACTTGATAGAACATTGAATAATAAAAGACGTTATAAGGGATTTACTAAACTATCAATCAATAAATAAACTAAATTTTATAATTTTCATTTTTATTTTTTTACTTTAAATTTTAATAATTTGATGTTTTTAAGTCGTTTTCATGTGATGATATTAAAAATATTTTTTAAAAAATAAAAAAAACATCATTTTATACTTAATAAACTATCAATCAATAAATAAACTAAATATTTAACCTTTCATTTTTTTTTATTTTGATTCCCTGTTACGTTTTTTTTTCCTGAGCTCATTAAGAATTTCAGCAGGATACAATTAGATAAATTTTGAGATATTAACTAATAATTTAAATTTTTAAATAAAATAATTTAGCTGCAAATGATCATTAATTTGAAAAAAATAATCAAACCCCCATGTTTTTTTGCCAGCTATAAATATATTTTATTTATCTGTATCATTCCTTCTAATTAAACATAAAAATAATTATTAATATTATTTTTATTACCTTTTTAGTTTAAACAGCCAAACACACTTCTTCACACAATTATAATAAATAACAAGCTAGAAATCGTACGTCGGCCCACTCTCTCCTCCTCTAAACGCTACCGGGAGATTGTGCAGATCGAATACGTAATCTACAAGCTAAGCCCCCACCCAACCACTGACCCACCCATCCATCGTGTATGGTCCAAGAATACATTTCATGCAAAACGCTTTCTTTCCTTTTTCTCAGCTCACTGATACAGCAAAATATAAATCACCCCCTCCCCCCACCATCCCAGTCTTCTCCGTTTCTTTCTTTCACTTCAACGACATGACATGATCAGAGGCCTGAGTTATGTACGTCGTTTTGAGCTGATCAGCTAGGTAGGTAGCGTAGACTTGGAGTAGTTTGTCATCAGGAAATTCTGCAAAGTTGTTGTTTTGTGGTTTCTTTTTAATTCTTTTTTTCCGTCTCGATTTTCAGTGAATCTCTTTGTCACATCCCTGCTGGATTCTTGCCGTACATATTGAGCGTGAACAAGCGTCAGCACCCTTAAATATTTCTGCAGAAACCCAATTGCCCCCTGGCCAGCAACCCCCAGCATTCATTTAAGGCTATATACGCACAGCATAATCCGTTCCTCTTTGTTACTTGCTTGTTTGCGAAGAAGACGACATGGGAAATTGTCAAGCGGCAGAGGCAGCGACTGTTGTGATACAGCATCCAGGAAACAAGATCGAGAGGATTTACTGGTCTGTGAGTGCTCATGAAATCATGAACTCTAATCCAGGTCACTATGTGGCACTTGTTGTAACATCACCGACAGCGAGGACAGAAAATGGGTTGCCGCTGAAACAGCTCAAGCTTCTTCGACCTGACGATACTCTGCTCATGGGCCAGGTTTATCGACTTGTCAGTTTTGAAGGTAATTATTCACGTTATATAAATTTATATATGATTGGCAATAGCCTTTTAATTAACCTCATTTTGCTTCCAGATGTGTTGAAGGAGTTTGCTGCGAAAAAATGTGTGAAATTGGGAAAGTTGTTGAAAGAGAGTGGAGGGCTTGGAGGAGAAATGAAGAGGAAGAACTCATCAGACTGGCTCAACCCCATTAATTCTACTTCTGACAACTCCAATTCCATCAAGGTATTGGAATCCCCTTCATTTTTTTTTTAACTTTTTTTTTGTCTTGGAGGAACAGGGTATCTTCCATATTAATTTCGTCTTTTCAACTCATTAAAGCATCTTTCTTTTCAATTAGAAAGTGGATTTTAGAAAGGCATTCAGCAGACAAAAAAAAAGAGAGTTCAAGCATAGTTTTTCTTTTCCTCCAAATTTCTTGACATTGTCATTTTAACAATGAAAATGAAAGAAGCTTCTACAACGTTTGAGCAAGCTCATGATCATAGCTTAAAAACGAAGAAGAAGAAAAGGTAGAGATTTAAATTCGTGATGATTTGCATTTTCTAGACTACATAGAGAGAGCTCTAATTATGGTTGGGATTATATTTATTCATGATTATAAGGGGAAAAAACCACACTTTAAAATTAAAGATTAGGCAAGACGCTATAGCACTCTGTAAACTGCGAGTATAAGTGGGATATGGCGAAGAATTGAGAGCTGGGTAGCATCATGATTTCTTGTTTGCTTCTGCTGGTTAATGCGTTCTCACGGGCGTCTTGTTTGCTTCTGCTGGTTAATGCGCTCTCACGTGCACAAAAAGTAAAACAGGGGAATTCTTTCCATGATTGCCGTGTAGGATTCTGGTCAATAAAATTGTCTTGTAAGAAACGATGATATAGAACAGAATTTTATGGGAACTCTGAGCTAGGTAGGCAGGAGGGCGATTTTTGTCCTCTTTTCTGTTCGTCCGATCGATCGATCGACGCTAACAAGATATAGCTTGCTGTTGATGGCGGGGGTACCTGGGAGGTGCAACCTTGTTTCTGCACATATTATGGCTAAATCAGAAATTTACTCTCTTGATCTATTTATTTCAATGATTGATTTGCTTGAAATATATATTAAATCAAATCATCATCTTAAATACTTGTTAACTTATCACGACTTGGATCATTTTCGTTCCCACTTTACAACTGGCTGCAGCTTCAAAAGTATGGTAGAGGGTTACTAGCTTGTCTTTGGTCATGGAGTCTTTTCATTATTGTCCATTTCGCAAGGGACAAAGTTAGTGTGCGCCACAAATCAAAAGATGCGAGATTTGTTTTTCAGCATTTCAAAGCTCTAGATAGTGAATGCTTCGTATTAAGAAAAGAAAAGAAAAAAACAGAGATCAAGAACAACGGTGCATGTGTGAAAATCTGAATTGTTATTGTCTCATGTATGGTGGGTACGTGTCCATCGTGTTTTCTTTTTTTCTTTTTGCAGGTGGAGCAGGAGATTAACCGACTGGGAAGCAATGGTGGCAGTACAAGCAGCAGGAGCAGAGGAGGAGGCGGAGGAGTGGGGATGCATGCTGGTGGTGGTGGGGGGCAATGGAAGCCAGCCTTGCAGAGTATTTCAGAAACTGGAACTTGAAAAGCACAACCTTGCACCTTCCCCACACTATCTTTCACACAAATTAAACCCTCTTAAGCTGTCAGCACTGCCTGCCATTTTCTTCCATGAACAATAATAAAAACAAAAAAAAAGTGCTCATCCTTTCACCCTTTTCAACACGTTCATATTCTCTAGCCCCCCACCCTGTCTTCTCTTTCTTAGAACATCAACATGCACATTGAATCAGCTTCTTCCACGTCGAGACCTAGCTAGGTGTTTCTGTTGCTAGATATATGTAACTCATTTGAACTCCTGCGTAGAATGATAATCCCCTTTGCTTAAGTGTAACTAGCACACATATATATTTATATATATAAACTGTTAATTGGGTGGTCCTGCATTGCATATCAATCCATTAAATATCAGTGGGGCTTAAGATTACAGATTTTCAGAGAAAGTTGTTGTCTTCAGTTCCAAGTAAAAGCTTTGAAAAACTTGCTTGGTCTCTGAGAAAGGTGTCTTTGTCCAGCGCGAAAGGGTACAGAGTCGCTGTTTTCAATTTCAGGATCCATTTCGGTAGGTGATAGGGGAATCTGCAGCCTGCACTCTCTACAAATGCAGAGGGTTCTTTCACTGAAGTAGATCTTCTGCTTAAGTTCTTGGGGATACAAATATAAATAAATGATCTCCATCAGGGTGTATGATAATGAAACCCATCTAGTTTTGGACATAAATTGATTTAATCCAAAAAAAGCTTTTACATTTTTATTATCTAATTTAAGTAATTGAATAAACGATATGATTTGAAACATAATCGGTTATATTTTCTTAAAAACATTAAAGAATCCCCAAATCCACTGAAATTAATCTATTGCCAAAACTATTATACCAATATGAGCCCGCTTCTCCCTCTAACTACAGCCTAAGGACGCCCATGTAAAATTCGGGCTGTACCGGAAAGCCCAACAGAATAACCGACTAGTCTCTCACAAAAACATAAGTAATTGAAATAGCGAAAATACCCTCCCCACTGCTTTCTATTTCCCTGGCGCCTTTTCTCTGCAAAAGAAACAAACAATGGATACTGCGAAACCCTGCCTTTCCATTTTCTCCCTTCTCCTCTTCTTCTCATTTTCAATATATTCCTCATCCTCCCTTCCACACCAGCTCTCTTTAGGTGCTCTCCTCTCTTTGATTCTTTATCTTCTCAAATGTTATCAAATCGTGAAGAATTTTGAAGTCTAGGGCTTCATTTTTCAGTGAAAAACATTTACTGTTTGGTTAGTTTAATTAACACCATTTTTTTAACGATTTTGGGGTCTTGCAGTTGCTGGTGAGGATGGTAGGACAACTAAAGTGCAAATTTCTCCAAGCTCGGAAGTTGTGAACTCTCCGGGGACAAAACCGGGGACTCGGGTTCTTTGCGAAAGAGTTGGTATCCATGGGTTTCCGAGGCTTACAAATCTGAACAAGTTTTCTCATTCCTTGATGCTCAAAATTTCACCTTCGAATTCCACCCTTCGCAGACCCAATGTTGAGGTTTGTTTTCACAGGTGAGTTTTTTCCTCTTTGTTCGTAATTTGCAACGCTTTTGACTGATCATACTAAGGCAATGTTGAGTTGACAGCAATTGGTGCGTTTTCTTTGCAGGAATGCGTCTCGTGCATTAGGGATGTGTCCGCAGGGTGAGTGGGAGAAGGTTGATAAGGGTGGTTCATGGGCTCGAGCCATGTCGCCTTATGCCCACAAACTCTTAGATATAAGGATGGCCGGTTCATCCCCGGAAACCCTTGAACTGTCAATTGAAGAAGGTTTCACTTTCCATTTCGACTGTACCCTTTCTTTTCCCAGGAGTAATGTGTCAAGTTTTTTGAACTAAGCATTTTTTTTTATAAAAAAAACGCTGTTCTGTTGTTCTGCAGAGTTTTTCTTGTATCGCGCGGTATTCTTAATCCTGGGAGTTTTTATGCTAAGCATCGCATCCACTTTTAGCAAGTCTTTGGTATTTTACTACAGCAGTGCCATGGCATTTGGAATCATCCTTGTAATACTTGTGGTCCTTTTTCAGGTAATGTATTTTTCCAGCCTCCATTCTTGGGTTTGTGAAGTATGACTGTACCAGTTAGCCATTCTTTTTCCTCGTTTTTCTTAAACTTTGTTGACTGTGTCAATAAATGCCTGGAGTCGAAATCATGTCACTTGACTTCTAACAGATATAGCCAATACTTGCTAATTTTTCCTTTATATGCATCTCTTTGTGTTATTTCCCTCTTCTTTTCTTTGGTTCAAATCAGTATCCTGATTAAAAGTGCCACTCAAAATGAATTGGACTAGAAAGTGTGAAATGTTCCAATCGGATCTCTTCCATGTTTGAAATTATGTTCCTAGGCCATTTAATTCTGGGACCGTCTTCGGTGCTGGCCATTCATCGATGGCTTGGATCTTTCGCTGATCCATTTTCACCTGTCCTTCCCCAATTAAATGGCCTAGGAACATAATGAAAGAAGGTTCGTCATTGGTATCCGATTATTAGTGAAAGAATTGATTTTTTTGACAGGGAATGAAGCTTCTGCCGACAGGTCGAAAGAGCTCGCTTGCAATTTTTATATACTCATCTCTTGTATGTTTCAACTTTCTCATCTCACTTTCAGATTTTTATTCACCATTGAAAGAAGGTTCATTTTTTATTTTATCATCATTTTTGTTCAGGTTGGCTTGGGAACTTTTCTACTTCGCTACTTGCCAGGATTGTTGCATTCAATACTCATTGAGATGGGGCTAGGCGAAGACATGTATTATCCTGTATGTAAGTTATAGGTATTGTGATATTGGGCTTGCATCTCTGTTCTAGAGAAGATTGTGGTTACGTGTTTCATTTTTATGCTAGTTAACGTTTAGGTGTGTGCATTTTTACAAGCACGTCTGAAGCTGTAAAATTTGATACTCTAAAGGCAGTTCTTCTCTGGAACGTCAGTAGTAATGGTCTCGTTTTTTGATGAAAAAAACATCTCTAGTAATTTATGCCTACTTCAGATGAGTGCTTGTTAAGCCAATGTTGTATTTAATAAATATTATGCTTATTGTATATTTATCAGGCAAGGTTCACCTTGTCATTGCATTGAGTAGTTGAGAAAGATTCTAACATAGTTTGGTCTTTTTTGCTCTCTATGATCTGGACTAAGGCTATTGGAGTATGTGCTGTACAATAGGCGCTGCTGTTCATTTATCATGTAATTTGGGTCCCTTTTTCTGGTTAACATCTAGGAAAGTTGATGCCATTAATTACAGTCCCTTTTACAATTTGGTGGATACTTTATATCGGCTTATGATTGGTGCTTAGTGAAGTGTAGACTGCCAAGGAGCTAAACAAGTCTTGCTTTATGAAACTGCAGTTGGCGATTTTTCTGCTGGCTTTTATTGCTTTGACTGGAGCATGGATGGGTTTCTGGGCTGTCCGCAGTTTTGTCTTGACAGAAGATGGATCCATTGATATAAGCACATCTCATTTTGTTGCCTGGTCCATTCGTGTTTTGGCTGCTGTTTTAATTCTTCAGGTACCTCTATATAGAAGCTTTAAAGTGTTTATGTATGATGAGAGATCAATCTTTTGTCCATACATATACCTACAATATGAATGTTTCTTACAAATTTTATTACGGTCATGCTTTAGAGTTCTCTGGATCCCTTGCTGGCAGCAGAAGCTTTAATTTCTGGAATAATTGTCTCGTCAATACTAAGGAAGATTTTTAGATGGAGATTCCTGCGCCAAATGTACAAGTAAGTATTCTTTTTCCATTTTGGTATTCAGCCATGTTTTCTGTTATAAAGATAAATCTGCTTCCAATTGGTTACGAGATAATGTCCATTATAATTTTCTCCTCTGGTGCATTTGGAAGAAAAGTTTGGCCCTAGAGTATATGACGAGGAACATGAAAGTATTGTGTTCTTGGCCACAAGGAAGAGATTCTTCTTATATATGGTCATTGTGCAATATCTTTCTTGATGTTTCTTTATGATGATCCTGTGTATCCATTACAACTTTCTGATATCCTTGCCTTGGAATAAAAATTCCATTGCCTGTATTTTGCAACTGCAATGACATCTCTGGAATAAATCTGCAGGAAGCTGTTTAAATTAGCGAGAAACATAAATACAGAATCACTTGTTCCTGATCTATCACCGTTCGGAGGTTCTCATGATAAATACACGGTTGAGAGGCCTGAAGGCTCAAGGTTCCTTTCTCCTCGGCCCAAACAATTCAACCTTGCTCCATGCAACTCTAAGAAAGGTTTGCCTGTTGGCTTTAATCTGTTGTGTCTAAACCATACAAGATAAGCTGTCCATCAGAGATGCTGTTTTACATATGTTGTCTTGTCATTCCTCCAGGTTCAAGCAGGACATCATGTCATCAACTGTCAGATTCAGATGTCCACCTGTCCACCTTCCATGCCACACCTGAGAGGAGGAAATTTTCGAAAGATTCATGGGAAAAATTTACCAGGGAGTCCACGCGAAAAGCTGTCAAAGAACTTGTTTCTTCCCCCGATTTCAGCAAATGGGCAGCTGCTAATGCAGAAAGAATCACTGTGACCCCAAACTCCACGACCAGCACTTCCAGGCAGCATCGTCGCAAGTGGTTCCTATGGTCTTGATGCTACAAAATTTGGATAAAAAATAAAAAAAAATCCCCACATCGAGTTTAAAATGTGGACATCTCAGAATACTGGAGGGGCGCCGATTCTTGTAAATCGACAAGTGAAATTTGTATGCATGGAATGTAACCAAACCTGGCAAAGGCAGAGAGAGTAGAGGCTTAAGATTGTAAAAGTTATTTCACACGAGAAGTTCCATCGAGGTAATTTTTTTGTACAAGAGTAGTAGACGATAATAATGATAAATAGGAGATGAACACTTGTCAGCCAGATTCCTATTCTTGTGCAGTTAAATATCTATTGTCATTGTAGATAACTACGGCAGGTAACTTGCCTGCGATGCCGTGATTGACGACTGGTATAGGAGATGATGAGTATCTGGAGTGTCTTTATCTGAGGGAATAAAATGTTTTTTTAATCAAATAAAACCATTTATGCAATACAAAAATAGCCCGGAACTCCTATGGGTTCAAAACAGAAGAAGGACAACTGTAGTTGACCTGACAAAACTCAATTATCCATGCTATTCTTCTGTTTCTTCTGGATCAATCTTTCTAGCCTCTAATGTAAGCTTTGAGTTTGATTACTCTATTGAATACCTTTAAAAACTTTGACGCACAAACACACTCATGACAAGACCATGCGAAACTTTTAGAAATTTTTCATTCTAAATTATTTTTTATAGTATATTAATGTTAAAAATAAAAAAATACACTATTTAAATACAAAACATACTCGTAGTCGTAGAACATAGTAAAGAATTTGTGTATAGGCATCGTATTTGAAGTGGCAAAGCAAAGATTCTTTCTTCTTTGGATAATATCTTTTCTCTTCTCTCGATAAAGCAATCACACCGCGTTTGCCTCTCCCGACAGAATTGTCGGCTAAGAGCATCTACAAGGAGAGAGGGAGTTTTTAATATATTTGATATTTACAGAATTTAATTGTTTTTTTTAATATTTGATGAATTTAAAAATAATAAGTGATTCTGAAAAATATTATTGCAAAAAAATGAATATGTTCTGTAAAATTTGAATATTTTAGCATAAGAATAATAATTTTGCAAGAATAATGATATTTTATTTAATATTCTTCTTGGATAATTCAAAACAGAAGTCAAATTAATATTATTTTTATTTGTAGCTATATGCTTAGCACGTAAGATACCCTAACGTTACTTCTTTCAGAGGCAAAGAAAGAAATTTCCTCTACGCTTCTCGCTCTGCAATCCTCCTTTACAGATCTTTCTTTTATAAAACCCTTCCCCTCTCTTAGATCCTAGTCTCTGCTCTCTATCAAAACCAACTTCTTTTTCAGAGAGAAGAAGAACAAAATGAGTTATTACAACCAGCAGCAGACACCAGTCGGTGTTCCTCCACAACAAGGTATGTTTGCATGTCGGGTGGCTTTTCTTGGTTCAATTAAGGAGTTTTGGACATGTCTTTTTATGATTTTTTATTTGTATTTTTGTAGGATATCCTAAAGATGCTTATCCACCACCTGGACACCCTGTTCAGGGGTATCCTCCTCAAGGTTACCCTCCTCCTCAAGGGTATGCTCCACATCAGGGGGGGTATGGTGCTCCTCCTAGGAAAGAAGGTGGCATGCTTGAAGGATGGTATGTATCTCTCTCTCTTCTTCTCGATCAAAGAATCTGATGACTTAGAATTGATCAGGTGTTTAGAAATTCTTGAGAGACTCGTCAACTCATTCATCTTTTCTGCTATATATACTCATTAAGTTTAATTAATATCGATCCATACACTGTACAGTCTTACTAGTCTAGATATTTGGAACATATTTAAGATTGCTGGTTTTATTCCTGTTACAAGCATGGACTGTGTACGTAGCTGTGATTGAATTGATGGGTTTTGACAAATTTCTTGTTTAATCTGCTGGTTGCATGGGCAGCTTGGCTGCGCTCTGTTGCTGCTGCCTTTTGGATGCTTGCTTCTGATCAGGATCACTCAGGAGTGTGTTGTGATCAGCTGTTCATTGATTCTTCTGGTCTAGGCCATAACATCATGTATCGATTATAGTTTCAAGTTTCAAATTCGCTTGGAAGCAGGCTAGCTATATATTATTATGACATGTATAATTGGATGATTACGCCTAGCTAGTTACCATAGCGTTGTAATTCGATCGTGATCTTCTGCTCATCAGGAGGACCGTACGTCTTCATCATGGTATTTATTTCGCATTATCCACATGAAGTATGTATTTCCCTAGCTCCCTGACTCCAGGTATAGCTAGGATCGATGGTTATACGTCCAGAAAGATAAGTTGTGTTGATTTATGATCATAAATCATGCTAGTAATATTGATTTCGACGACTAGAATTATCACATGTATTCCCGGCCCTCACTAGCGAGTGAACTTCCGGTTAGTTCATTCAGATACCAAATAAATAAGAAGAGAATTCTCACTCTCACGAACACACAAAATTGCATCCGAGTAAACTGTTCCAGACATTCCGATCATAAAAAAAAAAAAATTGGATCATACCCTTAAACAAAATTATAATATAATACGTAGGTTACGTATGTGTTTTTAAAGCTAAAGCCTCGAATGCCCAAAAACATGGATTTGTTTAAAAGCCCACTTAGAATCACATACAAATTTCTAAATATCTAAAGATCAATTAATGTTTATTTACTCTAAATTACAAAATAAAAACTTTCTTCAATAAGTTTTCTTCGTAGGTTAAAAAAAATCATTAAATAATCCCTCTAATTTAGAAAATAAATTTGACAACTTATTAGTTTACTTTGTAAGCTATAAAGCAGCTTCTTTTGAATGCTACAAAACCATTTCATTTTTCAAGAAGTAATTTAAAAGAATTTCCATTGTTTTTTTAACAAAATAATATACTCCATGTAATATTAGAAAAAACAAACCCGAATCAAGACTGAAATGAGCGCACCACGTCATCTCTATGTAGGGCCCACCACATCATCCCTCTTTAAAACAACTCAAATGAGATCTTTCTTAGACTTGAATTGGATACTGGTTTTTAATCTCTATAGTTGTCGTTTCATTGACGTGATTAGGATTGGTGTTGAGTTGATATTCAATCAAATTTTACCATGGTTGCGTTTGTTTCAAGGAAACTGAATTCCTGGAATTCAGTTTCCTCACTTTCCGGTGTTTGGCAACTCTTAAAAAAATTAGTCAAAGGAAAGTGATTTCCTTTAACTTTCCCGGTCAACTTAAATTTTAACTTACCATGCGGAAAGTGTATTCCGCTTCTCCACCAAAGGAAAACACTTTCCGCGTGAACATCTCTTTCCCTCATCTCTCTGCACCGTAGCCTCTCGCCGCCTTCCTCTCCAGTCCCTCATCTCTTAATCCCAAACACTGTGATTTTCGCTATACTCGACTCTCCTTGTCTCGACTCCTCCACTCCCTTACACTTGATTTCTTCTAATTTCGCCCACGTACAACTGTTGTTTAGCATTTATGTTGCGGATGATAATTCAAAAGCTAAATAACTATTTTATAGATTTAATAAGCGAGAAGAGGATTTCCCATCGTTGAAGGAGTACAATGATTACTTGGAGGAAGTGGAGGATATGAGTAAGTTTTATTAATTTTTTCAGTGGCTTTTAAGCATAGTTTTCGATTTAAGATTTTATCTTGACCATTGTGTTCTATGAGTATAAGAATTATCTGGTGGTGGTTTGGGTAATGGGGTTCTTGATGAAGCTCGGTTTCAGTATAAGAATTCGGTTGCTGCTCTTCATGATGTTCTTGCGGCAATTCCTAATTCTCACAAGGTTTAGTTTCTTGGAAACCCTAACCATAGTTTTCTTCTTTTGTGATTTTCTTGTTTAGATAGTGCTTGATTAAAAGGGTCATTTCTTTTCTAACACTTGAAGGCTTTTTTTGTGTGTGTGTTTTGATTAAATGTTAATATGATATATGTTAAATGTTTTGCCAAGCGTCTTATGGACTATGGATTCCATGCACCTACAATGTCGTGGCCTGTTCCTGGAACACTTATGATTGAACCCACTGAGAGTGAAAGCAAGGTAAGATTTGCAGTAGATTCCTCTCCTTTTTTTCATATTCCCATGCTATTTCTCCTCTCGCTTTCTCACATACTCAGTCCCAATCACATTTGACATCCTTTGCAGGCAGAGTTAGACAGGTTCTGTGATGCGCTTATCTCCATTAGGGAAGAAATTGCAGAGATTGAGAAAGGAAAAGCTGATATCCACAACAATGTCCTCAAGGTGAAATTGCTTTTTTTAAAAAAAAAAATTGTACCAAGAAAGCACAAAAGGCATTTTTAGTTTGATTTTTTCTATCTGCATTCTTTCGATTCATTTTGGAATCTTATTATTCATGAGCTTTGGAATCATTATGGAAATTCTAAAGCCTAGACTTTTGAGACACTTTGTGTTTTGATTGGAATTTTGTTATTTAGTCTCACATTGTTAATCTGATGTATATGATAATTTGGGAGTCAAGTAGAACTTGTTTTAGAAATGTTTAAGCTTTAATGCTTGATAAGATAATGATCAAGACTATGATTGTTTTGGGTTAAGTGGAAATGTTTTGGCTTCAAACTGGGAAACTTGTCTCTGTGAATTGGTTTTCAAGCTAATACTGTGGTTCTTTCATCTTCCAAAATAGGCAAAACCTTTTGAAACGAGTTCTCCAGCATATGAAGCTGAAATTAAGAAGTTGGAAGCACTGGGCTGATTCTTTGGATTACTAAAAAAAGCAATTTATCTCATATAGTTATAATGGTTTCTGAGCTTCTTTGAAGTTTTGTCTGTGTTTTCTCCCTTATATCTGGATGAGTTAGCTCTGAACTTGAATTGTTTTCATCATAGGAACTTGCAAAGAAGAACACATATGTCAAGCTATTAATCAAATATTGATTAATCAAGCTCGGAAGGTAGTTTCAGGAATCCTTTTATTTTTACTTTTAAAACAACAATCCTATTTGTGAAATCACTACAACATATCAGCATTTCAACATCATGTAGATAGTTTTTGCGGGGATTTACTCAGGTGTAATTTATCCTAATTAACAGGCTGAAGAATTTGCCTTAGCTGTGGCAGCAAGCAAGGGTCGTCCTGCACAAACTAATTTATCCCAATATTTTATCGTCCTTGGTGCACTTTACCCAGAGAATCAAAGTGGGGTGGTTAAATTGAAGCAGTTACATCATGTGATTGAAATCTTTACATGTTTAAAGATTATCTTTTTTCTTTCAATTGTAGTTACCATTTATTTAGCTATAAGGTGTAAAAACATAGGAATTAATGGAATTATATTTTTTTTATTCCTGCACCAGCTTGTAATGGGATTTTTTTTTATGCATGACTATTTATTTCTTGATGTTAGGTATAAATATTTATTTCTTGATGTTTATTTTATAGATATTAAAAGGATAATTGTCTTTACCCAAATTTTTTTTTTATCTAAAATACTCATCAAAATATTGTTGTATATATTTATCTTTTAAAAAATACTTCATACCAAAAACAAAAACCCAAACATATAACTCTCAACATAAACTAATTTGACTTTCTTAATATGAAAAATTATTTTAAGCTTTTAAAATTGAATAATTTTAACTTACAAAATATTTAACAAGCTTATTTCTCTATACTATGATATGACATATATTTTAATATTTTATAAAATAAACTATGTATGAATATAGGATATAATAAAAAAAATTCATCATTATACTTATTTGATTTTATTTTTTTATTTCAAGTGATTAAATGTTTTATATTAAATATTTAATATACATAGGATAAACTTGAAAAAAATAATTTATTAATAAATTATTTTCCAGTTCATTTTTCATAACTCAAACAAACACTGGAAAGTGTTTTCCAGTTCATTTTCCATAACATTGTCAAACATCGGAATTCAGTTTCTAGGAATTCACTTTCCAGGAATTCACTTTCCCCGGAATTCACTTTCCAAAAAGAAATCACTTTCCAGCAAACAAACGGGCCTATGTGTCATTTTAAAAAGAAGAAATGAAATTGAAACAAGTGATATGGAAGATAAACAGGAATTTTATGATTTTCTTTTGACCAATAAAAGGTCGATACAAATAGCCCCTGCAGATTTCTATAAATAAAAAGCTCTTCTATTTGAAGGGACCCCATCTCCTCGAAAGCGAGCCGTGACTTCGATTTCACAGTCGGTCTCGCAATCTCACTGCCAACCAAAAATGGAGAGAGAGTCAGTGGTGCCTGCTAGCTGTTCTGAAGGGTCCATGCTCGTCTTGTCTGGTCACTGATGAACGTTCCCCGGAATACGGCATGATGCAAGTAAATTTTCATGCATCTTTCTATCTATCTTAATTCTTAACGCTCATCTTTGCCCATCCCATGTTTCATACCTCGTACGATGGAACAGGCCTTTTCCCCTCATCACCTAATTCAACATGTAATTAAGCTAACCTTTGATTATTGCTATAGGATCATGGAGATAAGAAGCAATTAAAAAAGATAATGTATTTTAAAAGGGCTAAATATTATTTATTTATTTATATATTTATGCAACTTATTAGAGTCTTTCTCTGTCCTTTTGTTCCTGAAATAATAATCGATCGAACACAGTTCATCACTGCAGGCCATGTGTTAACTTGGAAAAGAATAGGTGGGAGACAAAGTGTGGGTGTGCTTCGTTTGTTTCTTATCTTTTCTCCACCTAGCAAGCATCCTTTTTAACACAACGCCTTTTAGCCGCGTTTCCTTGCTGATACTACAATCATCAGCCATCGCTCTCTCTTAATTCTTCCACTGAAATAAATAAAGGGTCAGCCATAGCCACCTTCAAACCAAGCTTGCCATGGCTTTTCCTGCAAAATCATGGGGAGCAGAAACTAGCTCGTCCTGTCACTATCCACCAAGTTTCTCCGGTCATTATCATGGGAACATGCTGTCCCATGGCATGAAACTGAAGAGAAACCTGGGATTTGCGAGAGTTTTCGGGTTCCCAGGCTGCAGCAGCTGCAAATGCATCAGCAGTACTGGCACTGAAGCTCTTCACCATCCTGTTTCAGAAGATGAGAAGAAATTTGTTGGGATTCTCAGGGAAGCTCAGCCTTATATTTACTTGCATAGAGGCAGGACGTTTGTTGTGATATTATCCGGGCTAGTCATCGATGGCCCATTCCTGGACGCCATCATCAAGGTATCTCTCTTTAAACACCACTCTCTCACCCCAGCCACTGTTCAATCTTATTACAGGCGTGTTCACTTCTTGCTTTCCCGATATCAAGCAGCTGCCGATCTCCGCCCCCATCGTTTCTAGCTTAAATCAACGGCTTTTGATCAGCCAGCCACTGCTGCTGCTATTTTTTAAAGTGTATCTAGTTAAGCAAAGTGATGTTCTTGACGTTTTCAGCAACAGAGCTTGTTTAGTGTCGCAGTTAAATTGTTTTGATTTATTATTAATAAAACAAACTCTTAAAAATAAAAAAAATATTTTAATATATTTTTAAATGTTCAAATAATGAGTAATCGTGTACCACACCGCACACGAGCGTTGATGAATGATGAGAGAAGTTTGGGTCAGCCAAAGGTAGCGGCGGCTGGGGCAGTACTCAGTAGACTCTAAAAAGAGTAGATTATAGATTAGTCCCTGTAGTCCAATAAAATAAATAAAATAACCCCACTAGCTCTTAACATAACTTGCTAGTCTCTCTATTTTTAAATTTACGTGTAACCTAATCCTGGTTGATTTTTTTTTCCAATTCATGAAACTTATTTTAAATATGATAAAAAAATAATATGGAAATATTAAGGATGAAATAAGAGTTTATTATAATAAAGTAATATTAAATCAAAATTGATCAGGTTGCTGATTAACTCATTTGTTTAAATGAAGGGACTATATAATTAATTAAAAGTACGTGAGGGACTAGTGCATAATTTACTTTGCATCATAATAAAAATAATTTTCCCTGTCCCTGTCTCCGCTGGGTAAAGTAATTTTCTTAACCCACCATTTTTAAGCTTCAATCTTCAAAGTTCAAACTTCGACGAAGGAAAATTGAAAATGTTCAGTCCTTGTTCAAGTCACTGCATTTCTCTTCAAAACCACCACTTACAACTGTTATCTACAAAACTTCTCCATGGCTTTCACAAAAATCTTCAGTTTCTTCAATCCCATGAGAAAACTCGACAGTTTTCTTCTTTTATGAATTACAAGTGTAATGGGGGAGGCAGGACGCAGTTAACGATTCGGAGAAAGGTGTTTGGGGAAACAGAGAGTGGAGGTATTGAAGAGGGTTATAATTCGGTGGAAGACAAGCAATTCGTCAAGTGGTTTCGTGAGGCATGGCCTTACTTGTGGGCTCATAGGGGTAGTACTTTTGTTGTTATTATTTCTGGTGAAACTGTTTCTAGTCCTTTCTTGGATTCCATTTTGAAGGCAAGTACTTTAAATATGTTTATGGAGTGTTTTTTTCTCCAAGTGTTTGTCAAGGAAAATGATGATTTAAAGTTGCGCTTATTTAATTAATGATTGAAAAATATCATGGTTGCAGGATATAGCTTTTTTGCATCACCTGGGGATTAAGTTTGTGCTAGTCCCAGGAACTCATGTCCAAATTGACAACCTTTTGGCTGAGAGAGGTAACTCTTTTCAATTTTTTACCCCCACAGTTTGTGCTTCTTCATTCCTTGTAATTTTGATTGCTAACGAGATGTTATTATTTTTTAAAAAAAAATAAAAATTGTAGGGCATGAACCTAAGCATGTTGGTCAATACAGAATTACTGATTCTGAAGCTTTGGCGGCCTCAATGGAGGCTGCAGGGAAGATTCGTATGATGATAGAGGCCAAACTCTCCCCTGGACCTTCCATATGCAATATTCGTCGACATGGTGACAGTAGTCGTTGGCATGATGTTGGTGTCAGTGTTGCTAGTGGTAATTTTCTTGCAGCCAAGGTACTGTTTGAGTTATCTATAGAAGATGATGAGTACTTAAAAATATGTGTTGATTCAACATTGGTTTGATTGTCTGTCGTGTTAATGTTTCTTTGCAGAGACGAGGAGTTGTTGACGGGGTTGATTTTGGAGCAACCGGTGAAGTAAAGAAAGTAGATGTTGCTCGCATGCGCGAAAGGCTTGATGGTGGTTGTATAGTTGTGCTAAGCAACTTGGGTTATTCCAGCTCTGGAGAAGTCTTAAATTGCAAGTACGCTGAAAATCTTTATCGCTTTCTTATCTTGTGAATGGTTGAGTGACTGAATGGAAATAAGCACCAAAATTATCTGATTTACACTTTGGCTCTTTTTCTTTACTGAAATCTTCAGTCTACCGTTACAAGAAAAAAAAATCTCAGTATTATAATGTTTTTTGTTAGATGTGCAGATATATGGTTATTAAACATATAAAAAAAAGATTTCTTTTGCTAATCTTAGTATCATAATGTTTTTGTTGGATGTGCAGATATATGGCCATTAAACATATAAAAAAGGATTTATTTTGCTCCCTTTCTGCTACTATTATTGTCTTTGCTGAAAGTCTTATATGATGCTATATGGTCATGAATCCAGCACATACGAAGTTGCTACAGCCTGTGCCTCGGCTATTGGGGCGGATAAACTTATTTGTATCATGGATGGTCCAATTTTGGATGAGAGTGGACATCTTATTCGTTTCTTGACTCTGGAAGAAGCAGACATGTTGATTCGTAAGCGGGCTAAGCAAAGTGAGATAGCTGCTCATTATGTCAAAGCTGTTGGTGATGGAGATCTTGCTTTTCTTGAACACGATGATTCTATTGGAATTCCTACATCATCGCAGAATGGAAAGGTTCTCAGTGGAAGGCTCAACTCAACCTTTCACAATGGTGTTGGGTTTGACAATGGAAATGGACTATGGTCTGGGGAACAAGGTTTTGCTATTGGAGGTGAAGAGCGACAAAGTAGATTAAATGGATATCTTTCAGAATTGGCTGCTGCAGCTTTTGTTTGCAAAGTATGTTATTGATTTTTTTTAATTTTTAATTTCTATGAATCTTGATGCCCGTCCTCATTTCATTTTTTTTACTACATTTGGATTCTTCATTTAATGAGAAATTTAAATTGATCCAGAATGCTAGCTCTCTGCAAGTCTATTTTACGGGACAGTCTTCTCTCCCTGCGAGCTCCCTTTTCTCTCCAAATTACCTTTGAGCTGATTATGGACAGACATGTAGATGTTGCACACAGTTTATTTTGAATCAGATCCTATAGAGACAATTGGGAATCCCTTGCAAGTTTAGTTTCCATTTACATCAGTGATCTCAATATGCATCAAGCTCTGCTATACTTGGCTATATAATGAAGAGACTATCGAATTGTAGTCTGGCCTGGTTATATGAATGTTAAATTACATCACACATGTCATTCAAATTGCAACTTTTCTGTCAAAATGCATACAATGGATTTCGGACATCATGCTGTCATTAGTTATGATAATGGTGTTACAAATGGCAAGCAGTTGCAAGAATTCTGGTTACCTTGGTTATGAGCAGGTGCCATAACTTGCATGCTTATAACATGTTATCATAGTATAAGACACGGGAATAATTTAAATCTTCTAGTATACTTGAAATTTTATCACTACCATCATTAGGCTTAAATACCTCGGTATGATATCTGAAATTTCTGTAATTAATGCTTCTGAGATCCCAAAAAATGGTTCACATAGTAGTAGTTGTAGTTTATTTCACATTTCATTTGCTCATATTGAAAACTGTACCCTGCCATTTATGATTTATACTTTATTTGCAGGGTGGTGTTCAAAGAGTACATCTTTTAGATGGTACAATTAGTGGAGTTCTGCTGCTAGAACTGTTTAAAAGAGATGGGATGGGGACAATGGTGGCTAGGTATGTGATTGTTTGCAATGCTTTCTGATGAATTTTATCTTCAACAATTACATTCAATGCCTAGTGCTGGTTTGTTTATTGGTCACACTATTTTACACTAAGCATGCCCATAACCAGTAAATGTATTCTTGATGCACTTTACTTATTAAAAATCTGAGGTATCATTTCTACCCTGTTTATTGAAGCTTTTGATGTTGCATCTATGTAATTAAGAGCTGTTGCTAGTATGCCCTATTACCAAATATGGTACTTTGCTTGCATTGGCGGTGTGTTTGTTGTGCCAAGTTTCATGGACCATGTGATTGAGTCTTAAGACTATTTATTTTGTTGAAATTGAATGACTAATCATAAAAGCACCATTGACTTTAATTTTTTTAGAATAACTCTTGATTTTATCCTCCCAACTTCAGTTTTGGAATAAATCAACTGGAGGTATTGAGTCCCAAGAAAAGCAGAACACAAAAAGGAAGAAGATAAATTGAGAGTAAAGTCTATATTTGAAGTTAGGATACCATTTATGAAAATTGCTGAAGCTCAAGAAGACTTTCACATTTTAGCATATTTGTAAGTTGATAAAATTGCAATGGAATAGCCACTAAAGGCATCTAATTGGGATAAGAGAGAATCTCCAACTATGATTAGCTATATCGAGTATTCTGTTGCCTTTGGCTGTACAATTGAAGGTTTATATTCACCCTTGGGCCTTAAACCCTTGTGACTGCCATCATCCTCATTCTTTCCTGAATCAATCTCTTTTCTTTGTTCTTAATTAAGATGACGAACTGCTGCTTATCCAATCACCAAAGTTCTGTTAAATTGTGTGATTGTCTTTCTGATTCTGGAATAATAACTTAATTTAATATATACACTGTGTATCTAATATAGTGGCGTGTTTATTAACGAAATTATAACTGAAGCTAATGAACACATATGGATTGATTAGAGACTTTTATTGTATGGGACAAGCTCAATCTGAAAACTGTCAGTTTGTCATTCAGAGCGGGCAATACACTCATTATCTAGCACAGTTGCACAGAATAATTTTCATATGTCAGGATTCATAACTGGTTATAGGTTAAGGTTTGGTTGCACTCTTATATAGGTTCGTATAAACTAACAGATATCAAGTCTCAACATTGGAATGAATGTTCTCTGGAAATTCTTATTTCAGCATCAAGGAATTTGAAACCAAACTCACGTAGCTGAAACTGTTATGATAACTTGCTAATTTTATCTTCACTAGTGCTTATTTGAACATTTCTGTCACCCCATCAATCAACTTGTGCTCTAATGTGTTTCTTCTTTGCTCTTAGTGATCTTTATGAAGGAACTAGGATGGCTAGAGTGGCTGATCTTGCAGGAATCAGACAAATTATACAACCTTTAGAAGAATCTGGCACTTTGGTTCGTAGGACTGATGAAGAGGTTCGCTCTTGCTCCTTTCGATTTGCATCCATAACTCTATCCATGATGATGCACTTATTAATGCACGATAGAAAGAAAAGTGAGCTGATCCTGCTCTTAGGTGTTATTATGTTGAACTTTGAATAAAGCCTGATTGTTTTTCTCTTGTTTTGTGTTTATAGCTGCTTAAAGCATTGGATTCCTATGTTGTTGTGGAAAGAGAAGGTCAAATCATTGCTTGTGCTGCTCTTTTTCCTTTCTTTGAGGAGAAGTGTGGAGAGGTTGCTGCCATTGCAGTTTCTCCTGAATGCCGGGGACAAGGGCAGGGAGATAAATTACTTGGTATGTTATTGCTTGTACTTAAGGTTTTAAAATCACGATCCTACGTGAGATACATGATGGGATCATAGAATGGTATGATCCCTGCAGAAATTGGATTTGATCATCTTAATATACTTAGATATGAATGAAAACATATCAAGAAACATAGATATAAAAACTCACAAATCTAGCGTAATGTGTATTTATGCAAGAGTTGAATAAGGTCTTTTCCAATTGTATATGTGACTTTTTTCTTCTTTTTTATAATTAGTATTAGCCTTTCATTAAATATCAAATTAACTGCACAAGTATTGTTCTGAAACAAACCTTTAAATTTTAAATATATCCAAATTACCATTGGAAGGCCTATGTCATGCTTTTGTTGAGATTTAATTTTTCATGATTGGAAGACTTGATTTAATTTTCAACATCATGATGCTTTTTCTGGAAGCGGAGAGTTACATAGCCATTTGTTTCTTCATTGCTCAGTTGTGTGTGATAGATATAGCAAGCTTATTTTCCATGGGAAGTTAGTTTTTGGTGATCCTAGGTTGGATATTAGATTTGTTGCTGATATGCTATGCTGGTTTTGGGAGGAAAAATTGCAGTTTATGGTTTTGTTCTGTCTCTGCAGTCATTTAATGTTTTAATGACTGGAGTTTTGAAATTCTAAAGAACCACTTGCCTGTCGAGACAGGCATCCTTGTGGTGTGTATCACTTCAAGGTTTATGTGGAATACTTCCTACACTGACACGCAACATGACTGGAATGTTCTTATATGTTGAGTTCTGGCTGCTGTATTTCTTTTATAATTTTGAAATTGTCCTACTCCAATTTTTTCATATATGTTTTGAATGCTCTTATATTTTGAGTTCTGGCTGTTGTATTTCTTTATTAATTTTGAAATTGCCCTACTTTCTCATTATGGGTTCTTATTTTTATCCAAAAGAAAAACGGAGGGGAGACGTGACTAGCACTTCGCTTCTATTTTTACCAAGCCATATGGCCTTTGGTCCTAGTGGTAAAGTACTCATTTTGGTCAAATATTTGCAGATTTCATTGAGAGGAGGGCCTCTTCTCTTGGTCTGGAAACACTTTTCCTGCTTACAACCCGTACTGCAGATTGGTATTTATTTACTTTCCACCCTCCAATGTGTTGCATGAGTGCTAGATGGTATTGCAAAAAGGTTTTTTTTTTTTTTTTTTTTACCAGAAGCTTGTAGTAGCAACTTCGTGTTAACATTTTGTGACGAGTCTTGATGTATTCTAGTTCAGATTCTTGTGGTGGAGCTAGTTGTTGAGGCCTTGCTGGCTGTTGCCTAGTTAAAGGTCACCCAATTTCATAGCTAAGATAACTGTCACTTGGCATAATTGTTGGTTTTGATCTATTTTTTTCTCTTAAAAAAGATATCCTTGTTTATGAACACCAGCTATGCATTATAACGACTAGTTTTTTGAGGGAAATGGGAAAGAAAGCACAAGGTTTTCCAAATTTAAGATGCAGTAGGTACTATTCAATCTACTTCAGGTTTCGGCTCTTGGCATTTTGTTTTACAGGTTCAACAGACGCGGCTTCTCCGAGTGTTCCATTCAATTGATACCGGAGGAAAGAAGGAAGAAGATCAATCTATCTCGTAATTCCAAGTATTATACAAAGAAGTTGCTACCTGATGCTAGTGGAATCAGTGTTAATAGAGCATTCAGTTAAGGTTTTACTGCGGCATGGCAGGCTACGGCCGACCTCGTCATCAACCGGTGAAGCCACTTCCTAGTTTATCTCTTCCTTTATCTACTGTTTTTGCCCTTAATCCGTCGTAGTTCTGAGCATGGTATGTAACCGCTTACGAATCAATGTAGATGTACGGATATTATACAGTGGATTGTCCCATGGCAGTAACGAAAGAGAATTTTGGTTGCCCCGAGGGTAATTTTGTCTTTTTCATAAAACATTAGTTTTTTAATTCTATGGCAGAGTTTCTTTGGTAACATTTTTTTTTTTTTTTTACTTTGATGATTATCAATTTATTTTATTAAATATTTGTACAAACTTTTCAATTTATGCTCCGAAATTTTAATGTAAAACAACATAATGAAATGGCGTATCCGACCATTTTTTTCTTTTTTTACAAACAAATTACAACCAGCAATTTAGTCAAGGTCAAATATCTAGGTGCATGTAAGGCTCGTTTTTGTCCATCAGAAACACCAATTGACCATCTTTACAAATACTTTAAGGCAAGTTAGATATTTTTCTGACATGTTTTTCCAAGAAATGTACAAAATTTTGACAATGCAACAAAAAGTGAGACATCCATTTTTGATATCGCAGGAGAGGGGGGCAGTTCAGAATCTCATCCCTAAAACACAACTCGAACAGATTATTTTCTCCAGTTTGATATTGAAGATGCATGCATGTTATCATAAACCATCAAAAGATCCAAGGAATGTAAACTATTATTCATTGTAATTGTCAATGACAAAGAAGCCGGAAAAGGAAAAAGGGATGTGATGCAGAACCCTCGACTCATCCCGTTTATTACAAGATAAGTGTTCAGTAGGGATATATGATTTTCTCAGCATAGCTCACTGCCATAGTCAGAAAATGTTCATCCAATAGAACTGCAAACCATTCGTGCAACTTCAGGCTTATAAACCAGGAACAAGACGTGAAATATAAATTTATTTGTCATCAGTCTTGGGATGCCCCTTGAATTTGAAGTTGTCTGCATATGCCTTAACCTGAAAGGAGAAGAAAAGTCCGAGTGGCAAGAGTGAGGAATGTGTGGTTCACATCAAATGAAAGGCTTGCAGATGGCACTTGACACAAAGTTAAACATCAGCTAATGGTCAAAAAATCCTTCTAGAGCATGAAATTCCTATTTTCCAGATCACGAAACTTCATCCCCACCGCTATTGTTTGACAGCATCAATAGAATCTTAGATTACCGAGGGTAAGACTTATCCTCGTTACCTTGGTTGATACACATCTAGCAATAACTTGAACTTCCTATGAAACTCAATGTTACATAACCATGAATGGACTAGTTACTGCCAAATTCAAATCTACACAAGCCACCACCACACAACCCTACTGCTAAACACCTAACAAATCATAAACATTTCCAGTCATGCACGGACAGAAGTGGTGAGAACTTTGGCATCCTACAATAGTTTCTTAAGCCAGAGAGGGGCTAAGGCAGCATGCACTTAAGAGTTCCACTAAGATTATTGTATGGTTCAGGAAGGAGAATGCAAACTTAAGACCATAGCAGATTGGGGACCACACAACCTTAAGATGATGCCCTTATTCATGATCCTTGCCAAGACTATTGTCTTAACCTCAAAGTAATATCTACCCAGGTGGAACAACCTAGTTCAATAATACAAGCAACTTGATAGAAATGCCAGCGAAAAAATGAATTAAGGACAAGTTCAAACCTTCAATAGTGGTGTGTGGCGCTTTTTTACCTGAAAATGAGTTTAAGAAAAGCACATAAGATACTGATGTTAGTTTCCAAAAGGGAGGGAGTCCATCAGATTATCATTACCAGATTCTTCATCTAAGTATTGCTAGAGCTCAAAACCAAACACAAATACCAATGCTGTCACCATACTACAAACTTAAGAGCTCCATACCCCAGAATTGAAGGAACTTTCAAAATAAAAGGTTTTGAAGCTACAAAGGGCAACAGCAATAAATTCACTGCCAGAAACCAAAAATAACAAAACTTTCAAGTGTTTAAAAGATGTATAGCATATTCCCTCCCATCCCAAGGAATGGAACAATTAGAACTCATCTTTGTCCTTCATCCATGTATTGTATCCTAAATACCCATAACATTTGTTCATGTAGCATTTGAAAACTTAAAATTGACACATTTAAGAAGATGCTTTCCAGTCTTATTGTTGGTTGGTTCATTTCAAGCTTTCTTGCTACTTTTTACCAGGAATATAAAAGGATAAACACACACCACATACTCCCAACCATGATGCTCAGCAAATGCCTTTGCAGCTTCTTCACTGTCAAAACCGAGTGCAGAGTCACCCACATGAGCATATGGATCCCCTGTAGATGTCCACCCCATCAACGGATTCTCCCACCTACATCATGAGTAGTCAGATATAAATAAATATTGATCATGTATTTTATGCTCTAATCACTATTCATAAATTATTTGAGGACCAGTGAACCTATGATCCCTCACTTAATTGAAAACTACACAAGACAGACATTTTAGGGAAATCTGATGAATTTTCAAGATATGTCAGCATATGGAAAAATATTCTTTCTCAAATACTAAATACGAGTGATAGCATAGCTAGTAAAAAACCGTGCTTCATGTCTCAGAAAATTAAGCCTCAATGTGCTCCTCTTAACAGAATTAAATGGAGAACGCAGATCCAGGAAATTTTTCCAACTAGTTTGGAATTCAGGCTTAGTCAAGTTGGGTTGGTTTAATCTCATAATTTTTGAGAAACAGTTATTCTCCTTCAACTAAGCATGGACATAAGAAAAATTGCCAGTCAATCACAATTACAAAAAAAAATGCTTCAGACTATCTCAGAAAAAATAATCCAGGTCAATTAGATTGCAATCTGCAAAAAGATACACTCCTCCACAAAAATCCATGTCAGAAAGCACATGCTATTGCGAAAAATTGTAGACAAACAAAAACTGAAAAACAATACTTGGAAAGGGAAAACAGCTGATAGGAGAACATACTTTAGTGTTGACATAAAATTGATTTTCCACCTTCCAACTTTTCCAGATCCTTGTTGGGTTGCAGTTCTAGCAGGTGAATAAATGACAACCTGCCATGCATGTCAAAGACTAAAAATCAAGTACGAAGAGAAAAGTAAAAATGAAAGGAAAAAAAAGCAGCAGCATATAACACAACTAAATACAGTAACCTACAATGATAGCTTTAATCAAGTTCCTGCTGATACATGCAAATCAACTTACCAAGCGGTTAATCACATATCCAATTTCATATTACAAACGAAAAACTATTAGGTATAATAAGTGTTGTAACTCCCCGTCTCACATAAACATGCGACCCACCATGAAAGATTATCCATGAGGCCCACCTTCATATGGAGAGAAAGGAGTCCAACTCTCAATATACTGAAATTATCAGGAGTAGCAAGGTTTGTACTCCACCATCTCACATAAGCATCCAATCTACCATGAAAATTATTCACCTTTATTTGAGAGAAAGGAGAGTATACTGGACAATTCCTCGTTACAAATATACATTCAGTGACCCCCCCTCAGAAGCTATGTTTCATGAAATTACAATCGCCCCACGACCATCGTAGAAAACCCTAAAGCACCAAAACATATTCCGCCACACCGAACCCAAAAGGCATAAAAGTCAACAGGAAAAACAATTTATAGATTTGCAAGAGAAAGAGGGCCGTACTCTCCTGCGAAGGTGGTCTTGGGGAATTCCAGAAACAATGCCGATCTCCCCAGGTTTGTACTCGACCAATGCATCGGAAGAAGCAGAGAACGGCCTCCTCCATAATGGGCCTATGCTGCTTTCTCGAAGAGCGAAGCCTTTTTTCCAGATTTTTGGCAGAGAGCTCGACATCTTCAATCGAATCAGAGAATTGTGTTACCTTTTCCAGGTTCGATGGTGAAAACGTTGATAAAAAAAGTGACACTCCCTACTTTTGTTTCCAAAATTGCAAACTAGTCCTTATAGTTCATGATGCTTGACAAAACGCCTCTCATTCTCCTAAGCCTTGTGTAATTTTTATTTCAGGATAATTAGCTCAGTATGTTTTTATATGTTTGATTGTTATCAATTTCTATTTCTATTTTAAATATTTATTTAGTATATAATTTTATAGATATTCCATTCAAGGGAATGAAAATACCAAAAAGTTAAACTCAAGCAATATTTATTAAAAGGTTATGATTTAACAAAAAAAAAATGATGGACGACTGGTGTTTCTTACCCTATTTACAGGGACGAAGATAAACTCTGCATATATACATATATATATAATGCCACTCTCATCTTCTTCATCTACTTCTTCAGGGAGTGAAAACAGAATCCATAAAAAGATAAAAGAGTGAAAAGATCGAAATGATACCCTCCTGAATCCCTCAATTCCTGACTTCGTGATGTTATGGTTCTATGAAGAAATTTGATATAAATGAACCATCTGATACCATTATTGTTGTCCTGCGACAGGAATGTTTCTCTGTTAATTCTTCGGGGGGATTGAAACTCTTAATTACTTTTATTCATTCTTTTTCTTGAACAGTGTCTTTAGTTAATCTTGCCAAGAAGTTTAAAACCATTGAATGATTATTCCAAAGTCACCTTTCTTTTTTCATCTTTTTTCCTTAGCTAATAAAAATTTCATTTTTTAAAAATCCATTCCGTGAAACTTCTGCTTCATGGTCCGAAAAACTCTTTCTCTGCCACCAGGATTCAATGGTACGGCAAGCAAAGGAGTGCAAGGAGCTAGGGTTTGCCATTCAGCAAAACAAAAGAAAGCCAAGGCCAGCTTTATTAGTGAAGAAAGCAGCTCAAGCATTTTCTATTCTTAATGCAATTTCGCAAATTACAAGCATGTAGACCATTAATAAATTTATTTTGCTGAATAAAATGTTTTAATTCAGCTTGCATTTTTCATTACAGAAATTGGCGGTTGCTCCTGCCCACGATGAAAGGGGAAGAATACACCATCTTCTTTCCTGCTTTCCTTCCAAACATCTAGTATGTCATGAGCAGAGGGCAATTCAGATCTATACAGATCATCAACTTCCGTTGTCCCTACTATAAGTTCTACCTCTTCAGCCTCTTTTGCAGACTCTTCTAATAAAATATTTGAGAGCTTCCTGTCTAAACAATCAGTAGAAGCACCAGATGCCACATCATCAGCAAAAACATCCCTCTTCATTAACAGGTTAGTTGCTACATCTAGGCCATTAACAGAATTTCCATTGCTAGAGGTAGCTTCCGGATCATCACTCTCTCTGTTGGTACTACTGTTATTAACAAAGGACACATCTGGAGTGATGCTAGTTCTATTAACAAAAGGATCCTCATCCAGCTCGAGATTTCCATCCACCATATTTGCAGAAGAGGTTAGCATATATGCACTCATATTGCCTGCAATTTTCCCACTGTTAGTATTGATACGAGGATCATCAGTGTCTTCAATGCAAGAATTGGCGCGGGGTAAATCTCCTGATGAGCCAGGCCTACATAGAGACCGCAATGATCTTGAAAAGTTAGAGACTGTGACCTCAGATGCCATACGACAATGACCAACTGCATCCAACAACTTCTCTAAAATATCCTGACTGATTGTTTCTCCATTTTTCTCAAAAAGATCTGTCCACTGCCTTTCACTAATTTGAAATGAGGCATGAGCCATGGTGTTAACAAGAGTGACAGCCCTCTCATAATTCTCTTGAGCTGTGGCTTGAAATACCATTTCAGTGAAGAGCACTGGATGAGGGATTTCTCCAGCTTCCAAAATTCCATCAAAAGCATGCTCCAGAAGATGACTCTGCATTAAGAGAAGAGGTCAAGAGATTTAATAGTCTACTCACTGAGTTCATCTGCAAGTTTAAAGAACCTGCATGGCCAGAAACGTTAAATTTTTTAAATAAAGACAACAACTAGAAAGGGCAAGTCCACCTTTCCAGATCTAGATGCTTCCACAAGCAATGTCACATGTTTACTTTGATCGAGCTGATACCCAGAGAAAGACATCTCCTTGTAAACATACTCAAAGTATTCCCATTGGAGTGCACGAGCAGATACCTCAAGCATTGCACTGTATGTGTACCCATCTGGTATAATGGTAGTGCCACCATGATCAACTCCCTTGATGTTCTCAAACAACTCCTTAGCTTCAGTGAACAAATCACTTCGGCTATAAACTTTCAGCATAGTATTTATGGTCCCAATGTTAGGGACACAGTGGGCTTTCATGTGTTCAAAGATCAATATGCAATTATCAATATGCCCACCATCCATAGAAGACGCTATCATTCCGGTGAGAGATACCTCCAGAGGTTTCTTATAACGGAGTCTTTTCATTTTCTCAACCTGCAGGCATGCTAGTAAGATATGTTCTGTGGACTATAGATATTAAATAAAATGCAGCCATATAAGCCGCTACATAAAAGAAGCTAAGGAGCACATAGTTCAACAATGCCATAACCAAGCAACCTACAAGTCCAAAGCAATTAATTCATGGCTAGAGTGAAGATCCTGACCTCTAGCATAGCATCTTGCCACCTCCCATTATAGCAAAGGCAGCAAGCTAGCTCATAATATACGCTGGCTGCTCCAACCACTCCTCTTTGTTCCATGTCCCTCACCGCTTCCACAGCTTCATTGACTCTACCTTCCTCCCAAAACGCTCTCACAAGAACTGGAAAGTCACAGTACATAAATGCCCCAGCCAAAAAATGGTAATATGTCCAAAACTTGGGAGAAACTAAATATATTTTTATGAAAGGGAGCAACTAAATACCTTTGTATGTGAGGGCTTTTAGAGATTCCCCGCTTTTCTTCATTTTCCTGAAATACTCATGGACATATTCGTACTTTCCAGAATGCAACATTACCTTGCAAGAAGCATTACCTGTAAGACTTGCATATAAATATAATTCAAGGAACACAACATCTTAGATTGATAAACTATCACATAAACTTGAGACATAAGGAGAACCAAAGCCATTACTGCCCTTTTCTTCACCATTCTACTCTTCACATAACAACCAGCAAGCTATAGGCATGCTCAGTAACTTGGCTAGGAAGCACAATAACGACCCAACAATTCTTATTATGTCGCAAATCTATGGATGTCAAAGTCCAGCAATTACCTCCATTGCTAATCCATATGTTGCTCCATTGGGTTTGAGACCGCTTCTTCTCAACTGTTGAAAAACCCATGATACACCTTTCCACTGCTGGGATGGAACGCAAGCATTCAGTATCTGCAAAATGAGTTGGAAGAAGCCAAGTAACAAGTCTTTAACAGATTAAAGAAATCTAAAAAATGTGAAGGGAGAGGCATAGGGATGCTCTCTTACAGCATTATATATAACCAGATCAGGTTCAAGGACTGGGTCCCAGTTCTTGTTAAACATATTATTGATTCGTTTAGAAGGTTTCTGCCTCATGCATTCAATAACTTTCACCAACTCTTTCAGAAGACCAGTTTGGCCGAGTGTAACAGCAATACTGTGATATGCGGCCATATCAGGATATATAATGCGATCTTCCTGAAAGTATTTAGAGTAATAACCAGTCCACCAATATAATGAGTGAGTATGTGTGACGATGAAGAGAATTAATGTATGACGTAACAAAATCCAAGGAACATTACACGCATCTGATTAAAAATGCCAAGTGCTTCCTTGGGCCTCCTTTCCTTCCCAAGAACTGACAAGAGTTTTGTGTAAACAAACCTACAAAAAAGCATTGATTTGTTTGAATGATAAAACATATAGTTTGTAGAGTTTCTGGCAAAATAGTAAACTTGACAATTGTGAAGTGTTTCAAGCATGCAAAGACCAGTTTTTTAAAAATCCACTATCATAGTAAGCATGTAGAGAAAAAAAGCTTTGGCTATATCCGAGTGACTAAAAACAGAGAGCATGTCAAGTTGCATCGTCTCAGATCTAGTGTATAATTTCAGGAACTGTAACAGAAAGGCCACAGCTAACCCATTTGAGTAAACAAAAATCCTAAAACCACATACCAGGTTACGTTAAAATCAAATCTTAGATAACAATTCACATGTCTGTTGTTCCAAGAACTCATTATAGATAAGGTCCACTGCCACCAGCCCGCACACCAAGGTAAAGGTTACCTATATACTACACTTCTCTCCTACTTATGAAATGCCCTAGCTGCAACAAAGTCAATTCTGGAATCAGGAACTATTAGCAGAGACCTAAGTTTGAAAAATCCAGCATGCCTATAATTCAAAATTCTTACCCGAGAACCATATATGGCTCAACAGATGAATTTTCCACAAAAGTTCACAAGAAAGAGATGTTAACATGTGGAAAACAAATCTGGTCAACCAGAAAGGTAACTGCACAATCCTAATTCTTGAAAAAAAAACCAATACCTGCTCTTACAATCTCTACGTTCCTTGTCATTATAAACCCATTCCACAACAGCCATTGCCTGTGACCATTTACCTCTGTTCCCAAGCTTCTCCACAATCTTCAGCAATTGACCTTCATTAAACCTCAACCCTGACTGCTTCATTATCTTGGCTAACTTCCAATCCTTTACACTTACCTCCCTGCGACTTAACCTACAAAATTACAAAAAGAAGTAGAAGAAAAGAATCAAATATCATCCATAAAAAAGAAAAAGAAAAAAATGTCAATCACAAACCTATCAACAAGAAACCGAATTGCCTCCCCTTCTCCTCTCCACCGCTTCGCAGGGTCCCATTTCTCTTCACCACCACTTCTCAACCAATCACTGTCTTCCACATCAATATCATCATCCAGAACCCACTTCAAATTACCCTCAAAAATCTCCTTTAACTCTCTCAAATTCTCTCTCTTTAACTTACCTCCATTAAACTCCCTACTTCCACTACCAATCTCTTTCAACTTCACTCTCTCTATTCTCTCCCATGGCTTCCCCACTAACAAATCCCCTCCACTCTCACCCCTTCTTTTCCCACTTATTGCCTTATTAAACTCTTTGTATTCATGATGTAAGGCTTGAAAACGGGATTCTTCTTCTAAGACTAAAAGGTCTTGTTTTTGGAACTCAACATCTTTGCTGAGTTTGCGGTTGTGTTTTTGGATTTCTTTCTTGCGGAGATTATGGACTATTTTGGGAGTTGGGTACACCCCTCTTTTCAGTAGCCTTCGTTTTATGGCTTCACTGTTTGGTTCGAATTGGGGTAGAGAAGATGAAGAAGAAGCTCTTGCAGCTTCCATGTGGCAAGAAGCTCAAGTCTGTCCCGGGGATTATTTTGTTTTTTGCTAAAGATTAGCCTACTCTTTGTATCTTGTACTTGTACTACGATTAATTTCATTTTCAATCCCTCAAGTTTATATTTTTATTAATAACTTCCCAATATTTTCTTTTCCTATCAATTGACCCCCCAAGAGGTATAACTAGACGATAATAGGAGAAATTCACTTATTTTTTTTAAAACAAAAACTTAATCAATAAAATCTTTTTATTTAGACGATTCATTGTTTTGCAAACAAGAAATTCACAGTTCATCTTCTGTATCTAATAATTATAGTGTCATTGGTAGTATTGATTTGAACAATGTTGTTGAATTTCATGTGTCTTAATGTTTTAAAATTCAGAATAATTTAATAAATTATTTTTTAAATATAAACTTTTAATCACTAATTGGCTAGACCCAAGATTCCAAGAAGCAAAATCATCCAAGGAAATGGGGTGTATATAAGTTGAATCGAAGGCAATACAGAGATGATGCTAGCTAGATTCCACGAGCTGAACTTGAAGCTAAGAAATGAAGAAAACAAGAAATCATTTTCTTTTATTTTCGGTAAAGACAATGATATGGTACTTCGTATCATATTAGTAACATATATAGTATCCTACACATAAAATATCTTTAATAGAAAATAGAAAACTAATTTTTTTCTTTAATCTTAAAAAAATATTTAATGAAAATAGAAAGCAACAACGCTATAAAATAAGGCCTTGGCAAGTAGGAGGAGGAAGAGGAAAGATTCAAGCAACCCAGGTAGTGGTGGAAAGGTTGACCACAGGTGGACAGTAGGTATTGGAGGGTGTCTGAAAGCATCGGGCTGTCATTAGCCTTTCATTACACATCATAATTTGTAACCAAACCAAACCCTTTTCCATGAAGTTTCATCCATCCATACGTAGTGACAGACAAGAAGAGAGACAGAAAATGAAGGCCTGTGGTCCGCCCTCTTATTTTAATATTCCTTAATTTAATATACACTCTCACTGCCAAAACAATGTTTGTTTTTGCTAATCAATTGCCAAATAATATTCTAACATTAGGAAAGAATATGGTAATCAAACTTGGTTTTATTCTAATGTTTCTCAAGCTCCCTCTAAAGCTCTTCCTCTAACTTGCACATTGGAAGTCAAACCTGTGTTATCAACCTCTTTTTCTTCAAACTCTTGTTTTTTTTCGAAGCCCTTTTGTCTCCGCAGTTAAAGGATAATTATTCCAGGATGCCCTCCAACAATTTTTAATTCTTACACAGTTGAACATCCAACATGCTATAGAGTCAAGCCATTGGCACTTGAGCCGAGGGCACTCGAGTTTTGGAGTATGCAAGGCATAAGTAGTTGAGAAAGGTTTCTGTGGTTTGATTATGAGTTTGATAAGTTCTCGATGGGGAGAGTTCAGTTTAAGATGAGAAGATGATGGCAAGAATGCATGTTTGGATTTTAACAAAAAGTGTTGGCTCTTTTATTGTATCCCTCATCCTTGTTATCCAATCAACCTGTGCAGAAAAAGGTCAGTTTATCATCCTAGCCTGTTAATCAAGTTATCAATAGATATGAACAGCGAAGTTGAATTTATTGACAACTACTTCGGTTTTAGATCTGATATCTGTAATGATGTTAAACCTAGTTGACAAGAATATTGTAATCATGGGATCATACATATAATTGTATGCATAGAGGATTCTGATCTGTCTAGCCAGGTTCCCGGAAGCAGATCTTCTTAATTTGGAAGATGTGAAGCAACAAACATTAAATGGAAGAAATTAATTACATTTTGTATACTTTAGACCTGAGTGGCATGGCATGATCATGAGCTGCTGGCAAAAATTTGTAATATGTATTATTTCTTGCAGCCATCTGAATATATAGTGTAATCCCAAGTTAAAAATTCTTAAATTTCAGTCCCTTTTTTGCATGTGCAGGTTTTGTCAGCGTAGCATGTTGTTCTGAATCATTAACTTTTATAGATAATACCAATATTAGCTGGATATCAGATGAGGGATGGTTCCCTCATGAGAATACAGGCTGCGAAAACATAACCAGACAAGCAGAAAATGATGCAAACTATGACAGAGTTCGAATATTCTACATTGAATCAGGGAGGAGAATATGTTACAATTTTTCAACAACTCAGAATCAAAACTATCTGCTAAGGGCTACATTCCTCTTTGATGATTCTTTGCGTGCTTCTTTCGATGTTTCGATTGGTTTCACACCAACAAGTCATGTGAAATTGTCCAAGGATTTGGAGGTTGAGAGAATTTTTAAAGCTACTAATCACGATGTAGACTTTTGCTTAATGAATCAGTATGGATATCCATACATTTCAAAGCTTGAACTGAGGCCCTTGGGAGATTTGAAGTATTTACAGGGAAAAGCTTCTGGCGTTTTGAAATCGGTTAGCAGAGTTGATGCAGGAAACACTGGAAATAGCATTAGGTATGCTTTCTACTCCATGTTTATGCTTGTATATGCATAGGAATAAAGAAATAAAGATTGATTTTTCATATGCCCACTAAATTAAGCACCACTTGTTAATGAGGATGTTAAAAGAGAGAACAATTAAAAACAGCTAGCTCTTCTATCTGGAAGAATTGGTAAAAGCACAGACAAGAAAAGCAAAAGAAAGAATTTCGAGAAGAACTACAGGTGCTAAAGCCAGAGATAGAGCCAAAAGACATGGCCAAAACATAAGGCAAAAACTTTAAGTGGTTTCAAAATGTTTGTTGCCTGGCTAGTCTGTTAAATTTCCTCCATGAAAGAATGGTAAATACAGCGAACAATTTCTGTTGGAAAGCCAACATTTTGTTCACTCAATTGTAAACATTACAGGAAACCTGTTCTGATACCTTATTATGCGTAAGGAAATTCTGGTGTATCATGTACTGGTAATAAATTGAACGTTTGTCCATTGTTGACCTAAGCACATACTGACCTACCAATTTCAGGTACCCAGATGACTCATTTGACAGAATCTGGAGAAGGCCGGACCCCGAAATGGTTTCCTTATCGGAACCGACTAATTCCACCACTTACATCGATGATGTTAAGAAAACAGTGCCGGCCAAAGTTCTCCAAACAGCACTAACCCACAGAGACAGACTGGAGTTCCTGCACAGTGACCTTGACACAGAGGATTCTAATTACACCGTGTTCCTCTACTTTTTTGAGTTCAATCAGTCTATCAAAGCTGGCCAAAGGGTATTTGACATTTACATTAACAATGAAATAAAGATGGGGAAATTTGACATTTGGAATTATGGGTCACCCTATAGGGAAGCTGCTCTGAGTGTCACAGCAAGCAGGTCTCTAAATTTGACCTTAGTCAAGGTTGAAAATGCATCTGACCTCGGACCTATTTTAAATGCCTACGAGATCTTGCAATGGATACAAGGAACTAACCAGCAAGATGGTAAGTTCAATGGTTACTTGTCATGTCAAATACCATACATTGCTTCATCAGCTTCTTAAATGACATCTAAATCACCCACCTCTCTCTTTAGTGGAGGTGATCATGAAGGTGAGAAATGAACTGATGATGAATAACAAGGAGAATGAACTGCTGCAGACTTGGTCAGGAGATCCATGCTTTCCTCCATGGAAAGGTCTGAAATGCCAGAACATCAGTGGCTCATTATGTGCAATCACAGGACTGTAAGTATCTCATCCCTCTTTTATGAAACATCATGTTCATGTGTGATCAAATGATTCTGCACAATAAACTTACATTATTTCTTCTCTTTCTTCAGGAATATTTCTTCTAGTCAATTTCAAGGACCGATTCCTGCCAGTGTTACTGAGCTGAGCTACCTAAAGGAATTGTATGATTGATTGTGCTGCTATCTATAATGCTGCTAGTTTTATTGTCTTTTAGGTAATGATATCAACTTATTTCTGTCACTTTTGGTAATGCAGGGACCTTGGCTACAATAACTTCACTGGCAAGATACCACAGTTCCCGAAATCCTCGGTGTTGACATCAGTGTAATTTTCTTGTTCTTATAATTCTGTGTGTGTGTGTGTGTGTGTAATCAATGATGGAATAATTAAATCTGTAAAGCTCCATCTGGAGTTTGATTATATTTCTACACAAATTTGTTTCTTCGGCGTATTTGTATGACCTTATCCTGCATACAAAGCAATTTTTTCAGTTTTATTGTAGCAAGTTTACTGGATTTGCACGGAAGGTGTGCTTTGTTACCATATTGTGTTTGTACATAAACGCTATTTGATTTACATTTACTTACCAGGGATCTGAGGCACAATGATCTTACTGGATCTATTCCAGATTCTCTTGCCTGCCTTCCATATTTGAAAACATTGTGAGTTGAGAGATACTGCATGTCTTTCAAATGAAAATAGATGTACAGTTTACGTTAACATATTTGAAAATGTGCCACTGTAAATTCACTAGTTGTATGTTCTTCATCCCTAGATATTTCGGATGCAATCCTCGCTTCAGCGAAGAACTGCCTTCCAACTGTAACAGTTCAAGACTCATCACAGAGTATGAAATCTATTATATTAGCCCTAATGTAAAAGCCAATCTAGCATTAAGAATGAAAGACTAATGGTATTGGTTTCGATTTCAGCTCCGGGATATGTAGTGGACAGGGAACTACTAAAAAATCACATGCAATTGTCATTGGAACCATTACAGGTGGATCATTTATGTTCACCTTAGCAGTCGGAATGTTTTGCGGTTGCTTCTGCAGACGAAAATTAAAGACTCCAAGAAATTTCAATTGGAAATCAAACCCAATGACAAAGAGTGAGTAAACTCATCCTTTCACACTCCTATCTTCAAAAGATAAATGGTGAAGCAGACTGATTTTTTCTTCTTGTTGGCTAGCTTGACAGTCTCAAATTTCAGTTTCTAACTTTAAGAAAGCTGTTCTTACAATTTTGTTGCCAAAATTCCTTGCATTTATCTGGAACTGAGGCATGAAAATATGCAGAATCAAAAATAAGGATGTATGGAAACGAATATCTTAATGATCTTTATCAACTGTGCAATATTAATCATGAAAATAATCAGTTCCAGCCTGAAATTAGTAGAAATGATTTCGAAGCATGTACACACGCATACCAATACAGACATGCATGCATCCACCTATTCGTTTGCCTGTACCAAAGTATAATCTGCGACAAAACAATGCAGTTGTCGAGTAAATTCAATTGAATATTTATTCTCTCTGTACTTTATTTGATTGAGAAATCTCTGAACACCTCAACAAATCTCTCTCATACAAAATGCAGACGCTGTTTTCTCTGTAGGTAACACTATGGTTTCCATGTCGAAGTCGATAAACATCCAATCCTTTCCACTAGATTACATAGAGAATGTGACCCACAAGTACAAAACCTTAATAGGTGAAGGTGGGTTCGGATCTGTATACCGTGGCACTCTACCAGATGGTCAGGAAGTGGCAGTTAAGGTCCGGTCATCTACTTCAACTCAGGGGACTCGGGAATTCGATAATGAGGTAGACATGGATCGTACTCATGGTTTTATATTTATTTACAGATCAACGAAGTATCTGCTTTCTGGCTATTGGTGGGATAATTCAGTGAAGTATATCTGACAAGTGACATTCATCGTCAATGTTACAGCTAAACCTTCTATCAGCTCTTCGGCATGAGAACCTGGTGCCTCTTTTTGGTTATTGCTGTGAAAATGATCAACAGATCCTCGTTTATCCATTTATGTCCAATGGATCTCTACAAGATCGCCTCTACGGTACCTTGTCATTAAAAAAAAATAACCCTACTACGTGAATTTGTCCTGACAGTGATATCTTATCAACTACTGGTTTCTGAACAGGAGAAGCAGCAAAGAGAAAAACTCTTGACTGGCCAACCAGACTTTCTATTGCTCTTGGTGCTGCTCGAGGCAAGTGATATTGGGGTATTCAGAATATTTTACTTCATTGCCTCTTAACTTATCATACGGAAACCAGAAGTCGACGGATAGAAAAACATGATATTGCTTCACGTTGGGGAAAGGATGCCAAAATGTCTGAAGGATTTTATTGCTGTTCAGGTTTGACGTATCTGCACACATTTGCTGGCCGTTGCATTATACATAGAGATGTCAAGTCAAGCAACATCCTTCTGGATCAGAGCATGAATGCTAAGGTGACAGACTTCGGCTTCTCAAAGTATGCTCCTCAAGAAGGAGACAGTAATGCTTCACTGGAAGTGAAAGGCACAGCTGGGTACTTGGATCCAGAGTAAGTTCACATCTTTCGTAGATATCTTGATTTGGAGTTCAGTTCCTTCAATAGATATAAATGTAATCAAATCAAAGCTTCCTTGTCCCATTTCACGTCTCTGAATCGGAGTTTATAACTCATCATCCAGGTACTATTCAACACAACAACTTTCTGCAAAAAGTGATGTCTTTAGCTTTGGGGTGGTTCTGCTTGAAATCGTAAGTGGTCGGGAGCCTCTCAACATACGTAGGCCACGAAATGAGTGGAGCTTAGTTGAATGGGTACGTATTCTAGGTCAAGCTTTCTTATGTTTAGCTAGAATTTCCCTGTAAACCAGAGAAAATGAATTTCCCGCAGGCAAAGCCTTACATAAGGGAGTCAAGGATTGATGAAATTGTGGATCCTAGCATCAAGGGTTGGTACCACGCAGAGGCAATGTGGAGGGTGGTAGAGGTAGCACTAGTATGCACAGAGCCCTTCTCTGCTTATCGACCATGCATGGCTGACATTGTTCGGGAGCTAGAGGATGCTTTGATCATAGAAAACAACGCGTCTGAATATATGAAGTCCATAGACAGTTTGGGAGGATACAGCTTGGGAGGGTCTAATCGCTTCTCCATTCCCACAGACAAGAAAGCATTGTCACCGCCTGCGCCAACCCCACCAGACCCATCACCGATCAAGACACAAGCCTTGGCTTCTCTAGAGCCGAGATAGTAGATGGCCTGATCAGATATGAATCTTTGAATGAAAATCCAGTCTCATTATATGGCAAAAGATAATGTAAGAAAGACTGATTTTCCAGTGCTCTTTAACAAGAGATCATGCAACTGGCTGCAGACTTTATCTGCTAGGAAATCTTAATTATTTTTTTCTACTATTCAAGTCAAAATCCCAAGCTGTTTGCTACTTTATCTGCTAGGTAGCTCAAGCTGTAGTCCCAAGCAGTAGCCTAAAGTATACACACTCGTACACAAGGCGAGGGAAATTAATTGAACTCCTTGGGAGCAAAAGGCAAGCAACCAAGGAGAGAAATACAGCGGACAGGAAAACAATAACCCGATGAGGATTCCAAGAGCAGAGAATAAACCCTAGATCAAAAGAACTGAGACCAACAACAGGAGACAAACAGATCACAGAGACCGATCAAAGATTACTTCGAGACAATTTATTTATTATGATGGTTTGAGTGGCTAAATTTTAGTTATTTCAAGGCCAGATTGCGATCTATCCTCGTTACAAAGAAGCTGCTAGGTTCCGTTACATAATCAAAAGGAAGGTAACCAACAATAAACGCTACAAGAACCACCTAAGAGTTCGGATGGAGAGTTATTATTATTGCTAGAATCAAATCATTTTCCAAGTTTAATGGGTGATAATAGTCTATTAGTTGAAATAAACGGGGCTTGAACACTGATTACAGAAATATTCCTCAGTTCTCAGGAACTAGAAATAGTTTTATCACTCGATTAAAAGAAGAGTAGCAATGTATCTGTGATAATTCACAGGTGGCCTACCAAACGAGCACCATGGCACTATGAAAATGCTACTATGCTGAAGCTGTCGCTGATAACAAGCCATTGTGCCTCAGCAGTGCCTCTGGAGAAGGTTCACGCCCTCGGAACTCAACAAAAACCTGGACACACATCAAAACAAGGAATGTCAGATTCAAGAAGCTAGGAAAACTGCGTTTATGAGGCCAATAATGATGCATAATATGTAAGGAAAAATAATAATCTATATATACACCAACAAAAATGGAGATCTCATAGCAAACCACTACATAGGATTCAACTAAGATCTCTTCAGCTTGACGCATGGCTTTACGGTTCAATGATGTTAAACTTAAAAAATCCAAAGTTGTTCCTCTATCAAATTTAGCTTATTATTATTATCAAGGGTTTTAACAGCTCTCTTGAAGTTTGATTCTAGATTTTTAAGAAAAATATTTGCAGGTGATTTAAAGCAACAAAAATGGTATCTTCATCTAAATATTTTTCTAGGAATTAAAAGGAAACCAGGTGAAATTGACAATTTAGAAAGTAAAAGGTTATTGAATAGGAATAATACAAAAACTATAGGTACCAGAAGCAACTAGAAAATTCTTTTAGTGGTTATAGACTTTTTTTTCCAGTTGTTATTTTGGACTCTAGGTCCAGTTGTATATGAGAAATTGGCTAGCACACCACCATGAGTCCATATACAATCCAGAGAACATCACGGCAGAGCCTTCACCCAAATACATTTAATCATGATGCAATTTATTCCTGGAACCTTCGTAGTTTTTGTTCTACTTTTGTTCCTAGGCCAATCCTATGTCTTTATGCAAGTATTCTCATTGTTATTTATTTCCTTTTCTTTCGAAGCATCAATTGTTAGCACTCGTTTCCTAATTCACTATTTTAGCTGTATGCTCTCTTCATTTTAAGCTTGTCATGGAAACCATGCATTAAAAAAGAAACCTTTTCATTGAAACTCTTCTTTTCTGTTGAATTTGGCGTCAGGAGCAAGAATCATACATTTAATCACTTGCTGGAATTATTAGCTTTAAAAGTTTTGGATAATGATTGGAGTTATAGTAAGAAAACATTTATGCACAAATCTGACCAAAAAATTGGATTGTTATTTAAACAAAGATAAATAGTTAAACTGGATAAACTAGCACAATTGTGAGCCAAAAATTGAAGTTGTATAAAAAAAAAAAGGAAAGAAGAAGATAGCAAAACCATAAGAAGTTCTCTCAGTAACAACTTGTGAAGAGAGGGAGCACAGGTAAATGAAATGTAGTAAGAAATATAGCTTTTACTGACCTCTAGTGGTGCTTTTCCACCTCCAAGAGCAAGAATGGTTTCCCGGAACTTGTGCCCTATTTCTTGAACAGCCTGTTGCATCAAAGAGCTCCATTATTCTAGCCTATAGTTGCATTGTATGCAAACGCAAATGAAAAAAACATAGGAAGAAGAAGAGAGACTTGAAGGAGATACAGTTTTTCATTACAGAGCTTTTTTAATAAATTGTTCATGTCAGCATTAGGTTCCTATTATTATAATATAACACGCAGGGTGACATAAAAACTCCAATTAAACATAGTGATATGGCAGAATTTTAGATATCAAGTGGACCAAGAGATACAACTTCAAACTTAAAAGAGGTCAGGAATCCAAATGAATTAAATAGTTGAGTCCGGGTTCTGTTCAAAAGGCTTAAACCTTGTGGTGGGTGGTCCATTCTCAATCTTTTATATTGTTTTACATTTTCTTGGTAATATTATTCAATGTGGGGTAGGTTTTCTAACTCACCCCATTACTTGAATCATCTTTCGAGGTCTATCAAGTGGCGTAAGCTCAGAGATCTTTGCTAGGTTGTCAGGCCTTTTGAGGCTTCATCGCCAAATTGAATTAAATAACCAAGTCTGTGTTCTATTCAAAAGACACAAGTCTTGTGGTTGGTGGTCCATTCTCAATCTTTTATATTGTTTTATATTCTTGTAACTATTCAATTTGGGATAGGTTTCTAACAGATCCCATCTCAAATTCTACAAGGAATTCCATTGTCAAACCCATTTAATCAATATCTCCAAATCAAAACCCATAGCTACATAAGGATCAGTTATGATTTTGAGGTAGGGTTCATAATTAACCCCTAAATCAAAGAAATTAAATAGAGATAATTAGCTTGTCAGCTTGGTGAGCTCCAGGCAGGACTTGTCACAGAGGGTTCAAACACTCCAATTAATCTTTTGATGCAGATTAATCCACATGAGAATGAACAAATAAATTATCAACAAGGTGCAACATGAAAAGACAATGTAAGAATTCTATTTAAATCAATGCACACATCAAAGACAAGAAATTAAAGTAAAAGATGAGTGGCAAGACTGCAAAGGTCAGTTGGACAGCCATTTATGCATACCTTGCCGTTATCCAATCCAGCATCCTCAAAGGCTGAGAAAGCATCTGCAGATAATACCTCAGCCCACTGCAAAAAAGACTTGCCTTAAATATCATGCAGAAGGGTGACAAAATGAGAAGAAACAGAATATACATTACAGTCAAACTTCCTCATTTTCTTTTATTGTCAAAAACATGAAATAAAACAGAATTGTGCAAGCTCAAGCCAGAATGTGTTTGAGCCTATAGAAGGATTACATTTAAGTCACATACAGAAAGCCTACTAAAGGACCATATAAAAGCTGAGGAATAAAAATTTTAAGATATTCATTTTTTTCAACCAACAATGACTTGAACAACTATTAGCACAACTAACATTGCAACATTCTTTTCAACGTTAACTGCAGGTATTTGTGTGTGCGCGCGCGTGTGTGTGTGTGTTTCAACACATACCTTGTAACTGTAGTATCCAGCTGCATAACCACCTAGTAATCACAAAAAATAAAAATCAATGCAATCCAAAAAGGGAAGGATGAAGCGAAGTTAAAATTGAGAAATTCATATAAACATTATAGTCAAACCTGCAAAAATATGACTGAAACCACAGAGAAACCTATCTTCTGGCAAAGGAGGGATCACTTGTGTCTTTTTAGAAACCCTCTGGTCAACATCATAGATGGACTCCGATGCACCTGGTTTATACTTCGTGTGCAACTCCAAATCTAAACTTGCAAATCTTAGCTGAAATATATATGGAGTGAATGAATATGCATTCACAAAAATTAAACACTCTGAAATACAGTATATGCTTCTCAAACATAGTATCTCCACTCATGAAAAAGTGGGAAATTAGCAACCACATGATGTGACAGGAGGGGTCTCTTTCCATGATCCTATCTTCTAAATCTACAAAAAAAATAGTAAATGGGTTCCAAGTGACATTTTTTTATTATAGTAATGAACACCCTCTTCTCTTGAAGTCCTGATATCAAGATCTTTCCTCTTCCCAAAAAAAGAAAGAAAAGTCCATGGTGTTTCTCCCTCACTGTGTGCGGCAGTAAATCCTAAAGTCAAATTTTATGATAGAGACAACAGCACTAATAGAGGAACATAAAGAATGCCAGATTTTTATACAAAGAAAACCAGTTGAATATCTCAGATCTTTATTTTTTTGTCAGATATTTTTTAAAACAAAAATCAACAATGGCATAATCAAATTTTGAAGACCCAGCGACCAACTTCCATGGTGTTTGACCAACTTCCATAGTGTTTTTCTCAAGATTCTCTCCTTTTGCATTGAAAGACAATGAAACTACGGTGATTTGTGCTCAAGTTTGAACCTGCAAGTTTTCAATTTGCAGTTTCAAAGCCATATGAATCTCTGTTATTTGTCACGATTAAGAGAGGAAAGAGAGTGATTTGTCTTATGCATTGACAAAACCGATGAACAGTGAATAAGTCACCACTATGGAAGTGAGGAATTTGAATGGTTTCAGGAGAACGGAAAAGAGGTTGCCTAAAAAATATACAAAAAGGCAAGTGGGTCCCACTTATAGTTTTGCCAGTTTTAGAATATAAGGTGTAAAAATAGACCCTCCTTGATAAAACATGATAATGGTGTATAACGATAAAAGAAATGAGTACACTACTATCTTGACTCTGGAAAAAGAAATGAAACCTAATATAGAAAGAAAGATCTAGTAAGAAATGCACTATCCACGGAAAACTTATGAGAAAACAAAATGAAAGCAGAACATGCAAAAACACAATGCCCAAAAAGTACAAAAGGAGAACAGTAGGAAAGCACTGTTATGAACTAATTACCTGACGAAGACTAAGGGAGCCTGCTCGAAAAGTCCTAGCAGCAAGAAGCTTCAAGTACACTTCTTCAGGAAGACTTTCCCCAGTTTCATAGTGCTTTGCAATGCCCATCAAAGTTTCCCTGCAACAACACATAAATACATTCAAATTGCATAAATCTTTAATTGATATTATGTGAATATATGATATCCTTCAAGAATATCCATATACATCCAAATTTCCATTATAGAACAAATGATGAATTTATAAATGAAAGTTGCATCATAAAACTTGTCATTGGAAAGATTCCAATGTCTTGCCATGTAAGCGAGGAGAAGAACGCTATAAGAAACAAGCAGTCTACTGTAGCCATGGAGCATTTATTCATAAGAAAGAATGCAATAAAACATGAAGCTTAAGTGTTTGTGGTACCAAGCCATGCCAAAACTTATTAACAGTAACTAATCCATTTCTTTCTTTTGAGCTGTTTGAAAGAATAATACTACCAAATGTTATGGAAGATCAATCTCCACTGAGGATCACATTACATTACCTGTGATAACACCAATTTTCCATGAACTGGGAGGGTAATTCAACAGCATCCCACTCTATACCCCGGATGCCAGCAACAAGACCCTCATCCTGCATGGTCAGCATATGCTGGAGGGCATGACCAAATTCATGGAATACAGTCTCAACCTGCAAGATGTGTATCAATCATTGTAACTAGGTTACAGTTACATAAAACCAGACCACTCAGTGCAATATCCATTCCCATTAGTAAATTGTCTGATATGCCTTTCTTTATAAAACAATACCTAACTTTGCTTTGCAAAGACACAAAACTTCATAATAACCAAGCAAATCAATGCAAAGGATATGTCATTCTTCATTCCATGAAAGCCAGGTATGTGATGGCTAGACATGTTTAATTCTTCATATATGTGAAAGAAAATATACAAGTATCATTGCATTCATGTAGTAATATTTGAGTTACTGTGTCCGAAACATAAGTATGTTTCTGGAAAGAACACTTCAGTCCCTGATCTAAAAGTCAAATGTTAACTTACCTCCCGAAATGTCATCAGGCTTGGTTTGTCCCCAACAGGCGGTGTTTGATTGCACACCATGTGGGCAATAGGTAACCTTGGAGCCATACCATTGCGTGACAAAACACGACTTCGAGAAACTACCTCATCCATCCATGCACCACCCCGTTTCTCGGATGGCCGAGAATATGGATCAAAGTAGAAGTATGCAATTGGACTGCCCAACGAATCTTTAACACGGTAAAATTTAACATCATTATTCCAAACCTATAACACAACGAATGGTTATTGATAGAGCATAAAATAGATAAGCTCCATCATACACAGAAAAGCAGAGTAAAAAAGAAGTAAATGAAATATGTTACCGGAGCAAGACCATCAGCAGGTTCAATATCAATTCCAAAAAGTGTCTTTGCAAGGTTGAAAAGGCTATCCATAACCATTGGCAATGAGAAAAATGGACGTAGTTCTTCCTGCATAACATAAACCATGTGACACAGGCATTTCCAGACAAAAAAAAACAAATCTTTCAGAAAGTATGCAAGCAGATGAAGTAAACATGAGAAGGCAAGAAACTAGACTATTGAAAATAATAATCTGCAATACTAATCACAGACATGCTGTTGCTGTTGCTGTTGCCGTTAAAGAGCCAGGGGCTGTCATAGGCACTACATCATGGTAGCAGCCCACATTGTCCACAATGTAACAGACTATAAGTACAGTAGCTGTGGTCTAAAAGTCTGTGCAATGACATTGTGTGACAGCAATGGATGAAATTTTAAACTAGTTGCAAAATATTAACGCTCACACATCCATTCTTCATTGCCCAAACATTCAATGAAGTGAAAGGAAAGAATTTTTTTACAGATAGCAGGGATGCATTTCACTATCAAAGAAAAGAATCACATCTACTTGAAGTTTCTTATCATTAATATCAATCTCTTCTATCTTCAACAATAAGAATTAAATCAGTTCCTTACCCACCTTTAACCATGACTGAGTGCATATAAATCAGCATAACTATAAAAGCTAATTGACCTGTTAAGCAACAATAATATACTAAACGCACCCTGCCAAAAACAAGCATACATAGGTAGATGAATAGCATGCTAATAAACTATTATTGGAGCAGCATGTCAATTTTTCACAGCCAGGTGAACTTGAGAGAATTTACAGAAAGAACAAAATCAAAGTACCTATGACATGCTTAAATCAAAACCACATTAAATTATAAGCAATGACTATAGATGCAGAGGGAGAAATAACAAACTGACCTCGTTGATATCATATTTTGACTCGCGAAGCCTCTCAGCCCAGAAGCTGGTATCCCAGTGAGTCAAATCATGAGCTTCCATTGCACCTTGATTTTTGGAGAAAATTTTAAGATCTTCCATATCTACAAAGATGATAGAAATGATCTAGTTGTGAGAGCTTGAAGCGGACAAAGAAACAATCAGATGCAGGCATCAAGTGGCTATCAAAAATTTTCCTAGGTAAACACCCATTGAACCAACCAGTATTACAACTCTCCGACAAAATCAAGATGCCATTACACCTGAAAATATTCAAATTAACCCAATTACCACTGCAAAGAAGTGGTCAGCCCCCTTTTCTTGTTCTCCCATCATTTTTCAATTTTCCAAACTTTCCAAAGATAAAAGGGTTTTATCAAGATACTGTTCACAGCCCCAAACAAAACCCTGTATGCTATCCTGCATCACAGTTTCTTTCCAGCTACGTGAAGATTTGCTGAAAGGCAGCATTAATAAAGAAAAATTTTGAGACGCTGGAGAAAGTGGGGTGTGCTAGAATATGGCATTTTTACCTTCAAGTTTAGCTCAACCACAGATGTCAAAAACAGAATACCAAACTAATGCGCCACATTTTAGTTAATTCAGATTTTTCATATAAAAAACTGGCTAATAAAATAAAAACATAAGTTTTCAAGGGAAACAGTCAACAATAATCAAAATTGTTGACAAGCAAAATTTCACGTAAACACTAAGGGTATTGCAAAAAGGTGATGCCACTATATTCCTAAGAAATATGATAGGTTACCTTGAACAGCAGCATCCCATGAAGCTATGCGCAGCTTTTCTAGTAGCTCTTCTGCTTTCTCGACAGTAGCCATTTTGGTTGCCATGCTTACCTGTGATGAATAATTGAATAAGCGTATAAAAGGAAGCTTTCAGCTTTATCATAATAATGAATCATACCTCAGCATAGTTGTTGTAATTAAGGAGCTTAGCCTTTTCCATCCTAAGCTTCAATATTTCATCAATAATCGCTGTATTATTCAGATCACCACTTGAAGCTCGAGTTACATAGGCACGGTAGATTTCTTCACGTAAACCACGGTTTTTGGCATGTTGCATGACAGACATAAAACTTGGGGCATCCAATGTAATTATCCATGGTCCATTCTCGGCAGTTGCACCTGCATGCCCCTGATATGATAATAGAAAATAGAAAACAGTACATTAGACTTCATGAATCCAACCAACTTGCATAGATATAGACATGTAGTACCCTAGATGCTGCTGTCTGCGCAGCCAAACCAAGTGATGTAGCAGGCAATCCTTCAATATCCTTCTTATCGGTTATGAGTTTTTCAAACTTCTTTGTGGCATCCAGTACATTTTCCTCAAATTTTTGTGATAGTCTTTCCAGTTCCTGCAAATTAAACCGATAATTGAGAAACAGGGAATGAGCAATGAAAAACTAAGACTTACACTGGATGGTAATTATCATTTTATTTAAGAGTGTGTTAGTGGTAGCTCATGCACATAACCAAGCATCCTTCTCAAATAATAACTAGAACGTGAAGGAAAAGAAGACTGTCTTGCAAACAAAAATTAGTATTATAAAAGCACCTGTTCAATTTTGTTGAACTGCTCTCTTTTATCATCATCAAGAGCAACACCATTAAGAACTGCTTCCTTTATTTGGGCTGTATTCACAAAAATACAGAAGCCATCAGGCATGAAGACAGCTTAGGTGTAATCTTAAACAATCATGTTACACCAATTAAATAGGAAGCAAGGACACTGCAAATGATATAGCATTTATTTGGTAAGCAGTATACCAAGTGCAAGACAGTACATCTAGTAAATAAACAGCAATCTGGATTTTGTTGAGTACATTTAGTAATTGACGGGGTTCGATGAAGCCAGCGTATCAACATGAGTTCATGAAATATGTAGCCATTGAAAGCACTTTCCAAATCCATTTAAGTCACAACTGACCAACATCAGTAGAGATAAAAATAATTAACATGATTTATAATTTTCTTTCCTTCACTCCTTCCATGTTTCAAATTCATACAATAATTCTCAAAATTCTGCATAATCCTAGTACATATATTCAGTGCACAGGTACATGCTGCCACAAAATTCAATCTTGTAACCTTAGAGGTATAGAAACATCTCTATAGTTGATATCAACAGCTAGCACATGTTCATTTCATTAGTTCTCTGATTTTCATGCTCCAAAGACCAAAACAATCAAATAGTTGAAGTTACATCGTTTACAATTATCTAAATATAAGAAACAGATCATGGAACCCTGCCTTTGCAGAAGGCACCAAAAAATTATGACCAATAGTACATGGATGCTGTTCAGGTGCAATGCAACTCCATCCAAACTATACAAGAGCATTGCTAACCCAACATACAAAACAACCCCTGCAATGGACTTCTTTATACTCTTTCAAAGAACGATTATAAGGTAAGACCTATTCAAGGAGGCCTAACCCCGCCAATTTTACACTGCAGACAATAATCAAGAGTGATCCAGCAACTAAACTTGTTTGTGGACATTATACTACATAAATTCAGCAAACCAACGAAACTGATAGACTAAAGTCTCAAACTGACAAACTCCAGACAGCTAGAAAAAAAAATACATAGAGTTAGGTGGATGAAAAATGGATGAGCAGACAATGCTATTTCAGAAAATAAGAGAGGTCTAAGATACTTACATTCCACTATACGTCTCTGAGCATCACTTAGCGATGACCATTGAGGAGAATCTTGGATGGCCTTAAATGCATCATATATCGGTTTACTTTGTCCCAACCTAAGCAGAAACTTTACTTTTTCCGGCTGTGGACAAAAGCTCAAAGCTGTGAGCATAAGAAGGGCAATACAGTGCACAAATTCATAAGACAGGAAATCAACAAATTAATGCAGACAGTGGTATAATATCAAACTGACAAAAAAATTCATTTTTGTTTAGTTATTACACCCATTTGTCAAGTAAAGTCCCAACATGGATTAGCATTCAAGGACATAAACACACAAACATGTGTGTACAATTGCATAGATTATGAGAAATAAACAATTTACCTGAACTTCTTCAATCGCAGCACGGAGTTCAGGTGAGTCTTTAACTGCCTTGAGATGATTGATCATATTCCAAACAATAGTCAACTGATCTGTTATCTTCTCCAATGGCTCCACCAATTTTGGCCATGATGGCTCCACTGTTCTCTCCAGTTCCTCCAAATCACTCTCCTGCAAAAAAAAAAAACATCACGGACCAAAAAGGACCAAACTTTGATCAGCCCATGAGCTGAAACTAATAAAATATTTCTACATAATATATAACACAAAACAAAACCCAGAATCCAAAACCAAAAAAAAGCGAACCCGTCAATGAAACGTCAAAAAAAAACATACAAGGTTCTTTAGGAGAGTGCGAATCCCAGGTCGAACATGCTTATCCTCGACAACATCAAAGGGAGGAAATTCAAAGTCTTGCAATAAAGGATTGGATTCATCAACAAGAGTAGCCATTAAAACTGGAGGAGGAGGAGAGACCGAAGAAGGGTAGCAAGTAGAGATAGAGAGAGAGCGGACAGTGTTGATTTGTGAAGAGTTTAGAGACCCAAGGAGAACGAAGAGCAATGAAGGCAAGGACGAGATTTGACAAAATGCTTGGGGGCAGAATGGGAAGAAGGGATGTTATTTGTGCGTTTAAGGAATGAGCGGGATAGGGATGATGTACGTAAAAGCCATGATGGCAAGGAAAAGCTTGATGTTGATTTGCTTACAAAGTGAGCCCATGTCCACAATAGTACATGGGCTTTTCTATATGCTTGGTCCCATTGCGGGCTGACTTAAATAAATTGTTTTCAATGTAAATAAAAATACTTAGACAATGATACCCTTTTTTTTAATCACAAATCCCTACGAAGTTTCTTGATTTGGATATAAAAGTAAATAAATAAAATAAATATATATGTAACTTGAGAGGCAAGTTCCGGGCCAATCAGGATACATAGTATAATACCCTTCTATCTTCCATCCTTGTGTCTATGCTCAGTAGTTTCCACAACAGAGCAGGAATGTCTCGTCATGTCTACCTCTCCTTCCTTCTTCCTCTTCTTCCTCTTCTTCTTCTTCCCTCTACTAATTCAGTTTATTTTACAATACCTCTATTCAACGGAACCAGCATGAACTATCAAGGTGATGCAGTGCCTTTTGGTTCATATATTGAATTCAACCTTGTTAATTATATAAATCGTGTTGGTTGGGCAACCTATCCTGAAAGGGTGAGGCTCTGGGACTCGACTTCAGGACAGCTTTCTGATTTCACCTCTCATTTTTCCTTCACCATTGATACCACCTTCGGCGATCCCAATCATGGTCATGGTCTTTCTTTCTTCCTTGCTCCTGTTGGGTTTCAGATCCCACCTAATTCTGCTGGTGGCTTTCTAGGCCTGTATAACACTACTACCATGCAATCCTCTCTGAATCAAATTGTTTCGGTGGAGTTTGATTCTTTTTCAAATGGTGGATGGGATCCAAAAGTGGAGCATGTGGGGATCAACTACAACAATATTAGCTCAGCCGTCTACACGCCTTGGAATGCAAGCTTTCACAGTGGAGATACTGCCGAGGCATGGATCACCTATAATTCTACTGGTAGAAATTTGAGTGTGTTTTGGAATTACCAAACAACCTCAGATCCTCGAGAGAATTCTAGCCTGTTTTACATAATCGATCTCAGTAAGGTTTTGCCCGAGTGGGTCACTGTTGGCTTCTCAGCTGCTACAGGCTCTAATATAGAACAGCATAGACTTCTTTTTTGGGAGTTCAACTCAAGTTTGAGCGTTGGGGAGAAAAGGGGTAAGAAATCAAAGAGGACCGTGATTATAATTGGTGTCAACGTTCCGGTATTTATTCTGATAGCTGGGTCGATTACAGCATGTGTGATTCTGTGGAGGAGGAAACACAGGATGACAAGAAAAAGAGAAGCAGAGAAAATGACGTCGATCAATGAAGACCTTGAAAGAGGAGCAGGGCCGAGAAGGTTCTCTTATGATGATCTGGTTTCAGCTACAAACAACTTCTCGGATCAGAGGAAGCTAGGCGAAGGGGGGTTCGGTGCTGTTTACAGGGGATACTTAAATGATATGAACATGGAGGTTGCAGTAAAGAAGATCTCAGGAAGCTCTAGACAGGGTAAGAAAGAGTACATCACCGAGGTGAAAACCATTAGCCAGCTGAGACACCGGAATCTGGTGCAACTCATAGGCTGGTGCCATGATAAAGGTGAGTTCATGATGGTATACGAGTTCATGCCAAATGGTAGCCTCGACTCTCATCTCTTTGGCAAGAAGAAGATGCTGAGTCCTCTGGGTTGGGCGGTGAGATACAGGATATCTCTTGGCCTGGCCTCGGCATTACTTTATCTCCATGAAGAGTGGGAGCGGTGTGTCGTGCATCGAGATGTGAAATCAAGTAACATAATGCTAGATTCTAGTTTTAATGTCAAGCTCGGTGACTTTGGGTTGGCTAGGCTTATGGACCATGATGATACTGGTCCCAGAACAACCGGGTTGGCAGGAACTTACGGTTACATGGCTCCAGAATATATAAGCACCAGAAGGGCTAGTAAAGAGTCCGATGTGTATAGCTTCGGGATGGTTGCCTTGGAAATTGCAACTGGAAGAAAGGCAAATGACTCCATTGATGAAAATTCTGACATGAGCTTGGTTGAGTGGATTTGGGATCTATATGGATGTGGAAATCTTGGTTTGGCTCTTGACAAGAAGCTTGATATTTCGGACAATGATGATAAGAGACAAGCAGAGTGTTTGATGATTGTTGGATTATGGTGCGCCCACCCTGACCACAATCTGAGGCCATCAGTAAGACAAGCAATTCAAGTTTTAAATTTTGAGGCTGCGATGCCTGATCTGCCTCGGAAGATGCCTGTTCCTGTGTTTCATGTGCCTCTAACCTCATCTACTTCCAGCGAGCCTGGTTCAATCACAAATACTAGTCTCGAGGCAGGAGGGCGTTGAGTACTCTTTCTATCCCAGCTTGTGTCTATTGCTGTCACTCCCCTTTTGAATTGATCACTTAAAATATATTTTTTTTCCGTTGAAAAAAATGACTTGCCAAAGAAATTATTTTCCATTGCAATATATATATATATATATATATATAAAGATGGTAGTGGGATTGCCTTGAGTTACAGCATGCATTTGATTGGCACCCCTGCTATTTCCATGTACTTTCTTCCATATTCAAATATAAGAAACTCTATCAGTCAAAAGTTTCAGACTTAGCCTCTGTTTTCTCTACTTTATTTCATACATAAAATGTATGATTGGTAAATTCATTAAATTTAAATTAAATATAACTTGCCTTCCTTGATATATGTATATAGTTGATTGTTTCAGACGACGACTACTACTACTATGTACTAATCCACAGTTTATAATTTTTAAGACAAAAACAACTCATCCCTCTATTCGACGATCGATGTTGCTTTGATGTTCCAACTACGTACGTTATGATCAGGTCCAAATGATCAAAGATAAAGAACGATTTCAAGGATGTTCCATATGTCGAGATCAATATATATATATATATTGAGAACGTTAACAAATATGCAACTAGCATGCCGGCCAAACCCTTAATTATACATTCAAGGCTGGCTTTGGAGTATTACTTCAAGGAAACCTGTCAGCTGCTGGTAGTTTGTCCATGTTGAGAACCTTGAAATTAATTATTCTTGATATATTCCACTAAATATGACCTCGTACAGTACGTTACTAGTTAGTGTAAGAGTCAACAAATATAATGAGGAGAAGCACAAAGTTGAACGGCTCACGGGTCTGTCTATTCCTGCATTCATTCTCCTGTCTATACTTTTTGATCACCATGGCTCTTCCTAACTCAATTTCATGCCCTCGGAGAATCCCCACTCTTGTGCTTGCAATTTCAGCTTCGTTCCTTTATGTAAACTCATTTTCCTTCAGATTCACCAGTTTCAGTCCCAACATGGCCAACATATCCTTCCAAGGCGATGCGTTTCATCCAACGATGTTCTCCAGCTCACGAAGAATGCTAAAGATGTCAACCTCGCTGGCAGTGCCGGGCGAGCTACGTATAATGAGCCTGCCCGCCTCTGGGATGCCCGGACACGAAAGCTTAAAGACTTCACCACCCATTTCACCTTCGTCATGAAAGCAGTAGACTCAGGATGGTATGGGATTCCCTTGAGTTACTTGAGTGTCTTTCTGACTTTATGCTGAAAACCCTGAGATCGGTGGGAACTCTACCAAATATATATATATAAAGATGGTAATGGGATTCCCTTGGGTTACAATTCATCGCAATGAATGCATTTGATTGCCATGCCTGCTATTTTCATCTACTTCATTCCATATTCAATTATTAGAAACTCCATCGGTCAAAAGTTTCAGATTTTGCCTCTGTTTTCACTACTTCATTTCACATGATAAAAGGACATGATTAAGAAATTTATTTGGGAAACTATAATTAGCCTATACGATAATTACGGCTTCAACCGCGTTTGACCCTTAAATGAAGGGATTTCTAAATCTATGGATCTATATCACTGCGTGACTTACACTAACAGTTCCCCTCAAGTTCGTGTGTAAACGTCTCTATCATCTAACTTGTTGAGTGGGTCATGAGAGTTTCTACTGGTAATTGTCTTGGTAAAAATATCAATCAACCGATCTTTAGATTTAATAAAAAGAAAACAAACGATCTTTTCTTCCAGGTTCTCTTCAGTGAAATGTTGGTCTACCTTCACATGCTTACTATGATCGTGTTGAATTGGATTGTAAGATATGTCAGCAGCAGCTTTGTTATCATAAAATAACTTCATTGAAGAACCAAGGGGGAAACCGACCTGTGCTAGTAAGCTTTTAAGCCAAAAAAGCTCACATAATGCCCTCGGAACTCAGCTTCGGCGCTGGACAATGCTACTACCTTCTGCTTTAGTTTCCTCTCATAAATGTGAAGTACTTTCTATCTACAATATTCTAAGCTCGGTCCACATCTATGTACCCTTCAATATTTAGGTGGTTCTTCGTGGAAAACATTAGCCCTTTCTTGGTGACGACTTTAGATAGCGAAGAATTTGAACTATTGTACCCACGTCGTCCTCACTTGGATTATTCATAAATTGACTTGCCATATTTATTGTGTAAGTTATGTCTGGACGAGTGTGAGTGTGGGATAATTAGTAAATGAGTTTCCCTGCCAGTCTTTGATACCTCACAGGATTGGTTGTTGGCTTAGCTGTGGGTACTGGAGTCCTGACTACTTGTGGGATAGGTGGGTGTGTTATGTTTTGTTCTGTGCTGGAGAAAAATGAGGAGATGCTGTGAAAAGGACAATGAGACCATCGATGTCTCCATGGACGATGAATTTGAGAAGGGAACTGGGCCTAAGAGGTTCACTTGCTGTGAACTAATTCGTGCAACCAACAACTTTGCGGAGGAGGGAAAGCTCAGAGAAGGAGGATTTGGAGGTGTTTACAAGGGATTGTTGAACGAAGGTACCAACACAGAAGTTGCGGTTAAGAGGGTGTCAAGAGGATCGAAGCAAGGTAAAAAGGAGTATGTATCAGAAGTAAAGATCATCATTCGTTTGAGGCACAGAAATTTGGTTCGACTCATTGGTTGGTGCCATGAAAGGGGTGAGCTTCTTCTTGTCTACGAGCTAATGCCCAATGTTAGCCTTGATTAAAATTTCAATGCCAACTTGGTGATTTTGGTCTGGCAGGGCTTGTAGACCAAGAGTTGGGATCACAAACAACTGTTTTGGCTGGCACCATGGGCTATTTAGCTCCCGAATGCGTCACGACAGGCAAGGCTAGCAAAGAATGAGATGTCTACAGCTTTGGTGTTGTCGCACTTGAAATCACATGTGGAAGAAGGCCATTAGAAACCAGGCAAGAACCAAGTAAAGTAAGCCTCGTGGAGTGGGTGTGGAACCTCTACGGCAGAGGGCAACTTCTTGATGCTGTTGACGAGATGTTGTGTATGAGCGGTAGATGGAGTGTTTGATGATTGTGGGATTATGGTGCAGCCATCCAGATTATACCCTTCGTCCATCTACAAGGCAAGTGATAAATGCTCTTGATTTTGAATCTTCATTGCCTACGCTTCCTTCAAATTTGCCTGTTCCAATGTATTATACTCCTCCCCTGAGTATGGGCGAGTTCTCCTACACATGCATCATCTGGCATCACAGCTGACTCCGAAGTCTTCGATGGTGTCTCCAGGGCCTACAAAAGCTCTTTTGAATACACAGAAATCTGATATCTAGCTAGCATGCATGTATAACACAGTTTATTTATTAAAAAAAAAACGCATAAAAAGGAAGAATAATGCTGGTCATCAAGATTCAAAACTTTTTTGCTGGATTATTTTTTATAATTAAAAGGTCGAGGTTACTTGAAACACACATAAATAAAGCAAACTCAGGAAATCAAACTCCTGAGGCCCAGTTGAACCCAAGACAAAAAAATTATGCCTTGCTCATACATAAATGTTTTAATCACCCTATGGTGAGGAAAGAAATGATTTTTGAGGACCCTAATTTACTGTTTAGTGCTCTTCTCGGCTTCCAGCCGTTCACTCTCTTTCTTGAAGAATTCCATTTCTTGAAATAGTTTGGTCAGCTTTTCGGCATTCTCGTCCTGAATATGGGAGGGCACCTTTTCCTTGTAGCCAGATGCGCTGATCATCTTCTCCAATTTCTCTTGTTGTCTGTTGTAAGTTTCAAAAAAAGGGAATGAACAAGAAGAATCTATCAAATAACAAAAAGACTATTGTCTCTCAATACAATCTTTTTTCTCATCTCCATCCAAAACTACAAATATCAACCATGACCATTCAGCAGCAGCACAATCAGGCCTCAAATGCAAAGTCAGGGAACCATAGAAATGTCATATCTTTCCATATTTGGGTTTCCTAAAAGTGTTCCTTGTTGACTTTGAATAGCCAAGAGTAATAGATTACGTATTTGTAGAAATCCATGCCAGCATTAATTTTTTTGACTTGTTAATTATTGTGCAAGCTCCACTTCCAATTAAAACTTTACAGTTATGAACATTCCTGAAGGTTTTTTTATTAGAACACACGTACACAGCACAGTGCAAAATCATAAGTGCATCTAGAAGCACCAAGTAGAAAGACACATGCAGACATCAATGACGGGCTGTCCTGCACACACAAACAGATGATGTGCACATACACACCTATTCGTACATACATGTAAGTATATCTGTGTGCATTTCTAAATAGAAACATAGTTCTTGTTGAGAAGACAAGACTTACTTTTGCATCTCATCCATTTTGTTTCTCATCTTCTCAAGCTCTGCTTCTGCATCAACTTTTCCTTCAGCCTGGAGATAGACTGCAAGATTCTCATTTACATTCTCAAATGCACATCCAGCTGGAGGGGCATCTTTCTCACTCAAAAGAACCTGCAGGATATTTTATTTAAAAAATGATGAATATTTGAATGAAGCAACCAACTTTGCAGGCAGAGCTTCAGGCACGCTCACCAGCAATGAAATGATACTTCTATATAGGACATTTTTAGAGTGGCAGGTTGGTAAGTTTTCATGAGTGCCATATTAAACTTCAAATCTTGCGGCACACTTGGTAGGGATTCAAAATGAAAAGTAGACTAGCCTTTTTTCTGCTTCCTCACTTTGTTTTTTCAAATTGATATGGTGCAAGAATTAGGGTGGCTTCCAACATTCTTACATCAGCAATTAATCCAAGTTAATTGCATCTATTAATTTGATCAAGGTAACAATGGAGCATAAAAATGGGTTGGAATTTTTAGCACCTTTATCATGTAATCCGAATTCTTCATTGCTTCTCACTTGAATAAAATATTTACTTCTTGACTCTTATAAAGTCAAAGAGAATAGAAATATACTATGACAATTTCCATCAAGAACCATAGCACAGCACTAAAAAATGAGTCTTCACAAAAGTAAGCTTGCATCAGGGTTGTGGCCAAGAGTCTAGCAGTAATTTAAAACTCATGGTTAGTAACTTAAGAACTCACTAGCTATCTGCTAAAGTTCCAAAAGTGATAGCATGTGTGGAAGGACTGCTCCTATCTTGGGACAAAAAGGCAGGGGATTAAAGAGTCAAAACACTATAAACAATAGGTAAAAATCAGGAGCCTAATATAAAGCAAAAGTGATGTTGTACCTTCATACTTGATAAAGTTGCAAGGGTTAAAATCTCCAATTGGTAGCTTGTAATGACCTTCGAGATATCTTCATTCAAGCAAAAAGCAAAAGCTGGTAGCCTGGGAGTAAGACGAATTATTAAAGAACAAAGACTGGCATTTTAAAATAAAGTAGAAAAAACTTACTAAGAAACTACAGAAAAAAACACACATCTACCATTCAAAAAACTATTCCAGCCTATTTTCAGTCTGTTACAAAATTATTATTTTCATATTAGATAAATCCCAAACAAACAGAGGAACAAGACTAATGAAAGCAGATCACCCTATTTAATACACACAATTAAACTAGCCTGGAACACAAAGGGGAACAATAAACTAAACTTGCATGCACAACAGAAATTATTTTGAATGATCACCTTTCATTTTTTTGCTTTCCAAGCACCTTAGCCCTCAAGGACCTTAGACATTTAACAGTAGACTCGATAAGGTCCATTTCATATTCTACCTCTTCATTTTTCCAGGCCTATAGAGTGGAAAAGAGGGCAAAACATCAGAGAAAACTGAATTAACATTAAACGGACGGTATTTGTCCCACATTTATCATAATTGTGAGCACCACGAAAGCACAACTAGGACTCACATCTTCAACTTTAGGGTATTCGGATACCATAATTGACTCTTTTCTTGTGTGGCCCCTGGCTGGAGGAAGGCGTTGCCATAACTCTTCAGTAACAAATGGCATAAAGGGGTGAAGCAATCGCAATCCATTGTCCAGACATACCCAAAGAGTATCCTGTGCAGAACTCCTCTCAGCAGCAAATGTAGACCCATCACCAGAAAAGTATGGCTTGATTGCTTCAATAAAAACATCACAAAACTGGTATTGCCACCATGAATACACGGTGCTGGCTGCATCGGAAAATTCTAAAGAGTTCATAGCTGATACAGTTTTGAATATAGCCTTATTAAGTACAGAGAGTATCCACTTGCAACTTAAAGGCATTGCTTCCAGCGGTAATGTCAGTGGAGGAGTGTAATCAGTGTCGAGTTTGCTCATTGCAAATCGAACAGCATTCCACAGTTTGTTACACCACTGACGATATCCAACAACTCGTAGAATGTCCAAATTTATTTTGTCGGACTGGAAATAAAAAATGATGAAAACCAGGTCAGCAAAGATATGATGGGACAATAACAACTATTCAAATAATAGGAGCTTAATCACAAACATGTCAATAAGTGAAGCATGAACCTGAGCAGTATAGGAAACGAGAGCAAATCGAAGAGCATCTGCACCGCATTCAGCGATACCATTAGGAAAATCTAGCTTCTGTCCAGCTTTTGCCACATCCAGCTCTTTTGGATCCAAGTTACCTTCCTCAAGCCTCTTGTGCAGGCCTTCGAGGCTTACCCCATTTATTACTTCAAGGGGATCAACAACATTTCCCAACGACTTCGACATCTTACGGCCATGTGCATCCCGAATCATAGGATGCAGGTAAACCTGCATGGAAAACAAATAATCAATATCTACCTTAGAAGTAAAAGGATCTGGCAGAAGAATAACAGCCATCACAAACTCAAATGAAGTTTTAGATATCTTATTTACTGACCTTCCTAAAAGGCACATCACCTCCCAGTTTAATTCCTAACATCACCATCCGAGCAACCCAAAAGAATAAAATGTCATGCCCAGTTTCAAGAACTGAGGTTGGATAAAACGCTCTTAAATCATCAGTATCATCTGGCCACCCCAACACTGATAAAGGAAATAAACCAGAGGAGAACCAAGTGTCTAGTACATCTGGATCCTGGATCATCTGAAACCTCTTCCCAGAAAACTTCTGGCTAGCCTCTGCAAGAGCATCTTCCTCATTTCTAGCCACAACCCAGTGGTCATGGTAGGAACCAATTTCCTTCATTTCATCATCATCAAGGGTAACATACCATGCAGGAATACGGTGGCCCCACCAAAGTTGCCTTGAGATACACCAGTCACGTATATTCTCAAGCCATCTGTCACGGCCATATAGATATATAAACATAATATGGAAATGGACTGAGCTACAATGTTAAAATGCAAAATGCGGTATAAGATATTAGTGAGAGGCATCAGGACATTGAAGCAATCACGATGAAAATTGTAAGATAACATTTACAAGGAATAGAGAGGACTAATCCTGAACAAACGCCAATAAAACATGATATCAAAAGCAAAGCTTAAGGATCCTCCCCTAATTTCCAGCTTTTCTTTCCCCTAATTTTGATTTCCTGAGATGCATACTCTGTTCTTAACAAACCTATTAAGAGAAAATAAGAAGACATGAGGGAACCTTTTCCATTCCGCCAAATATTGTTTTGGAATAAATTCAAGCCTTGGAGTTTCTCCATCCATTGCCACTTCGAGAGCCTGTTTTGCCATACTGTGGCAGTTAACAAACCATTGGGGCTTAATCATTGGCTCTACAACATCATTGCTTCTTGAAGAAAGACCAAGTCGCATCTCATTGGTTTTAGCACCTCTATACAATCCCTACAAGCAAGCAAATATATTTACTGAGTCAACCTTGCTGCTATAAATAGGCAAAACAAAGAATTAGCATAATGGCAGGGAAAAGATAGGTGCATGTACTCGGTATGTATTTCCTTGAGACTGAAGGAATGCAAAGCAAAATAAACAGATTGCATATCTATATATGCAAAATTGTTTTGGGAGAGAGAGGCTATTTATTTTAAAAAGTCATTCTAATTGACATCCATTAAGTTTTAAAACTGTTTTGAGTTCAAATTGAACAGAAACAGTTATATTATACAGCGATCATACTTTTTTTTGTAATGCTTCCTTCACTGCCTCTCGGGCCTCAAACCGTGGCATCCCTGCAAACTCTGAGCCAAGACTATTAATCTTCCCATCATCAGTGAAGATATTAATAAATTCCAGATCATGACGCTTCCCAACATCAAAATCATTTGGATCATGTGCAGGAGTGATCTGCAAACAATCATAAAATATTATACCACAGATTTAAAAAAATCAAATTTGACATTTAAGTTTCAAGATGCAGTCTTACCTTAACAGCACCAGTCCCGAAATTACGATCAACAAGAATGGCATCACAGATTATTGGAAGTTTTCTTCCATTAAATGGGTGAATTGCGAATTTTCCATGCAGATGGCTGTACCTTGGGTCCTCAGGATGTATGGCAACAGCCGTGTCACCCAGCATAGTTTCCAACCGAGTTGTGGCAACCACTATTTCACCCAGATCTCCCTCCAGAGGATAAGCAAATGAGGTCAAAACACCAAATTCCACTGGTTCCTTGTTTCCAGGAACAGTTAGCAACTTCCTTTCTTTAATATCCACGTAATCTACCTACATAGGAAAGGCAACTTCTAGATGATTAGAACATCACACAAAAATATATACCCACACTTCAACACACAAAAGAATGCTTACTTCGACATCAGATATAGCTGTTCGCAAGGTGCAGTCCCAATTTATTAGCCGGATATCCCTGAAAGAGATTATTAGAGAGAGCCTCAAACCATTGAGCAGAAGAGATAAATAGCATGATTTTTTTCATGTAGCATTCAGCTGGGCAATGAACCCTTATTTAGCTGGAGATATGAGGTCAAGTCAATTGTTCATTTAGATAGCAGTCTGATGGTTCCATTTTCTGACATCAAATTGTTTTATTTACAATCAAAGTTTCACCCTCGCAATAATACCTATAGATGAGACCTTCCTTGTACAGGCGGTTAAATTCCTCTACCACAGCCCTTGATCTTTTATCATCCATAGTAAAGCACTGAAAAGGGAGTGGGGGGGAGGAAAGTTAACTTTGGAAAAGAAATGCTGGTAATAACGTTATTCAGGGTACAAATTGATTTAGCAAAGTAGCATGGTTTCATTTATTGAAATGAAATACTGAAATAATACTCCTTTACCTCACGAGACCAGTCCAGAGATGCACCCAACCGGCGTAGCTGCTTTAATATGGTACCGCCATATTCTTCCTTCCACTTCCAAACCTATATATCAGAATGTCAGAAGACATTAAATGGGGCATGAAAAGCTCGATAAAGGACAAGGAAACCATGAATGAGAGCAAGTCAACCTTACTTCAGTTACAAATTTTTCACGACCCAGATCATGTCTGGTTAAGTGGTGATCACGCATTAGCTTCTTCTCTACCACCACCTGCAGAATACCAAACACGAGCATGCTTCTCAGCTCACATAATTTGAAAGGTTAATCTTCATTCCAACAAGGAAGGTCATATTTGTTTCGATCATACAAACATATCAACAATCAGAACACCTATGTAATAAACAAAGGAAAGGAAATAGAGAGAGAGTGACCTGCGTAGCTATCCCAGCATGGTCCACGCCGGGGACCCACAAGGCATTAAACCCAGACATCCTCTTGAAACGAATTATAGTATCCTGTTAACAACAAGAAAGAGAGTTGTTAATAAGAAATACAGTGGAAAAAATGGAAACAAAAGTAAGAAGAAAGGTGGTAGCAGGCCTCAATAGCAGCAGTAAGGGCATGGCCAATATGAAGAGCTCCAGTGACATTTGGCGGGGGAAGCACCTGAAGAGAAAATAAATCAAAGTTTATAAGAAAATAATCGACAATCCAATACAACTGTAAGGGTGATTATGATGATGATGATGAAGAAGAAGAAGAAGAAGAAGAAAGAAAGGTTAGCTTACAATAACGAAGGGGGGTTTGGAGCTGTTCGCGTCCGCGACAAAATATCTAGACTTTTCCCACCAAGCATACCATCTTTGTTTTTTTTTGTGTTGATTGAAAGAAAGCAAGAAAGAAAAACAATTACCTCTCAGAAAATATCAAGGAGCATAAAAATGAAAAGAAAAGTGAATGAGATTACGATTTCTCAACAACAGTAGGGTTGTATTGTTTAGCCATTTGAGCGGAAAGCAACTTCTTTTGACCGAAATCGGTGGGTGGATCTTCATAATCAAGAGGATTGTCATCGACGGCAGAGGCATCTCGCCTGGACGAATTCTTCTTCTTTTTTGAAGCAGAAGAAGAATCACTTTGCTGCTGTTGTTTGAATTTGGCTGCTTTCTCAGCAGCTTTAAGTTTCTTGAGCTCCTTCTCCTTAGCTTTTTCTTCTTTCTTCTTTTTACGCTCTAGCTCCTCTGGGGTCATCATCTCCACCTCCTCCTCCTTCACTTCCTCCTCTCAGTCTCTGTCTGCTGTTTTGTAAACCTAGCAAATATTCTAACGCCATAATATGCTGAGGACTCCAATGTTTGGATTTGATTGGATTCCCTCTATTAATTTGGACCCATCTCAAGCCCATAACCCCTCCCCTCGGCCCCGCCCATCCCGCACCAGGTCCGTTTCTTAACTCACGTGGGCTTCTCGGTCCATCGTAATTTCCATATTTTTATTTCTTAAATTAGAAAATCTCGGTCCATCATCCATCAATGTCCAATTACAAATCTGTCCTTTCTGAATAAAAACTATTTTTAAAATCATGTCTCTTTTTTTATCATTGCATCTCATCTCTTCTTCGAAATAATAAAAGAAAAAAAAACAAGCTTTAATTAGTTTTATTTTTTAAACTTGTTGATTTATAAAATAATTATGGATTTTAATTGAATCATAATAATATGTCAATTCTTCCTTTAATTTTACTAAAGTTCAACCATCATGAATATTGGATCACATGTCGATTTATCAAGTTTTAAAAAAAAAACATTATGAATATTATTAATATGGTACACACCTTCTTATTATTTTGGACCAATATGAGTTACTATAAACATTACATTCATATTTGTTTATCCTTAGATCACACTAGTCAATTGTCACGCTCTCTGGTAACGATCAAGTTGACTTTCTTAAAATCTCGCAATCTAGTTGTTCACATAACATTGAATTTTTAACTAGATCCCATTCGAGCTAACCTCAATTAAATTGATCCATTCATGCAATTTTGATTGCTAATGAAAATATAGAGGTTTTTTTATGTTTTACAACAATATCATATCTTTTTCAAAACAATTATAGAGATAATAACAGAATGACATGATCTCAGACCCAGAAGGCACATGTCATAATAATATAGTTTAAAAATTAGATTGAAATAGAAATCTACAAATACATGATAGTTTTTAGATAAAATAAAAGATAAAAACATATTATGCAAGACTCCACGTATTAAAAATATCATAATAAATAAATATTTCTCATCTATATAAAAAAAATAAAATAAAAATGCACAATACAAATCTCTTTTAAAATTAAATTGAATTAATTCAATTAAAATATAATCACTAATTTAAAATATGATAAACAACCAAGGTAAAAAAATCAGAAATAAGTATAATATATTTCTAAAAATTAGTTTTTGAAAACATATAGAAATTTCCAAAAAAGAAAAGAAAACAAGGTAAGACTCAGTGTTTAGTCCATGATTGAAGGGCTTGTGCGTGGTTGAACAAAGTCATGCTGACTTACATGATTTTTTTTGTAAGATAACTAGGGGAATAACATATCATTTGATTCAATGTTGTTGATATTGTTTTTATCGCTGTTTTGGTTTTTTCATGAGAACAAAATGTTTCAGTTTCAGAGCATTTCAGCGTGTCGTTTCGGAGTTGTACTGTTCATATATAATTAATTATATATATATATATGAAAAAAATAAAATATTAATTTAACAATTATAATTTAAATTCAAGATAAATTAAATTTAAATTATATAATATAAACACAAAGTCAAACAATACATAACCTCAAAATTAGAAATATCTCTAAAATTCCAAAATATTATGATAGTAAAATGTTCTTAAATAAAAAAAATATTATGATTTTGAGCTGGAACGGTACCGAGACGTTCTGGCCGAATTTCTGGAACTAATTGGAATTAAAACCGAAACGAAAACGACGTCGTTTAGTCTCGGGTTTTTTAATGGCGCGGAACGTTCCGGCTATTCCGGGCGGAACAGAATGGAATTAACAACCCTACTCCAATGTAATTGGAAAAAAAATATCGGTTTGTCGTGTGAAAAAATACCTAGATTTAAGTTATTATGGCAATTAAAAAATTAGGGTTCTAAAATCCTATAAAACACCCTTATAACCTTGTTGACCTCTGAAAAACCAATTTCCCCTTGCTTTGAATCTATGTTTTGAGGCATTTGAAGGTAAAGGAAAACACAAAATTAAACTCTTCTCATCATATAAAAAAACTATTTGACGCAAAACTAGCTGTGGTGACCGAAATCCTCACCAACAAACACTTTATCTCTAAGAGTCTGTTTGGGAGTGTGGCTACGATAACTTTTCAAAGTGCTTATTGTGCCGAAATACATCAAAATGATGTTTTTTTATTTTTTAAAAAATTATTTTTGAAATCAGAACATCAAAATAATCTAAAATATACAAAAATATATTCATTTAAAATGATAAACAATTCTTCAAATTTCGGCCAAAAGTTGGTGGGATCGCAATGCCAAACTGACACTAATACATGATCCTACACCCTCCCCTCTCTTCTTTAACCCATAAATGATCGAAAATAAATAAAATAAAGTTTGATATCAAAATTGATTTTTATAAAATTCAAGGGATTGGTCTACTAATAGCTAAAAAAGAAAGGAGACTTGAATGAATTTGTGATTTGAATTTTCAATCTACCACCTATATTACTTATCTTTTTCACTCGAGTCCATTTTCTTCCATTTCTATCTTTTTATCATTAAAAAACATGCAATTAAGCTTAAATTTGTTTTAAAAAAAGCTTATTTGTGTAAAAAAATATATTTCAGGATCAATATCTACATTAAAAATTTGTACTATTATAATTCATAATAAAATACGAGAGAGTGAATATTCTTTTTTAAAAATAAAAAGTCCACCTCATTTTTTTTTATATATTTTATGATATTCATGTTTTTAAATATTTGATTAATGGCATTAAAATAAGAAAATCAAACTAATAACATGATATTTAGCTGAGAATAAATATTAAATTAACTTCACATTAATAAGCAGCAAGAATTTCACATATGAAGATTTCAAATAATGTAATGAAGTCAAGCTTTTAATTACTTAATTATTTTTTTGAATTTTAAATTTTACATAAACATTTTCTTGGAAGATTTTTTTAAATTCAAATTAAAAGAAATAATTAAATGATTAAGATCTTGACTTCATTACATTATTTGACAGCTTCTGTGACTGCACGGAGAAACAGGCACAAAGCCCCATGGCACCTACTCTTCTGTTCTCTTGTAGGATAATTAAATAAAATAAATAATATTACTTAATCAAAACATTTATTTTCGTAATTTTTGAACTAGATTCTCTCTCCCTCTCTCCTGGTTTTTGAAAAAATAAATAAAAAAATGTTTCCTTGCCTGGCTAATGGCTACTAGCTCACCTGTACCTTGGTCTTCTTTTTGTCTTTGTTCCCATTTTTTAGTGAAAGAAAGCAAAGATCTTTGAATCATCCTCTCAGCTAGAAGAAAACAGAGAGGCAGTGCTGCTGCTCTGCTATGCTAGTAGGGTTGGATTGATACTGCTTCCACTACATTTCCTTTTCAAGTTTCTGACTTTCTTCTCAATCTAAGAGAGTAGACACGGAATAGATTCCAGTAATACAAGCATTTTCAAGCAAATAAAATGGGATCTTTCAGTGCCTCTTAATCATCATCATCATCATCATATCATTGTCAATGGTCCTTCCTTCAAGGTTTATCTCCCTCTTTCTCTCTATTATAATTTGTCAGCTCCATAATATTTTGAATTACATTCTTGCATGCATCTCTCTTACATATTTGAAATCTGAAAATGGGTATCTTTGCTGTTTTTTTTCTTCTGCTTGTCTTTTGGGCTGAGATTGAAATGTTTGATGGACCGGTCAGGAGGCAGGAAGAGAGAAAACTACCTGCTCTCTGTGAAAACTGAAAAGGAGAGACAGGGAGAGAGGGACCACTGCTACTAATGCGTCCCTGAGATTGTTATTTTGCTTCATTGATTCACTCCCTCATTGTCCTATGGATGATAACTTTTGCATACCAGAACTCTCTCTACTCCATTAGTCAATCCATTGCTGTTTCTTGCCCCCATCTCCTTTCCTTTTCTTTTTTAAATGCAAATCCCAAAATTTTTGGCCCACGACCTATGACCCATCAGTAATTTCTTTTTCGATTTAGAATTGGAATGAAACAAAGAGTGGACAACTTCATTTGAAAACCTTTTAAGGGTGCGTGGTTTGTGGAATGCTGTAGTTCTTACTAACAAAGGATACGACTTTTGTCTTCCATGACTGTTAGGGAGGTACCCCACTTTCCCCTCTACTTTTCCTCCTTGTGGAGCTTTTTTTCCTTTTCCTTTTTTAAGCCCTCTACTTTGACTCGTAAGATTTTCATTTCTCTTTATGGAGCCAATCATTCACAAGGTCATAATTTACAGAATTTACTGCCTTTTTCTTCTTCTCTGATTTTCATGTGGTGAAAACAATGCAATTGGTTTGGTGAAAGAAACTCACCACGCACACATGCGATGCTATTTGCTCCTTTCCCTCCCTCTCTTTTTATGGCCTTCCTTTTCAAGTTGTATCGGTAGGGTCTTTCGCTAGAAACAGAAGCTGCTCGAGCTCACACGTGTTAATTTTTTTGTTTGTTTGTGTTGACAATGACTGGTAGCTGTGGCATTCATGAATTTTTTTGTCCTCATTACATGTTCACAGGTCGCACAGTTGTTTCTCTAATTATGCATCTCATTGTGCCTTTGTGTTTTATATTATCCTAAGATTGTTCATGTTGACCAAAACCCTTTCTTAGACTACCATTTTAACGTTCAAGTCCTTTCTCTTAGCATGGATCTGTAAGCTTTTATTATATTCGTTTATACATGGCATAAATCCTTTCCGCGTACAGAAGCCAAGGTGCCTGGGGGATTTTAGAATGTGCCAAGCCCAGTGATCGCAGGATGTGTGACTCTCCAGTCATGCTCAGCCAGTAATTTCCCCCCCTTTTGCTGTCTGGTTCATTTCTCCGGTTATAATTGGAACCTTGCTTTATTGTTCACTTCTAATGCTTTCTTCTACTTTTTACTGGCAAAATCTGCAGAAGTGATTCTACCTCAAAAATTCTGTATTCCAAGGTGATCTATGGCAATTCAAAAACTCAGTTAGATCTTGCAGATGAAGAGAGCACCAGCTCTTCATTGGAGGTCAGTATTTGCTGGCTTTTCATTTTCACTTGTGGTGGTGGGAGGCATTGGAAGAAGGAATGGGTTCTATGTTGAACCAAAAATGCAGTTTTAACTGGTCGATATTGGGAACAATTGGTTGCTCAATTTTGTTCTCATAGTGCAGCTGCTTTCTTTTGATATTAATGTCTTCAATTTTTACCGTAGTTGTCAATGGAAGCACTCAAATTTGTCATTGTTATTTATACCTTTAAACTATAACAGCTTAATTAAATCTGAAAACGGTACCATTGACTGGAAGTTCCTGTAAATTATTTGTCTTGGATCCAAAGGCATAAGCTTTTGTAGCGCAACACCTGGCTTTCTAGTAATTTGGTATTTAATTTGATAGTTATGTTTCATCTTCTTGACACTTTTGGAGGTACTATTTTCTTGCTTCATTTAATCTGTTTTTATAGTTCAAAAATGCAATTCATGTGGATTTTGATGTTTCGCAGGCAAACATTGTGAATGAAGAGGCCGGAAGTTTTGCATCATGCATTAGAAGCAGCAATCCCTATCCTTATAGAATCCAACTTGAACAGGATGTAAGATCTCTCCTCCTGCAAGCCTCGCAGTCACGCTGTTGTTTTCTTGAGTTTTGGTCCCTGACTCACATTTCTTATGGATTTGTTTGCGAAACTAAGGAATTTTAATATGCATAGTGGTGACAATAGATCTGAAATGCATTTGCTATAGAAAACAAGTTGAGATTCTTTTGGGACTGATATTTTGCTTTATGTTGAGTTTGAAGCATAGAATGTCTAAAGAGTCACTTTTTTGCAAATGATTTAGTGTGCTGTCTGTAAAAGTGCACTCCAGATAGCTCTTTTTCAGTCCATGGAAAATACTTATGTGCCACTCCCCTTCCTCTACTCTTCTAAGTGAGGTATCATATGGTGACATAAGTTGAAGTGAGAGATCATCTTACTGCATCAAAATGTATCTAATCTTGTTGATGGTTACATAGAAATTTAGTTAATTGTTGTTGCTGGATCTTAGCTACATTATGCTTGTGGATGTGCCTGTATAACAGGTATGGAGATTACAACAGCAGTTACAAGAAGAGATGGAAATGCATGCTATTCTGGAAAATGCTATTGAAAAAAATACAGTAAAATTATCCTGTCCATCATGCCTTCCGCGCCATGTATGTTGTTTTCCTTCTAAACTCTCTTTTATATTTGCATTTTCATATGCTGCTGAGCAATCAGGTGAGCTATTGCAGTTAAGTGCTTATAATTCTTCCCAAATAATATTTCTATGTTTCCTGTTGATTCTTGATGTCAAGAGATATCAATCATATGTGGCAGTATCTTTTTGTAGTTCACACATCCTACCCATATTTGACAGTATTGTAAATTCAAAGGTACACCTTTCTAGGAGTTTTAACTTGTAAAATCCTCTCTCTTCAGTTTGAACAGGCTCAGGAGCTTCTTTCCACTATTGCAGTAATGGAGGTCACAGTTTCAAAGCTTGAACAGGAGATTGTTTCTTTGCATTTCCAACTAAGTCAAGAAAGAAATGAGCGAAGGCTTGCTGAATATCGATTGAGGCAGTCAGCTTCTCAATCACTATCTGCTTACTCCTTTGATAGCATGAAAGAAGAGGTACTTATCATATTTCTTTTCACACTTGGCTTCTCCCGCGTAAAGAAGTTTATGAGCTTCTTCCTTACTTGACCAAAGTTTGTTATCTTTCCATCATGCAAACATCTTCATGTAAATCACATTTCACAACTTCTCATTATTTCTGTCTCTGCAATAGTGGTGGTCATTTGCTATCAAGTATTTCTATCATTGTCCTGCATCCATAAACATCTGCTGTTTTTATTCACTTCAATGAAGCAATGAATCTTTTTTCTTGTCAAAAAACTTTATACTTGTCATTGGAGGAGTTTTCTATTGCCTGTATGAGTTTATTTTATTGGTACTTTATATAAGACTTTTGGAACTTGCCTGTATTTTGATCTAGTTAAGCATTAGAGGTCTTAAATAAATATGTTCTTTTGAAATATTCATGTAAACATGTGGCATGGCAGCCTTTATATGGAAAATTTCCTGCAATGTAATTTTCTATGTTTTTCCAGATTTCTTCTTCTTCGAGGAGTCTTAAGCATTCAGATTGTGAACAGCACCAATCAGAGAAGAATAACTCACATAAACACCAAACATCTGAATCTACTGGTGAAACATCTAGTGCCCAGTCTTTGATGGAGGTACCTGCTGGTTTTGCTTTGCTTGTAGAGTGTTTTGATTTATGTTCATGTGACAACTGTAGTATAGTTTACTTGTAGAATTGAATCTTTAAGTAGTTGGTTTCCTTCTTGTTTGATTCTGTGATGAGTGTTTTGGTCTATGTATGGTTCTTGATAATGAGGCAAAACTTTTCCATGAATATTTTAAAGCATACATGACATAATACTTGCTTTAAGTGAGAATATGAAGCTTATATTCTGGGAGACACGGTAATATGATTTAGATGAATCTGTAGTGGAAGGATGTTATTTTCTCACTATGAAAAGCTAAAAATATGTGCACACACACCAGCTAAGAATATTATTTAGTCTAAACATAAATGAGGAATCAAGGTCACAGTTTGTAACCATTAAGCAAAATGTTGAGTCCAGATGTTGTTCAACAGTCAAAGCTCCTGAATACTCAAAAGTCCATTTTCTGAACAATTCTTGAACAATTTAAGGTTGTATCGCTGATTATTATACATTTCATCTCTTGCATGGGTATGCTCCTGGCTCCTCTCTCCCTTCCATCTCTCTATCTAATAAATCTTTCATGTCTATTACTTATAGTAATAGATGAATTATTGTAGATGGTACTTATAGCTCCTTCCCAGAAATTGCTAATCACAGTATTAGGCCTTTGATATGTGATACTTGGATCAGGATTCAATGAAGGCACCAGAGCTTTTCCATGAGAAGAAAGTATCTGTGCAGACAGATACCAAACCCACTCAACCTGCAGAGTTCATGAGGCTTTCAAAAGGAATGCCACCAAAGGGCCTTTGGGATTACCCTAATCAACTTTCAGAGGAGATGGTAAAATGTATGAAAAATATTTTCATGTCTCTGGCAGATTCTGCTGCGCCATCTGCGTCCTCTGCTTTAGAGAGCCAATCCTCACCTGTATCACCAAGAGGACATCTGTCCAGTTCATCATGGTGGTCATCATCTGAGCGCTCAGTGATTTCATCATGGGTGCAGAGCCCCCAGATTGATATAAAAGGTAACTCTGAAGTGTTGGCCTTGGACAGTGTCTTTGATCCCTACAAAGTGCATGGCAAGTTGAGTTGGGCAGACATTGGAAACTATGGTTTGGCAACTGAAGTTTCTTGGATGTCAGTTGGAAAGAAGCAACTAGAATATGCATCGGGGGCATTAAGGAAATTCAGGTATAAGAGTTTTTAGTGAGCCATTTGTTTGAACTTTGGATTTCATTTTTTAAGTTGAAACAAACAGGTCTAAAAACATAGAATACTTCATTCAAATAAGCTTATGCTCCCATTACTTTGATATATGTATTCTTTTTTTACTTGAATGTTTGAGTGGTTATCTGGGATCAGATCTTATAAATGTTGTTTTGGTTGAAACTTGGGCTACAGAACACTTGTTGAGCAACTTGCCAAAGTGAACCCTATTCATTTGAGCTGCAATGAGAAGCTTGCTTTCTGGATCAATCTGTACAATGCTTTGATTATGCATGTGAGTGTCTCCACTTCTATCACACGTGTAATGTGCGAAAATTACATGGTTCGACATGGGTCATTTCATAACTTGTTTTAAAGTTTATATTCTTAAATTTCTACTGTTAAACAGGCATACTTGGCATATGGAGTCCCAAGGAGTGACTTGAAGCTCTTCTCATTGATGCAAAAGGTCTGATTCTTGACTAAACATCTACTTCTTTCTCCTCGACAATTTGCTGTAAGGATAGTGTCTTGTCATCATCATATGTAGTTAAAAAGCCTCAAGAAGTCAGCATTATTAAAGGTTGTAAGTGGACTATGGCTTTCAGTAACTCTAATAAGGATAAAATAGATTATTGCTCTTACGTAGGGAATTGTTGTTGTAACAGAGAAAGTCTTTCGTAGGTATGTGCTATGGTACTAAAAGGCAACGGGTTCTTGTAGTTATCTGGATCGTGACAAATAATTGAGTTAGATAAATCTCCACACCAAGCGTAGCGAGATTCTTTAGTATCTGTTAGCATTCTTGATGAAGAGGTTCCTAGAAAATTAGATTTTTATGTGTTTGATTGATTGCTTACTATTTTTTGCACTTGATGAGAGTCATTGATGCAATTTAGTTGATATTTCCAGGCAGCTTACACTGTCGGAGGACATTATTTTAGTGCAGCTGCCATTGAGTATGTGATTTTGAAGATGAAACCACCTCTCCACAGGCCACAAATTGTACATCCCCCCTTCCCTTTTATCTATCAACAAATTCTCTGTTTTTGAGCACATCTAGAACTTCGTACCCTGGTTAATATTTCTACTTGATGCAATTGTCAGGCTTTACTTCTTGCCCTTCACAAGTTGAGGCTATCAGAGGAACAGCAGAAGTCTGTGATTGATGCACATGAACCTCTTGTAGCATTTGCCCTAAGCTGTGGAATGTACTCATCACCAGCAGTAAGAATATTTCATGTGCTATATATATATATATATATTGATGAAGTATATTTTATCTTTCAGAGATCGTGTTTATTATGTATATTTAGTTACACTTGGATTATATTCTGACGAATGAAAAATGCAGGTAAGGGTGTTCACTGCTAAGAATGTGAGAGAAGAACTTAAAGAAGCTCAACATGATTTTATTCGAGCTTCAGCTGGAGTTAGCAACAAGGGGAAGCTGTTGGTGCCGAAGATGCTCCATTGCTTTGCTAAAGGCTTTGTGGACGATACGAACTTGGCAGTATGGATATCACATTACCTTCCACCCAATCAGGCTGCCTTTGTAGAGCAATGCATTTCACAGAGGCGGCAAAGCCTTCTTGGCTCACGTAATTGCGGCATTCTTCCCTTCGACTCTCGTTTCCGTTACCTTTTCCTGCCTGACAAAACTTCACTTTGATGATGATGTTAATACTAACCGCACCTAAAATCTGCCTGTATCTGGGAAATTCAATACTAGATTAATGTTAGGCTCCAAACGTCGCTAACACAATTAGGTTGCATCCCCTTGTTAATTACGTGACCTTTCTTGAAATAGTGAGGATAGAAGCAGAGTTTTCTGAATGGTTCTTGCATGTAAACCTGCTATCCCCTTGTTAATGCCTGGTGTAGCTCATTTGTTTATGGCTACTCTGCGTCTGTCAAGGATCAACGGGAAACCAGCCATCACCTGGCAAACACAGACCCCCCCATCTGACTTCCTTGTTCAGCAACGAAGCCCGCACTAGAATATCACCATCAAAATCAACTTGCATTCAGAAAAAAAGAATGAAAGAATATATATATATATATACTGCATTAGTTTGCAAGCAACAACTAATTCACCTGGTATGGTCTGCCTGGTTAATTGATTACAAGACGAGATTCGATCGTTACCAGTTCATTAATCTGTGATCTTTACCGCATGAAAAATATGAAGCACGACTCAACTACTGTTTAATATATAGCTTTTATTTCAACCAGTAAATTGTTTTCAGGCCTGAAGCTTGCATAGGTTAATATGCCTTTTAAAAAAACTTACAACTTTTATAGAAGAAAAGATTATCAGTACAAGTCATATTTATTCCATGTCTCTCTAACTGCTCGTTTGACATTGTGATTCTACCTACAAAACGCAGATTAATTCACATGGGACCTACCAAAAAACAATACAAACCACTGTCGACGATAAGCAATAAATACATGCTTTTTCTTGCGATAGCAAACAATATTGCCTGTTGTTTTGCCATGCACCTTCGTCGAGTTGTTGATGCATGCAGTTTATAGACAACCATGGCCGAACACACTCTAACACTCTTTCCAAGTTGCAACTTTTATTTTTATATAAAATGATATTGTTTTTCTATAATCACCTGTACATTCAACAAATAATACATGTTAGAGAAAAGAAATGAAATTTCACACGCCCTTGTCAACAGCAGAAACACAAATTCAAGAAAGGTCGACTTAGTTGCCACTGTATAACGCGATGCTTAAATTACTTTGGCTTTGCATTGGATGCTTGCCTCCATTGAAGTTTTGGTTTCAACAAGTGTGTGATTATGTATCTATATTGAGACAAGACATTGATGATGCATTGTGGTCCAATTGTCTTTTTCAAAGAATGGTTGGTTGAGAACAAATTCATCGGGATATTTTTATTACAATAAATGATTATTTCTATAGACATGTGATACTCCCATCGAAATTAATATCATGGCACGTGATGACAATGTCAATAAAACTATGATACTATGTTAAGTAATTATCTCATTCAAAAAATTAAACTGTTAGGCCATGTATTAAGATATGATTTATTAACAAATAACTAAAACAGAATGGTTAAATGAATAGTGAATGTTACTGTTCACACACTCACATATTACTGTGGACACGAAGCTTTTTCATTCGTGTAGTCTCATGAGTTCAGTCCACTCTATTTTTTTGTTTTTCCACGACGTGAACAGTACATTACCGATTAAAGCCCCCGAAAACGACAAAATAGTGCACAGTTGCAGGGGCTCTCTCGGGTTTTCTCGTTTTTTGGCATAGTGCGCTGACGAAAATGGGCACGAAAAACGACAAAAATTGCTAACAGGAAACAAGGGCAGTGTTGTCCTTTCCCAGCAGGTGCGTATCAGTAAATCACCACTACCACCCCAGCCCTCACCCGCTTCACCTTCTCCGACACCCCTTCCCTAGCATTTGCAAGTAGCCAAAAATGCACAGCAAAACTCCAAATCCTCCCCTCTAATTTAATAAAATTCCCCCTCAATTTTAAACCCCCACAAACCCCTAAACTCTCAATCAAAGCTAAATCCTCCTCCTCTTCCAATCCCTCCATCGTCAATGACGCCTCTGCCTCCTCCGCGCCCGATTCCCTAAAATCACGCCTCAAAAACGGAGAAACTCTCTATGGAATCTTCCTCCTCAGCCTCTCCCCACCATTGCCGAGATCACTGGCCTCGCCGGCTATGACTTCGCTGTCGTGGACATGGAACACGGTCCTGGTGGCATCACCAACGCTCTCCACTGCCTCTGTGCCCTCTCTGCGACTCGAACCCCGACGATCCTACAGTTGCCGGAGAGTTCACCGACTTGGGCCAAAAAGCGCTCGATCTAGGGTCGCAAGGGATTATGTTCCCGATGATTATGTTGCTCAAATACCCTTCACCGATCATGTGTCAGGTAGAGAGCGAGGAGGGTGCAAAAAGGCCGAGGAAATCTCAGCCGTGTACGGTGTTGATTGTGTGCAAATGGGACCGTTGGATTTGAGTGCTAGCATGGGGTATTTGTGGGACCCTGGGCACAAGAAGGTTAGAGAGATGATGAGGGTGTCTGAGAAGGGAGTTTTGAAAGGCGGGGCCTATTTGGGTGGTTTTGCTATGCCACATGATGGGCCCATTTCTAATTAAAAATAATAACTGATGCTTTTAGTTGTTTTCTTTTCCATGATAATGCAGTGTGACTTGGGCTCTTTTGGCCCAACTTAGCTTGGCTTATCCATTTAGTCGCGTGTGTTTACTTTAACTGAAGTTTGGATGTGATGTATAAATGTGTGTTTTAAAATATCCATAATAACAATAATAATGATAATAGCAATAATAATAGCAATAATAATAATAATAATAACAATTATTTTGTTAGTATCTCTTTGTTAATATTTTTTGTTTTTCATAATTTAATAATTTCTATTGTTTTGACAATAATGATGTTAATTTTTTATATATATATTTAGTCTTTCAGTCAAGAATATATATAGGAAAAGAAAACATGACCTAGGATTTTTAATATAAAAATTAATATAAGTATTCGATATACATTTAATATAGTTATATAATAGTAGATGATCGCCACACAAATACAAATAACCTATTAAAACACATTCACAAATTTAATTTTTTTATTTGTAGAATAATATCTACTTTTGTCCATGTATATATAAGTGTACTTAACACAATAATAATAATAATAATAATAGCAATAATAATAATAATAATAGCAATAATAATACCAATAATAATAATAACAATAATAACAATAATAATAATAATTTTTGTTAGTAACTCTTTTGTTAATATTTTTTTGCTCTTCATAATTTAATAATTTATATTGTTTTGACAATAATGGTGTTAATTTTTATATATATTTTTAGTCTTTCAGCCTAAGAATATATATAGGAAAAGAAAACATGACCTATGATTTTTTAATATAAAAATTAATATAAGTACTCGAGATACATTTAATATAGTTATATAATAGTAAATGATCGGCCATACAATTACAAATAACCGATTAAAACACATTGACAAATTGATCAATAAACTACAACAAAAAATATCACACCAAACAATCAAATAATTCACCATACAAATGGATACAAAAATATTTCCATAACCACTAAACACAACTGAATAAAAAAATTAGATGATTGGCCGTACAATTACAACAAAACCAACCACCAACAAATTCCCAATTGACTACAATAAATAAAAATCTCTAATCAATATAATCTATTATATTTTTTCAACCAACTGATTATATAATTATCAATCCAATTAAAACACACCAGATAATCAAAACATTGCAATTTTGCAATCTATGAGTTAATTAAATCAACACACAATTCAAATCCAAACTGTGACTAAATTATTCTCCAAGTCAGTAAAATAATGTCAACAACCAACCAGATCAATGCAAACAAAAAATATTCTATCTTTAATAGATTTTAGCGATTACAATATTGTTATCAACCAGTTAACTGCTTAGTAATTGTTAAAAAATATTTAACCATCAACACATTCAGTTCAAGACAACAAAAAATCATCTTTCATTTATTTTATTGATTACAAATTTACATAAACCAACTAAATAACCATCAAAACAATTAATATATACTAAACAGTTAATCAATTATGGTCTTGCAATACTCAAATTACAATTACGATCTTTCATAAATTTTATTGCTTATAATTTTTAAACTTCAAATTGAATTATTATCCGAGTATTTAAGCTTATAACAATAATCAACTAATTCAATACATAAAAAAATTATAGCATAATTTAAAATTTACGATTCTCTATTTATCAACTAAAAATTCTTTGTTTGTCACATATATAATGAGTTTGCTATATATAAAAAGTCCTACAGTAACGCTGCTAACCAACTACATATTACTCTGTATCATAATAAACACGAATTGAATTGTAAATGAAAGACCAGCTAATAATTAAATAATATAGATCAATGGATCAAGCTTAATTGTTTTCTAATGAAAGCTTGGCGGGTTAGAAATGTTGAATGAGACGTTATGGTCCAATTGTCTTTTTCAAAGAATGGTTGGTTGAGAACAAATTCATCGGGATATTTTTATTACAATAAATGATTATTTCTATAGACATGTGATACTCCCATCGAAATTAATATCATGGCACGTGATGACAATGTCAATAAAACTATGATACTATGTTAAGTAATTATCTCATTCAAAAAATTAAACTGTTAGGCCATGTATTAAGATATGATTTATATTACTTTGTATCATAATAAGCACGAATTGAATTGTAAATGAAAGACAAGCTAATAATTAAATAATATAGATCAATGGATCAACCTTAATTGTTTTCTAATGAAAGCTTGGCGGGTTAGAAATGTTGTATGATGCGTTGCAGTCCAATTTTTTTTTTCAAAGAATAGTTGGTTGAGAACAAATTCATCGGGATATTTTTATTACAATAAATGATTATTTCTATAGACATGTGATACTCGCATCAAAATTAATATCATGAGGTTAATAAGACTGTGATAGTATATCAAATAATTATCTCGTTTAAAAACTTAAATTATTAGATGAGGTTTCGGGATATAAATTATTTGAGGGATGGAATTGTAAACGAAAGATGATCAGCCAATAAGTAAATAATATAGATCAATGAATGAAGCCTAGTTGTCTTCTGTCTGATGAAAGCTTGGCGGGTTAGAAATGCTGCAAGTCATGCCAACTCGTGGGACACTACAGTACTCCTGTATATTGAAGGCAGCAGCAGCTCGCTCCCTGAGCTAACAAGATTATATATTTTTCTTTTAGAGAACTGATTCTCATAATCTCGTGGGGAATAATAATAATAATAATAATAAAAAAGTTGTTCATTTCATTGGGTGCTGCATGGTATCGTTTGTGTTCGTGTATTAGTTTCATGGCGTCGCCGGGTAATGGTCCTGTTAGCTAGCTAGGTCAACACCAAAACTGATATTGCGTTTAGAAAAGTGGAGAACACCCACCCACCCACCCACCCACCCACTCACGTACGCGATGAATTACCAGGGAAAACCCATCTTGATTTCCGTAAAAAGAAAAGAAAATCATTGGCTTGCGATCAACTGAACCATCTTGATTTCCGTAAAAAGAAAAGAAAATCATTGGCTTGCGATCAACTGCTCTTTTGTTACTCCAGATCAGTTTAATATAGAGAGTACTGTGCGGGCATGGCAGTACTCTATCATGAAGCAATCATCCCGTACGTAAAAGTCTTACGTCTGTAATGACAGAGTTGTTGCCCTAAATACATCACTTATGCTGACTTTAAGAAAACTTGTGCAACAAAGATTAATTTGATCATTCATGCAGGGTTCGATAGCCTATTAACGTTTTTCTGGCCATTCTTCAATAAGGATTGTTGTGTGCTGGAACCTGTAGGAATCAATTCATGCAGGGTTCGATCGGTAGCCGGCGTGCGGGCATGGCAGTACTCTATCATGAAGCAATCATCCCGTACGTAAAAGTCTTACGTCTGTAATGACAGAGTTGTTGCCCTAAATACATCACTTATGCTGACTTTAAGAAAACTTGTGCAACAAAGATTAATTTGATCATTCATGCAGGGTTCGATAGCCTATTAACGTTTTTCTGGCCATTCTTCAAGGATTGTTGTGTGCTGGAACCTGTAGGAATCAATTCATGCAGGGTTCGATCGGTAGCCGGCCAGAGTTACACTCCTCCTTCCAGCGTGCGTATGATGATTATCTCCTGGATATCTATAATAAAAATACTCTCAGATCAGTTTCGAAAACCTTGAAAACACATTCTTTATATATATATGCAGATCAATGTATCAGAAAAACTAATATATTCATTAGGATATAGATTTAAATCCAAAAATCAAGGGGATCCTGGCAAATGTTTTTATACTGATCATCATTAATTAGTGCGTTCGTGGGTGCCTGTCTGCCTGTCTATATATGTACATGTATATATATAGATGAACAAGCTAGTCATTTTAGTTTATTATGGAGACAAGGGATGCTCATCCAAACAGATATATGAATGTGGTGAGGTGGGAATGGTGAACTAATAGTCATTTTATTTATTTTTGTTTCAAAATCCTGGCAATGCCTCATTGGTGGTGTGTGTAACGTTTCAACCTCTGCTTAATTGGTTGGTGAGTCTAATTATTGATTAATTTAATTATCCATGTGTTAATTTCAACGGATTGTTGACGAAATCTGATTCTAGCTATACTTGCCTAATTATTATATATAATATTAGTTCCCATCACGCTGTTTCTTCTCATCTACTTTCTTGGGAACTGGATATTAACCATTGCATTAACCCTGTATACCTTTCTTAATTATTATTTTTAAATGTAAATTGTTGAACAAATTATCACGAGTTTGAATTTCATCATTTTTATTTTATTTGATAAAAATCAAGCACAAAATAATATAGATATGCGTGTAATAATCAAGCTCAAAAAACATTTATTTGATGGTGCATGCTTATAAATTATATCTTGAAGTTTTGTGGTGAGATGACATTGTATATCACTAGAAAAACTATATCATTTTATATAAAAATAAAAGTTGTAACTTAGAAAGAGTGTTAGAGAGACTTGGAATAAATATATGAAAACAATAGCATAACGAAAGGATCGATGATCCTCCATAATTTTTTTTTATATATATATAGAACTCATATGGTTTGAATCGTGCTTTCATATTTTAATTATATATAGCTCGATCGATACATAATAATTCTAGGTTGAAATGCATGCTTGCAAGTCTGAAATAAGCAGCGTCACCATGTTGTGGTGACAACAACAGCTTAACTACATGGTAGGCAATCATCTATCCAGTAACCATACTGATTAATCAAACAATTAAAAAAAAACTTGCTAATTTGTGAAGTATATATGATCATTGGTTCCCAGGAACATAAATTAATATATATTCATAAATCTCACTAATGAATATTAATATAGATACAGATAGACATCCCCATCTCCCTCTCTCTCTCTCAAATGATGATAAACAAATAATATATTCATTTTGTCGAATAAATCATGTACATATTGTATATAGTATAGTATAAACCCTAACCAATTAATAACTATAAACTAGAATCACAAGTAAAGAGATGGCGTGCGTTTCTTCTTCAGGTTGCCAGTAATGATTTGGAGGTTGAGGGACCTGAAGAGTGCTCAGATATATTTATGTTCTTCGTTTTCTCCTAAATTATTATGGCCAGCCTGCTTTGATCACTTGTTATAGTGAGCAATTGATGAGTCAACTCGATACACTCATCATAACTTAATGACGAGTCAATATTTTTAGCTAAACACATAAAAATCATAACAAAATAAAAGAAGGCAAATATAAATTAGTTAAACATGGAGTCACAGAGAAAGCCAGCAGGCGGAGGAGATGAAATTAGGGAGGGAGCTCAAGGCATCCATCCGATCGAGCATGGTGATGATATTTAATTAAGCACAACATCATATGTAGCCACACGTACGTACAGATGCTATATATCTAGCTTGCTAGTTGGATCATGCATGGCATGCAGTAGATAATTACAAGTCAAGGGCCTAAAGAAACTGGAAGCTTCAGTCTCGATGAATTCCAGCTGCCCTCTCAGCAGGTGCATGTACACCACCCAATCACCGTTCCCTGCTGGATTTGGCATGGGCATCACGTATCCAGCTTCTCCACCCCATGGAAAATGATACGACCCGAAAAGAGGCACGCCCCACCCGAAATCCACCTTCGAGACCGGGAATCCTTTGCCGGAGGAGACGACGAAAGCTGGTCCATCGTTATCACCACCACCACTATATATCTTGGCCACAGCTGGCTCTGGCCTGCGAGCCTCCACCCAATCGATCAGCCCTAAGAAATGCTCCTTGGTCACCGCATTTTCCAAGAAATCATGGACCTCATTCGCAACCCAGCTCAATGGATTTTCAATTAGCTCGCGGACTGTCTTGCCACCATAGGGGATGGATAGCACATTTCCAAAGTATGCTCCCATTACATCACCTTTTTCGGGAACACTGCTTAACCTGGTCCTTCCATCCACAACGATGCCCATTTTTGATATCTTCGTGCAGGCCTTGTTGTTCTCAACATCATCGTGTTTTAGAGCACAGTATTTGGCAACCAATTGCCACAAGAATCCGCTAAATGATTCCAATTTGGTTCTCCTGTTCCCTTTGGAGCTAGCAAGGGACTGCAGTTGATTTATATCATCTGCTTTCACATGATATATTCGACTCACGAGATGATCAGCACCGGGCGCAGGCTCTTTGGGAGGTGACAGTGTGGAGATGGGCACGTACATGCTGTCCAAAGAATCGTCCACGCAGCTAGGACGTCTTGGGTTTAGCAAGGATCTTCTGAACGATGGAAGCAGTGAAATTGGTTTAGATTGAGCTGTCTCTGCCCATGACACCAAAAACATGTTGGCTGAGTAGGCATCTGCAATGCGATGATCAAATGTGCACGCCACCACTAGGCCGCCGCATTTCAGTTTTGTTGCCTGAAAATAGTTTGTAATAATATAATTAGTCCGCGAGGTTGTAATTAATATAACATAGTCTCTACACATGTTGGCGTGTGTATACGTATAAAACAGACCTGGACAGCAAGGACACCGTTCTTCTTTCTGGGCACGAGCTTCCCCTCAATGCTATCATCAGGGTTATACAGATTGAGCTCCTTGAGCTCGATATCTGCAACTGCTTCGAAAAAGTCCACGCCTCGGTTGTTGCACAGCAGCTCAGGCTCACCCACAGAGTTAGCCACAACCTCTCCGGCAAAGGCGTAGTACGACACCAGAACCTGGGCCATGGCCTTTTTCAGAACACCAACCATGGACCGAAAATTGCAAGAGTTAGTAGCCGGTGAGGATGAGGTGACCGTCAAGGTCGTCGACGACGGTGGTCTCTTGTAACAAAAGAAAACACCCACATCAAGTGGAGGAAGAAGCAAGTCAAGGTTGGAGAGTGGCAGCCAATGCTCTTGCACTGGCAGCACTGCTGCCACCACCTCCTTCTCGGTCACGGTCACTGAGAACATGCCGTCCGCCTGATGATCATCTCCTACAGTAGCACCCATGATAACTCTGTGCTTATTTGTTTCCTTAGCTTGCTAGCTATGAGAAAATATATAGTATAGAGAGCAGGAAAGAAATTAAGGTGAAAGAGAGCCAGGTTGTGGGAGTTGATGAGAATATAGGCGTAATACTTATAGGCGCCGAATATTGGAGCAGTTCCTCAGAAGGTCCCTTTTAGAATTCCTCATAATTTAATCGTGGAAACACAGTGTACGTACATATGAAGTTTCGGGTTTGAACTATTTGAACCCGCATGGTTCATGGAGGCTTGAATTGAAGATCCGAGAGCATCGAGCCACGTGAAACACATGGGCTCACATCGATATCCAGACGTATGGTAGATTTCGTAAATAATTTTTATTTGAAAAATATATTAAAATAATACTTTTTATTTTTAAAATATTATTTTTTTTATCAAAATTATTCAAAAAAAAACTAATAAAATTAATTTAAAATAAAAAATATATTTTTAATTTTTTTCATAAAATACATGAATGAGTTTTCAGTCTCTCAATGATTGATACCTTTTAAGATTTTAGAATCCCTCATCACATATCTTTTTCTTTTCTTTTTAATATAATACTTCAACATTTTTTTATAGGATTTATCATAGTTTAATGATTTGAGTAACATGTTACATTACTTGAATTAAATTTTATTATGAATGATACCTTTTAAGATCTTAGAATCCCAACAATCCCTCCATCACACATCTTTTTATTTTCAATACTTCAACATTAGGTTAAAGTACAGAATAAAAATATATATTTTTATTTTTTTCATAAACACTTTTGAAATACATTTTCAAATAAGTATTCAATCTCTCAATGATTGATACCTTTTAAGATTTTAGAATCTCACCACTCCCTCCATAACATAACCTTTTCTTTTCTTTTTAATATAATACTTCAATATTTTTTCATAGGGTTTATCATAGTTTAATGATTTAGGTAACATGTTACATTGCTAGAATTAACTGTTCTACAAATAGAAATATCTATCGGTATCTAAATTCAATGTTTGTCTGTGATTGTCTTGTTGACATCCTCAAAGACAAACATCATCCGTTGTCAAACGCTCGTCAGTAATCCCTATTTTGCCCATGATTCTGCCGGTATTGAATATACGAGTGACTTTATTGACTGACTGAAAGTGCCAAAGATGTGGCTCTCGCTGCTCATGACCTCACCAATAATGCCTTGAACCCCATCAAAACTCATCGTGCTGATATCACTATCCATTTACCTGCGCTTCGCCATGACAGAAACCATATTTTTTTCAAAGCAAAAAAAAAAAAAAATATTAAGAATATGAGATATTAAGATTGTGAGATTTTTTTTATAATACTATAAATTTGTGTAGAATTACTACAATTTATCATAGTTTAATGATTTGGGTAACATGTTACATTACTAGAATTAACTGGTTTACAAATAGAAATATTTGTTGGTATTTAAATTCAATGTTTGTCTGCGATTGTCTTGTTGACATCCTCAATGACAAACATCATCCGTTGTAAAATGCTCGCCAAGAATTCCTATTTTGCCCATGATTCTGCCGGTATTGAATATACGAGTGACTTTATTGACTGACTGAAAGTGCCAAAGATGTGGCTCTCGCTGCTCATGGCCTCACCAATAATGCCTCGAACCACATCAAAACTCATCTTGTTGATATCACTAGCCATTTACCTGCGCTTCGTCGTGACAGAAACCATATTTTTTCAAAGCAAAAAAAAAATTAAGAATATGAGATATTAAGTTGTGATAATACTATAAATTTGTGTAGAATTACTACAATTTATCATAGTTTAATGATTTGGGTAACATGTTACATGACTAGAATTAACTGGTTTACAAATAGAAATATTTGTTGGTATTTAAATTCAATGTTTGTCTGCGATTGTCTTGTTGACATCCTCAATGACAAACATCATCCGTTGTAAAATGCTCGTCAGTAATTCCTATTTTGCCTGTGATTTTGCCAGTATTGAATATACGGGTGACTTTATTGACTGACAGAAAGTATCAAAGATGTGACTCTCGCTGCTCATGGCCTCACCAATAATGCCTTGAACCCCATCAAAACTCATCTTGCTGATATCACTATCCATTTACCTGCGCTTCGCCATGACAGAAACCATATTTTTTTCAAAGCAAAAAAAATAATATTAAGAATATGAGATATTAAGATTGTGAGATTTTTTTTATAATACTATAAATTTGTGTAGAATTACTACAATTTATCATAGTTTAATGATTTGGGTAACATGTTACATGACTAGAATTAACTGGTTTACAAATAGAAATATTTGTTGGTATTTAAATTCAATGTTTGTCTGCGATTGTCTTGTTGACATCCTCAATGACAAACATCATCCGTTGTAAAATGCTCGTCAGTAATTCCTATTTTGCCTGTGATTTTGCCGGTATTGAATATACGGGTGACTTTATTGACTAACAGAAAGTGCCAAAGATGTGACTCTCGCTGCTCATGACCTCACCAATAATGCCTTGAACCCCATCAAAACTCATCGTGCTGATATCACTATCCATTTACCTGCGCTTCGCCATGACAGAAACCATATTTTTTTCAAAGCAAAAAAAAAAAAAAATATTAAGAATATGAGATATTAAGATTGTGAGATTTTTTTTATAATACTATAAATTTGTGTAGAATTACTACAATTTATCATAGTTTAATGATTTGGGTAACATGTTACATGACTAGAATTAACTGGTTTACAAATAGAAATATTTGTTGGTATTTAAATTCAATGTTTGTCTGCGATTGTCTTGTTGACATCCTCAATGACAAACATCATCCGTTGTAAAATGCTCGTCAAGTAATTCCTATTTTGCTCGTGATTTTGCCAAGTATTGAATATACGGGTGACTTTATTGATCGATGAAAGTATCAAAGATGTGACTCTCATTGCTCATGGCCTCACCAATAATGCCTTGAACCCCATCAAAACTCATCTTGTTAATATCACTAGCTATTTACTCGCGCTCGCCATGACGAAACCATATTTTTTCAAAGCAAAAATATATTAAGAATATGAGATATTAAGATTGTGAGATTTTTTTTTATAATACTATAAATTTGTGTAGAATTACTACAATTTATCATAGTTTAATGATTTGGGTAACATGTTACATGACTAGAATTAACTGGTTTACAAATAGAAATATTTGTTGGTATTTAAATTCAATGTTTGTCTGCGATTGTCTTGTTGACATCCTCAATGACAAACATCATCCGTTGTAAAATGCTCGTCAGTAATTCCTATTTTGCCTGTGATTTTGCCAGTATTGAATATACGAGTGACTTTATTGACTGACAGAAAGTATCAAAGATGTGACTCTCGCTGCTCATGGCCTCACCAATAATGCCTTGAACCCCATCAAAACTCATCTTGTTAATATCATTAGCCATTTACCTGCGCTTCGCCATGACAGAAACCATATTTTTTTCAAAGCAAAAAAATATATTAAGAATATGAGATATTAAGATTGTGAGATTTTTTTATAATACTATAAATTCCTGCAAAACACATAAATTTATTTATTTAACAAGTATCAACAACATAAAATTATCATCTTCGTTAAAAAGCAAGAATATTTGAATTCATTGTATTGTATTGGGATGAATTCATTTCATAGTCTAGATGAATGTATGTATACGCGTGCATGGAGATGCTGGATGAGGTGGGGAAAGAGGCCAAGGAAAAAGGAGAATCCAATGATGAACATCAAGAACAAGAAGAAGGAGATGGAGAGGAAGAGAAGGCAATGCGACAAAAGGAACCTCATGGATCACCGACTTCCTCGTTGCAAGCCCTTGACCTCATTTTGATTCATGAAACTTGGGTCCATGTCCACTGCTCTCCACACAAAATGGACAAGCATGGTCCATCTTCTGATCCACACAGTCATCAAAATTAGACATATCAAGAGATATTTTGGACACCTAAATGTATATTTGATTTTTTTTGATATGTATTCTAATGGTAAAAATCATTTTGGAGAATTATTTTTTTTAATTATTTTATATATAATTTAATTATGCAATTAGTTATACAATTAATAGGAGTAAGTTATATAATTAAATAGTTACTTTTAAAAAAAACCCTCCAACAATATAATTAAATAAAAAATGAATTTAAAATTAAAAACCCCGTGACAATTTAAATTTGAAATTTTAAAATATTGAAAACTTCCACCAAAATTTCATTTGCCACCAACTTCTTAAATTTCAAATTTTTAAAATTGAAAGAATAACAGCCAATTTTTTTTAAAACCGCCAACATTTGAAATTTTAAAATTTCATTGAAAGAATAATTGCCAAATTTAAAAATTTTTGGACTTGATTTTTTTTTTAAAAAACCAGCTAACATTTGAAATTTTAAAATTTCAAATTTTGAGGAAAATAAATTCATCTATGAATATTTGCTTAAACCTGAACATTTTGGAACATTTTTCTTCATCGTTTTCTTCTTGAAACCAATTTTCTTCATCGTCTTTATTTTATTTCATTAAAGTTGATCGTGAATCATTTTGATTTTTTATGATGGTTTTGATCTTAATGTTGACACTCTTATACTAGCCTTCGAAATTGCTACTACAGTGGTTGCTAGAGCAGAATCGATAAATCAAGGGCGAAGAACAGAGTCTCGTGGCTGTGTTTCCAGACAAAATATCCTCAATTGAAATAGAAAGGAAGTGAATTGAGGCTCTATGATGATCATTTTGCAGAAAAATCCTAAATTCATGGAAAATGTCAGTTTCGAAGGAGATTTAGGATGAGTCGTCATCTTTTTCTTCGCATTGCAAATGTAGTGGAAGCTCACAAATCCATATTTCAAACAAAAGAAAGATGCAATTGGTATTCTTGGCTTATCTTGTTTTCAAAAAATAATTGTCGCTCATATGATACTTGCATATGGTATTTCAGCATATGTTACTGATGAATATATTCGAATTAGGGAAAGCACTGCAATAGCAAGTCTAAGAGCTTTCATCAAATCAATTATTGAGGTTTTGGGGGATTGGTATCTAAGAGCACCAAACGAGTCTGATATTGGTCAATTATTATCAATTAGCGAGCAACATGGATTTCCAGGGATGTTAAGGAGCTTTGATTGCATGCACTGGAAATGAGAAAAATATCCACTTGCATAGCATGAGATGTATATTGGACATTATCGGGAACCTACTATAATTCTAGAGGCGGTGGCTTCACAAGATCTTTGGATATGGCATGCCTTTTTTGGAACACTTGGATCTCTAAATGATATTAATGTTCTTGATTGGTCACCTGTTCCTATTGCACTTGCTGAAGGTCGTGCTCCTCCTGTCAATTACACAGTCAATGGATATGAATATACAATGAGATACTATTTAACTGATGGGATTTATCCGAATTGGTCAACCTTTGTTAAGACAATCCCAAGACCTTTAGGAGAAAAGAGAAAATATTTTGCAAGTAAACAAGAGTCTGCAAGAAAGGATGTGGAGAGGGTATTTGGGGTGTTACAATCACATTTCGCAATAGTACGTGGACATGTGTGATACTAGGATGAAGAAACTCTTGCAAATATTATGAAAGCTTGCATAGTAATGCATAATATGACTATTGAGGATGAATGAGCAATGATGGTTGGATTTGGTAATGATAGTGAAACTAGTTATTCTATATCATTGTCACATGATGAAACACCAGAACTACGTGATCTTTTTCAAACTCATGATTGAATCAGGGACAAAGCAACAAATTCCCAACCCCAAGCCGATTTGATTGAATATTTATGGGAACATTACGGTAATGAGTAAACAATCATTAGATTTGATTGTATGTTTTTTTTTTGTATTTGAAGTTAGTTAATGTTACTTATTGTCGTTGAGAGTTATAAGAACTTTAAGAAACAAACTGAATTGATATCAATTTTATAACACAATATAATATATTTAAAACAAATTAAAAATAATTAATTAAACATACATTTCAGTACAAATAATTCATTCAAATCAATTACAAATTAAAACCTCTCTTTGCCATAATTTCTAGTTTTCTATTTTGAAAATACACTGCAAAAATTGGATCCATACAAGAAGTATCCATCTTCATGATTTTATCCTCTTGTTTCTCTTCATTTTGTTTAATTATTATAGCTTGTTGCTAACATTGTTTGTCTATCTTGATTTTTTTCTAAGCAGATTTGTCTATAGTATATGATATTTCTAAGATATATATATATATATATATATATATATATATCATCAACTTTCTCTTTTCCTTGTTTGCATTTAAGTCATTCCTTTGCAGCCTTCTACCCGATTGGTCTATTTTGATAAAGAAATGCATCACTATCTTCTCCTAAACTAGCAGAATCAAGGGTTGATGGAGTAGAAGAAGCTGGACATGCAATTCCATGACTTTTTTGTTTCTTGTTTGACCTTTGATGTTAACTTGCACGCTCAAATTATTATTTGAGTTCTTTTCTTAAGATAACCCAACAATGTTCTAGTTGAAATCATTTACCAAGCAATGAAGCATACTTTTGACAAGCCTTATTAATCTAGTAAAACAAATTTAACAAATAAAACTATGTTATAAAAATAAAAGAAACAAATACGATGTTATGAAAATAATCAAATAAAAAAATTACCTTTAATTCTTCAGTCGTTCCACTTTGTTGACGGTTTTCAATTTGCATAAGTTTCCAACTTTATTTATTTCTTGCCATTAACTTGAGATGCTTATTTGAGAAGGATTATTCAAGCTTCCTCCGTTCTCGACAAAGTAAGCGTGTACTCGAGTCTAGAATTGTTTTGTTTGTTGATCAACTCCTGCAATTGTATTTAATCATATAGAAATAAGTAAACAATCTTCTTCTTGCGAGAAGTTTTTAGTTCTTTATGATTTTTTAGGAAGTTGAGTAGGATCACTTGATTGAAACACAACATCTTCATACTCATTTATAAGAAAGTTGGTGAACGAGTTAGATAAATTTGAGTCCATCTAACAAAAATAAAAGTATTAGTTAATATATATATACAAGGAAACAAACTCATAACGGATTAGAATATACGAAATAACGTCTGCACTCCAGATTTCTAAGAACAAATTGAGACAATCCTACAACTTGAGTGGAACTTTAAAAGAGCAGCATAGGATGAAATTGTACAGGAACTAGGATGGAAATAAGTAAAATGAATGGAAAACCTGATGTGACCCCTCTTGTCAATTGCTAGTTAATATATGTCTCGGTTGAAGTTTTTAATTTCTGGGAAGAATTAGAAGAGTACAGATGACCTGCACGCCCGCCCCCACCAAAGTTTAAGATGGTCGATCGAGTTCCATTTACTGTAGAAATACTGGTGTGGCTACATTTACTACAGGCTACAGAGTTTAGTACAACTCCCCTTCAAAACCATGGAATAGTTTTTGCAGAACCAAATTTATATTCTACGACAGCCACATGGGGCCATCCCCCACAATCCACCTAACTTGTTTCGATGCATCAAGATACGCATACTCGTCAAAATACCTGACATAAAACAACATGACCCTCTTCAAGTTTCATTTCTCACCCTCTGCCACTTTTTAAAAGCTGGCATGGTGGCAATGTCCTCCCCCACCATGCCTTAACACGCGGGCGCTCATTTACCACCGAAGCGGCGGGAGTATTCATGAGATAATACGCGTATGGTAGGTGGTGAAGGTCAGCCAAGCTGTAGAAATCTCCAGCAAGGTACTTGGTGCTTGTCAGCCTAGCTTCATATATGTCAAGCACTTTTCCTAGCTTCTCTAAGTTGGAGTCAATGATTGTTTGATCAGGTGAGTTGCCTTGAAGAGGGGCCACAAAGAATTGGTGCTATCGCAGGGTGGAATTGTTGGGATTCTACCTCTGTCCAAACATCCAAGCCCACCAGAATCTCTTTCGTTTACTTAATATTCCAACCTCAGAAAAAATCCTTAATCAACATAACACACCTCTATAGTGTCTTGATAACTGTCTATAATGCCAAACAGACTATTAATCATATATCAAACAAACAATCCAAATCTATCTAATAAACAAATGTATATCAAGAACCCTTCATATATCTACACTCTCGTTTTGTCTTACCTCCTTATCTGTAGGAAATTAAACCACAAGGATTCTTTCAAATTATGTTTTGATTATCTTAATTATAACCACGCGCAGTACATTCAAAACAACCCAGAAAGAGAAAAGAAAATGAAACCTGTTACTACATTCATAATAGACTATTTATCTTCTTCTTCTAAACCCTTTTCTGCGTGCAAACAATGATGCCTTCTGTTTTTCAAAAAGATATTCTCAAAATACTAGTCCTAAATATACACTACACTTTCGTGACACAGAAAGAGATAAAATTTGGTGATGTTGATTTATCCAAAAAAGGAGAGAAGAAAAGTGACATTGACTTGGTTTTCTTGTTGGAAATAATAGCCACACCAGCAGTTAACACGTAAATTAATTGTGGTATGTAGGGTAAGGAGGGAGCATAAGAAGCACGCCCCTGATTTTAATATAACTGCAGAGGTTTGTGTTTACAGATAGAAAAAAAGAAGCAGATTTGGAGAAAGCTTACTCTTGCCAGGCAGAGAGAATGAATACAGAGAATGAACTCTCCCGACGAAAGAGATGAAAGCCATTACTGTACGGACGGAGACACGCTGCTCCTAGAATAATCAAAATCCAAACTTCAATCCACCCTAACCTTAATTTTTCTCAGTCATCAAAATCCCCAAAACTCAACCAAAAACACAAAAAACTTTCCCAAATTCCCCTAAAAAATCACCGTTTTGAACTTAAATTAAAACCCCACATCTAAAATCTAAAACCCAGAAATATCAAACACATGCTATGAAACACTCAAGCAATCCATGAAAATCAATTTTATGACAGATGCAACAATCATGCGGGAGAGCACACGCAAGAACAAGAAACAGAAATTATAATAGGTTTGGAAAACTAACCTTTTTGTTCGCCTTCTGTTCTTCTTCTTCTTCACTGATCAACAAATCCTTGAAAACAAAAATGGTTGTTCTCTTCGGTTTCAATTGAGTTTCTCTTCCAGCTTCGGGGTGATTTATCTCAAATGGGTTGCACAGTAATTCCAACGGTAATATATGTACTTTGCCTTCTCTTTTGTCAGCAGCCATATATAGCAACATGTTGATGACCAGCTATTTTTAGCTATGTGTGTAGGGAGCATATACAGTAATAAAGAAATGCTAAAAATACATTATTTTATTTTTATCTCCTAGAACTCCCGTTGGAGATGCTCTTAGAAGCATGCCAGTTTTTAGGTTTCTTGCTCTTTCTTCTACAAGATTGTTGGCAGCAGCAATACGCTCTCCATATTGTCCATTGGCTATCTGGATAATGGTGGCTGGCTGCTGTTCGGTTTCCTCATTAAAACCAGAAAGATATTGACAAGTTTTCTACCTCTTCTATGTAAGGTGTGGTGAGGCCACGAGCAACTTGGTCGACCTGCGTCCCAAGCTCTTCTTCCCTTTAACCTAGCCGGACTGAAAATGAATAGGTGATTCGACTTCCAATATTCATGTTGATTTTCGCTACTTCGTGTATTTTATGTCGTTTGTATAATCTTCAAGAAAAATTGTGATTATGTCATTCAAACTCAATAATTCTTCCGAAATTGCGAGGAAGATGGCACATCTAGATTAACCTAGACATCTTTTGTTGAAATTGAGATAGAGAGCTTGAATGAACATAAACATGGAACGTGAACGCAAGCTTACCTCTGCATATTGAAAGAAAAAAGAAGACGACTTGAGTGTATTTCGAATTAATTGAAAAAAGGAATCTACAAATTAAGGCCCATCATCTCCATCTCCAATCAAATTACAAATATCTGAGCACTCCACCAAACTGCACAACAAGGAAGCCCCGTAAAATGAATGAATGCAAAACCAAAAGCTGATGTTAATCAATTCTATAAAACTCTGCTAAATGTGCTAATTGAATGGAACAAAATTAATGGATTCATTGTTATGCTCATCATTTACCAGTAATTACGGCTTCGGAATCCTTGCTTGAAAACCACCATAGGCCTGCAAAAGATTGATACAATTATAACCTAAAATGTCAACCATGAAATGCTTTACAGTAATTCAAAACCAAGTAAAACAAACCTTCGAACATTGAGAGGGCCTTCTCCAGGGGAGCCATCACCGCCCCGGATACAAGTGGTGACACACTTGATAGTGCATGACTCTGCTTTCCTTGACTTGGGCCTCTGGATCCTAGCCTTCTTGCAATCCTTAGGAGATACCGATGCGCACTCCCCGCCTGAAAGTGTCTGCGGTATGTTTGATAGAGTCTCTGTTTCTTCCTGCTGTTGTTGCTGCCGGGGTGCCGCAATACCTGCTCCCGAAGCTGCCGAGGCCAAAACTGCACAGGCGGCGAACAAGCTTGTGATGGTCAAACTGAACCTGCTGCTACCTCCGGTAAGATAGCCTGTGCTCCTGTTGAAGTTGCTACTGCTTTTGACAGCTCCGGCGAGAATACGGGATGGTGTGCTTGTTGTCTTTAAAAGCACTGGACTTGGGGCATAAATTAGCATTATGCTAACTAGCTACCTTCTGATCTTGATGCACATTCAATCAGTTTTCATGAGACCATCCAATTCCAAGCCAAGCTGTCTCAGTTTTTCCTTATCTACAACCTGCAATTACAATAAGAGATAGTGTTGGCTACGTGCTCCTATGTGGGACGCTTTCTCAGCACCAATCTTGTGTCCCCGTCGTGTCCACATGTCAAAATCTCTGTGGCCTGGAAATGGCACTGGCCCTCCTATCATTAACTCCAAATGAAATAGAAAGGAAGTGAATTGAGGGTATATGATGATTATTTTGCAGAAATATGAGTGGGAGTAACAGGTATTAACGAAGTGAGTGGTGAGAACACTCTCGTTTTTTAAAAGATATCAGGGGTTCAATTTATTTTCTTGTATGGAGTCGGCTATTTTGGGAGCACTTTCACCCCTTCAGGACTCACCCAGTACGAACATGAGTTAATCTAGATTAACGTCTGGACACCGCGTAGTTTATAATGAAAAAATATGAGTGGGAAGTGGGACGGGAATGATGATAAATGAGGCTAAAAAGATTGGTGGTATTCCATATTTGAGGCATGAGAGATCAAACCACAAGGACAAATGACAGGCATAAACGCCACGTGGCATTATTATTCGAGGTTTTCCAGCAGCTGCACTTGGAGGAGCAACCAAATCCGCCACCTTTCACATCCCACTCTCCTCCTCTCGTTACTTTTGGCATTTCGTATCCACCTGCTGGCATCTCCCTTTATCACTCCATTAAATTGCTTTTCTCGAGTGACTTTTTTTTTACGAATTTTCTCAGAGTGAAATGTCAGCTGTTAATTGGGCACTGAGAAAAAAAAATGCACGAGCCCTTGCCTTTAATGTAGCTAAATCAAAATGGAAGTAACCAAAAAGTAAAGTACATAAAAAAATTGGAGAATTCTACTTATTTCTTCTATCTTAAATTAACATGACATGAGATTCTACACACTGATGACTGAACATGAAGGAATGTGCTAAGGACAGAGGTATCAGAGGAGAAGGATTTTGAAGCTAATCTCCTCCCATCCCCCACATTCCTTTGTAAGAAAAGCATTTCAAATAGATTAAAACAATTATATTGCACAGTGTACACTCGCCAACAGGAGTGGCATTAAGCAAAATACATTCATTATAAAATGAAAGAATCATCAAATTGGGCCACTGACTAACACGCATTAGTACTCCTATATATATTCTGACTCAGGGAAATAGTTAGCTGCTGCTGCTGCTGCTGAACTGGGAAATTTTTCAAGTCCAATGAATTTCACTTGCTTTCTCCAGAAGGAAGAAAAGTACCGAGTCATCCGAACACGAATAAAAGAATCATTCCCTGACAGCTCTGATGATAAACCAATATGTTGTACTATTGTATATTTTCCCCTTTCTGAACCACCGCCTCTACCAGAAATTTTCAGTCACTGCCTCCTTTCAAGCAGGGTGACACCCTCCCTCAGCAGCACACCATCTATTACCCCCTTTTCTCCAAAAACAACAATATAATATATACAAAAAGGTTACCCAGAATTGCCAGCAACCTCAGCAGCTCTCTGCCTCATCATCTCCATCACAGCAGCCCTTCGTCGTGAATCAGACTGCTGCTGAAGTCTCCTCAGATGTTCTTTCAAGTCCCTGGACATACATACATACATATATGAGAATTTATAATGTAGTGTCACCTCAAAGAAGTCTAAGATTTTAAGATAAGGCTGATGCATAAACCTGCAGCGTGGAACATGACATTCTGATTCTTTGCATGCCCGAGCATGAAGTTGAAGAAGATACCACATCTTTTTACACAAAACACAGCCTCCAGATGCACGAGTTTTGCAATGTATCCCGTGCCGGAAAAGACCTTTCACCTTGCGACAATTAGGATATTGGCAATTTGGAGAACGGCATTGTGATGCATGCACCAGAAGATCAAGCATTTTCCTTAGCTGCAATGTCAAATAAACAACTACATTAGGTTCTATTGGCTTGGTACAAATGCTGATGAAAAAATGGAGTGCTAAATCATCAAGTTTCAAAATAGCATCCTAAAATTGAATAATTATCAATTCCATGACTTGCATAATTCCACAGAACAATTTGTGAAAGAAAATGTTCCTAAAACAGATGAGGTCAGGAACTTTCTTTGTTTAGATTCTTTAGGTTGTGTTTCTAAATAGTCATCCTAACATTGATTCTTAAACATCGAGGAGTTATCAATCAATTCCATAACTTCTCATATATATCCACATAACAATTTGTGGAAGAAAATGCTCATAACACAGATGAGGCCAGGAACTTTCCTTGTTTAGATTCTTTAGGTTGTGAACCAACTACGAGAAGCACTAAATTGCAATCACTTGTACATAGGTGCGTGAAAATGCACAAAAACTTCACAGCATATTCCATTACTCTTTTTATATAATTAAGTAGAGCAACAGGTTCACACGTACATAACAAATTAACAAATGATGAAGCAGCAAGATTTACTGACATGCAATTATATTTTCAAGACAAGAGAGGTATAAAAAAGAAGAGAAAAAATGTATTGTACCTGCAGAACCCTCACTTGCCTAGCTTCCTTGTTCTGTGCATCACGCTCAGCTAGGGACGGATGATTCGTCAACTTATGAGGATGATCCATACCCCCATACTTCTGATAACAAGAATTGCATACATCATAATCAGGGCAAACCTCACAACGCCAACCTTGACCCGTTTCGATGTCTAGATGACATTTATTGCACGTTGTCACAAATGCAGGAGCAGTTGGATTATGGAGATGGTAGAGGACCATCATTGAGGAATGTTTAGCCCGGCGTAAAGTGTCATATTGATAATGGTTTCCTTGACAAAGACTCAAAAATGCCTGTCTCGTGTCAAAAAATTCACTCTCGAGAATTTCATCTTTATCCTTTGTGTCAGCAGGTACATCAGTGATTTCAACCTGCAGAATTTGACAGTGTTATTTCATAGTCAAAGAAAAGGAAATCGCTTCTACCCAACACCCAAACTGAGCTTCAGATAAGGGCCTTTTAATATACATTGAATAAAAGTGTTTCTAGGACCAAGCAGCTTACAGGATAGAATGTATGTTTTTCCCTTTGGTTGATGGGATGTCGCTCTCTTTCTTCACGTTTCTGTTCTACTTCATAACACCTAAGAAAACACAAGCACAGAAATCAAAAGTTTTAAAATCATTAAAACTACATATAATTAGGAAATGCAAAGCACTTTTTTAAGAGCCATCAATTGAAAACCCTAGACCCCTAATTTCCTTCATGGTAAGATGGAACCCACACAAAAGTATATTTCCAAATCACTTGTACGAAAACCTTTCGAAGAAAGGTCGTTCACTAAACCCTTAAATAGCTTGTATACATATAGAGAGAGAGAGCTTATGAGGAATTATGCTCCTCTAATTCTGCATTTATTAATTTAAGTAGTTGCAGTATATTCTTGTTTACTGTTGCACAAAAAAATGCTAGGGTTACAGTAGTTGAAGAATAATTTTACATAAAATTAACCAGAGAGTAATGCCGGTGAAGATTGAAGATTCTTACTTATCACAAATCTTAAAGTTCTTGCACTGGTTGCAAACCCAATGGGTGCCCGATACCATTAGAATACAGCAATGCGAACAGCAAGGCTGCAAGTGAACCATGATAAAGTCTTCCTTCATAGGGCTAATTGTCTCACCAAGCTGGAGATAAGAGTTTTGTAAGAAGAGATTAATTATAATTGCTTATTATAAGGACATCATAACAAACTCCAAGGGTCTGGTAGCAGGAATTGTAGAGTAACACATACAATAACATATGATAAACAATGGTTGATTGGAAAATGATATTAAGCTGTAAGAAATAGAGTATAGGAATTACTTTATGCATCAGTAGCAGATCCTTTGATGCATTACCAGAAAGATCTGTCTGGCCAGATGCTTTTAGAGCCCTTTTTGTAATGGTCTTTTTGGTACTTCCCTTCTTATTTTGTTTTCTCCCATCCTCTTCTTGATTAAGCTGATAGATTAAATCCTCTGCAGCACCAGGCCAATAATCCCCATCAAAGTAGGGTAGCCTAGCTGCTGTGACCTTTGCCTTACATTCACCAGTAGATAAGAAGAAATGGTCATACAAATTAGTGAGGTCAGCAACAACATTTTCCTTGGCAGCTTTTCGTAACATCACTAAATACCTGGAAAGAAATAGACATTCAGTTAAGTACACTAAAAAGTTCGTGGAAAATGGTAAAACCTATGGAATCTCTAGTTAGATGTTATTTTGCTCACCATTCCCGAAGCTTGTCAGATTTTGGTGTTTTCTGGATTTCTGGATGGCAATACAATATATAATCCTCACCCTTTAATGGAGGGCAAGCCCATATATAGCAGCTTGTAAACCCCCTTTTCTTGCAGTAGTCAAGGTATCCAATCTGCAGAATAAAACAGGTACTATATCAAAAACTCCATTTACAATTCCTAACTAAATGAACTGTTCATATCCTCAGATCATTTGAGCATAAGATAAATAAATAATTAAAACTAACCAAAATCTCATGGTAAACAAATGTACGAAGTGCCTCTCCATTCACTGTTTTAATCTCAGGTCTGAAGTACTTCACAGAATCCAGATAAGAAAGATAGACACGACGCTGATTTGGAAAGTGAGCTTCTGATCCGAATTCTTGAACATACATGCCAAATAGGCATACCTCAACACCTTCAATCTTCTGAAACAGCAAAACTACCTGAAAGAAAATTTTTCAGTGAATAATTTCTGCAAAACTAACACCCTGTGCTTTTCTGAAGCTGATGCTTGTATGTTTAACTCAAACATGTTATCCTGCAAACCTTAGACTTATACGGAAATTCAGTTGGATAATTCTCTTCCCGAAATATCTCAAGAAAACGCTGCTTCACTTCCAACTTTTTGTCAACTGATGAAACAACTCGGACTACAAGCGATTCTGCTCCAAGAACCTAAGATATAGATTGGTAGAAGAAATTAGAATGGACCAACTGTCATGCATTAATGGTCTTTAAGAATATAGGACTTCATGGTCATTTTTTAAAAGTATAGGAATTCATATAAAAAGTAAATGGGAGCATCGGAGCTCAAATAGAAATCTGTTCAAGTAGTAGCACCAAAGTCAAGATTCTCTTTACTAGTGGTGTAACGATCTTCTTGCATGCTCATTTTTTTTTTATCATAAACAAGTATAAACCATGTTAATTTCATAAGCATATACTTATTCAAGTTAAATTTCTTTCAATATAACATGCAATGAAAGCATATTCTCATCATTACTAGTCCATATGTTAACAGTATAAAAATAAACTCTGTTGATTTTAAAAATCAACTACTAGAAGAAACATCACAGGACACGGCATGATGTGTAACTCACATCATCAAAACTTTTCCCTTGCTCCCTGGCCCTATCCTGTCTTTCCAGCTTCAGTCTCTTAAATAACCTCTGCTCTATATGATCACTAAGTATTGTTCTAGGTAGATCTTTAGCCCCCAGAACCGCACTTTGTGGTAAAGGCTTGCGCTCTCCTCTTTCAACCTCTGTTATGTAGCAATTAGGGCAAGTATATTCAGCTTGACCACCATCATTCCTTCTACCATTAAATAATGCACAAATTTGATGTTGCCAAGCTTCACATTTGTCACATTGAACCCACTGCACAAGAATCAAAGAGTAGATTGTAAAAGCAATTGTTTGAGACTGTCATGTAGTAGGAGGACAGATACAAGACAACAGATAAACGCACCCATTCTTCAGTCTCCTCGTCATTTCTCTTCTTCTCGAGTCTTGCCTTTGGAATAGCAGTCCCATCAGCAACAATAGTGTCCCCACGAGCCTCATTATAGCATGGAATACAGAAGAACTGCCGTGCATCACCAGCTCCCATAGTATAATACATTGCATTCCGCTTAATGCGAGCACCACACGGTGTACAGTATATTGGAGGTGGTTCAAAAGTAAGCTTTTCAACTGCACACAATTGACAAGAGTTTTCACTCATTGAATGCTCCATTGCTTGGTTCTTTTCTGCCTTTGACTTGCTCTGTACAAATCAAAGTGAAAAAACTGTTATCATCCGATCAATATTTTTACTCAGCACAGAAGGTAATTTTAAATCCCCTGTACATGCAAAAGAGAACCATATTACTAACAGTAAAAGAGCCTGTAGGATAGATCAAATGTTTGGTCATGACAAGATTGTGTGGGCAAAACAGAAGATTAGTAGCACATGAAGTGGAAAACAAGAAATTTTTTTTTTTAAAAAAAACTCGCACATAATGTAAATACAAAGAGCTCCGACCCATTCACTATGAACATGGACAAAAATATAGCTAAGATCTCGACAGCATTCAGAACGAAATATTCCTAAACAGTACAGTTCCCATTAACAAAAAGGGAAGAGTACAGGTTAAAGATCTGAATATTAAAATACACCATAAAATATAGCCGGAAGGTAATGATTGCATTGTAATGTAGCTTCTAGTTCTAGCTTCATGCTTAAATAAAAATATCACCCCTTCTCTGGGAAAATGCTATTTACTGTAGAGATCATCCCAATGATGATGTTCAAAAGACTGGACTGGGGAGAATAGAAACAAATGCATAAGCTTACCTGGCCAACCCATTGCCTGAGGCCTATGATATGCTCCCTCACTTGTTCAGGCGTGAACAGTTCAGTTAATGATACCCCCTTTATTTTTGGCTTCCCAGACTTGGTTCCAGCAGCATTTTCAGCCGGATGCGTAGCATTTTCTTGCTTATGTAAATGAGCTTCTTTCTCAACTTTAATGTTCTCCTGCTTGGCTATACTGGCAGGCTCAACATGTACCATGGATTCATCTGCAGGCATTTGGCTGCTGACATCATCCACATCATCCTTTTTAATCTCACTATTACTAGGACTTCCTTGCCTAGAGCTTGCAGGTACTTCCAACTTCACTTCCATGCACTCAGACTTAACCGGCGGACAGCTATCACCATGCTTAAGATCTTGGTGCTGTACATCCTGGGTTATATGAACATCACTGACTGCAGTTGCTAATATGTCAGAAACTTCACTCTCAGGTTTAAGAGTTTGGGAAGATTGTTCAATCTTCATGCGTTTTAGAGGAGGTTGTTTATTTTCAGAGCTTTCAACAATTGATGGAGTTCTTGAAATCAATTGGGCTGCATTGTCTCCAGTATCACTGCCTTTGCTTGGCAAACCAGGATCTGAGGCTGAAAGAGTGCAGGCCTTCATTTGTATCTTTATTTGTGCCTCTAGATAATTTCTAACAGGAATACAAACAGGGCAACCTGCATCTCTGCAGTGCTTAAAGTGATGAATCAATATCCTGGTATGCTGGCATCGGGGATATGAGCATGGAGTGGAGTTGCATCTGTCCATGTGCCTCAACAACTTTTGGACAGTAGTGCAGTTAGGGTCAGGACATTGACCTTCTGGGGCAGGACATCGCCTGGCATGCCGCAAGAACAGAAGCCACTTCTGTTGATTTCTAAATTGCCGGTCACGGTTGGCTATTCCAGATCTATAGGTGACACCATTTGAATTTTGGGGCTCTGATGTGCTTCTAGGAGGTAGTGTTTGGCTGACAATGGATCCTTCTGAAGCTAAATTATTACGCTGAGCTTCACCTTGCCCAGATATTCTCTGGAGGAAATCCTCTTGGACATGCTGCTCGTGTGACATGCTCCCTGGCATGCGAGCTTGGTCCTGGGATTGTGGATACCACTGACCTTGCAATGCCGAATCTGATTGTGTCCCAACAGAAAGGCCATTAAAATTATTTTGAGACTCTGAAACCAACTGATGTGGATGCAACATCTGTTGCATTTGCTGTGAATTTTGCGTCAATGATGAGCACATGTCATGCTGGCGGTCTGAATGGGAGAGATTCTGCACATTCCTAGAATGCTCTCCAACCACATTTTGCTGGAATTGGTTTTGCAATTCAGATATTTGGAGGTGGTCTGAGGTTTGTGAGTGCAAAACATCATTATGGTGCTCCAGTCCAGGCTCACGCTTTACTTGATTGCTGGGATCAGATGTGAGAAGAGACTGACCAAAAGCATCATTGTTCAGCAGATGCTGGTGCTGTTGAGTTTGCTGCTTCTGTAAACGTTGCAGTTGAGCAGATTGCTGCTGTTGAAATTGATGAGGATGCTGCTGAAGCTGTTGCTGCTGGTGAGGATGTTGTTGAAGTGAAGACTGAAAATTCATCTTTTCAGAACGATCAAGTGATTGGTGCTTTATATGCCCAGCTTGATGCGGGGCATGCAAATTAGACTGATTATTTACAAGAGAAGAGTTAGCTTTGGACATAGACTGGGCATTCATCATTGATCCAACCGATGTTACAGCACCATATATGTTTCCAGATCCAAGAGAATCAGCATTTCTCATCCCATATCCATCACCTGGTAAGAAATTCATCTGCCATTAGTTGTTTCTTTTTGCCAAAAAAAGATTAAAATGAAAAAATACATAACTATTTCTAAAGTTAACTATGACATGATAAAACTTCAATATGACGATGAAGTGGAGAGGAAGGTTACCTTGCATTAGTTGTCGCTGATGTTGATCAAACTGCTGTGGCAATGGTTTAGGTGAATTCACATAATGTGTGGAAGTCATATAGCCCTCAGAGGTACCAGGCTCGTTAACAAGCAGTATATTATTCCCCATCATTCCCATACCACCATTCAGGGCCCCATTTGCAAATCCATAAGATTTCTGCTGCAAACCGGTCCTAATATTGCTAGCCATTTGGCTGCCAAGGTTCGCCAGTATGCGGCTGTTCTGACCACCAATGTATTGCTTTGGCTGCTGTGTCTGTGATACCATAGCAGAGTCAGCAGTTGAAAAAACACCACTATTATTAGAAGATTCAACATTCATGTAAGACTGATTATTGCTGTTGTTGTTATTGCTAAGTCCAGGAGTTGGAATCATTTGGCTTGCCATTATATGCACACCCATAGATGACATGTTTCCACCAGAACTAATGGAAAAATTGGCTGGTGACTGCTGGTAGCTGTTAGACATATTTCCTGCAAGCATAGATTGTGTGACAAGGTTGCAAAGTAACAATTAACAAGGAAGATTACAGGTGCCACAAGGCTTCAAATTACCATCTGGTCTACTGAAGGAACCATTGTGCATGCCACTAGATGGCAACAGGCTCCCTGTATTGGCAGGCATAGGTGCTATGCTATCACGTCCACTGGAAGAGATCATCATGGTATCTACAGAAGATGTCATCATATTTGAATTCCCACTATTTGAAATACCAGGAGTTGGTATCATGGTACCAATGGACGAGGAAGAATTAACAAGCTGTTGATGCCGTTGGTTTTGACTATTTGCAGGGGGGCGCTTGAGCAGACTACTCAGACGAATCTCTAGGGTGCTCATGTCCACATAATCATCCTACAACAAAGATTCGATTTCAGTGTAAATTGAAAGAAGAAAACAAAAGAGAGTCAAGGAATAAAATCCAGCAAATTTTTTAAAATAAGCATAGCAATTTACATTTAAGGCAATTCTTAGGATACAAAAATCCAATCTTTTTGAGTAGTTTAACACTATTTCAGAGACCACTTTATCCTCTCTCTTAAGAAAGTAGTAGCATGAAGTTATATGTCTGGACTCGACAATGGGGACACAAAAATAATAGTCTAAATACACATAAATAAAGGTTAGAAAGAGAACAAGGAAAAACCTTTGTCTGAGCAGCTTTAAATAGACCCTCCTCCAAACGTCTGGCAAATTCCTTAAACTTTTGTTTCTGTAAATCACCAATGGGCTGAGACTGCCGCTGCGATATAATTGTAAATCTAGAAAGAATGAAAAATATAATGGAAAAAGGTCAGTAATAGAAGGCATAGATATTCTCGTCTTGGAGAGAAAATAAAAATAAAAATAAAAAAAGGGTATAAATGTAAAGTTGGGTAATAGAATGAAAAACTAGAATTACTCTTTCCTCTATCTCCATAGCCATATGTAGTGTGCTTGTCGTAATGCAGTGCAGTGCTTACGTTTTTTAGAAACATAATGTTTTTTCCTAGTAAAACTCGTTACCAAACAGAGCTTACTAGTGTGTTAAACCATGCTTCAATAAATAGCAAATACAACGGACATGAGCATATACAATGATAGCAATCAAATTCAGATATTGCCGAAATAGCTCAAGTTGAACTAAATGGGAAGTAAAAGTGAAACTAAGACTTACATTTTCTGCTGCATAAGCATGCGATATCTAACAAAATCAGGCTCAACATTGTACAAATTAACAGGATGAGCACCGGCAACAGCAACACCGCCAGTAGTAGGAGCATTAGGAGCTGATAAAGTCTGCATCTGTTGATTCCCATTTTGTTGGGGCTGTAACTGATTCTGAACCTGCCCGGAGATTTGCCCGGAGAGATGCGCTTGCACGTTCATGTCGTGCTCCTTTTTCGTCTTTTGCTATTGTTTTACACCAATAACTCACTACTACTTTTACTGCTGCTTCTTCTTCTTCTTCTCATGCCCTCTAACTGCAACAGACAGAAACAAACAGAATAACAAATCAAAAAAGGAAACAGCTTTAAACATTAAAAAAGAAAGAAAAATCACTACTTTGAATCGCCCACTACTCACTACATTGATTGATGACATAAAAAAGATGGAATTGAAATTAGGGTAATTCGATGGAATTGAATTCTAAAAATACTAATAAGCAAAGCGAATTGAATTGAATTGAATTGAAGTCGGGAAATTGAATGAGTAGAAAGTGAATTGAAATAGCAGGCAAGAAACGCCCTAAAACAATTAAAAAATTAGGTGATTGAATCGAATCGATCAAATTCAGAAACCCTAGCAAACCTGAAACTGACTGAGAGAGGGAAGGAGATCGCAAGCGAAACGAACCTTTAGCCTTCGAATTCGACAAATGATCGTCCAATCGCGCGACAAATTCGGGAGAAAATTATTATAATTTTAATTTTAAAATAAAAAAGAACGAAAAAGGAAGACGGAAACCAATCAATCGGAGAATTGGTGTTATTGATTTAATTCAAAAATATTATTAATAAGACAAAACAAGACACCAAAACATGGACACGGACATCGACAGAGATTCAGTTTGGTTTTTCGTTCGTTTGGACGAGGAAGGAAGAAAGGCAGGCTGTGTTGATTTTTCTTTCTTTTCTTTTTCCTTTTTCCTTTTTTTTTTCTCTAAAAAAGCAACGAAGAGAGAGACAGACGACACCCAGCACAAAAAGGTATTTGTTTTTTTAGGGTTGCGAAAATAGAAGAAATAATAAAAATGGGAGTTTATTTAATTAAAGGAGAGGAACTCGGAGGATAAACCTTTGTGGTGGGAAGTGACGTGAATGCCCCTCCATTTATCTCTAATTTTCACTGCGTGCTGTTTGTTATTTAGGATAGAAACCACTTGATCTTTAATATGAGATTTACATGGCTAAGCGCCTTGGTTATAATTAGAAGAATTATTAGGAAATATAAAACAGGGAAAGTAATTATTAATCCATGTTTATCCGAAGGAAATTTATTTTATGGGTACAAATAATCGAGTAAAATTTTGACTATTTTAGATTTTTATGAGAGATACACGTCTTGGTTAGCATCATGATAATAAAATAACCAATAAATAAATAAATGTAATATTAAAAAATAAGAAGATATTGATTGAAAAACAACATTATTATCATAGTGTAGTGTAGTGTAGCAGTGACTATTTATTGTGATTACTGCTTCTGGGAGAGAATCCATGCCTTCGCCGCTTTCTTGGTTTGTAGCTGCAGGCGGGTCGGAGTCTGTCGCAGGTGGGTTTTGAAACGCAGCAGGCCTGCTACGCGGACGACGGTTTGCATGGCCATCCATCTGAATCGACAAACTCATCTCCACTTGAAGCAAACTTGGAAGAGTTAAGTGGGGAACTCAAGAACAGCCGAGTTGTCTTCTAGGAGCTAGTTCCATGCTGCACCAGAGAAGTGGAGGTAGCAGACAGCACGCGCAACAATTACATGGCACAACAGATGATCCGAATGAATAAATAGGCGTGGTGGAGAAAAAAAAAGACGATACAATAAAGGGAAGAGAAAAGAGGAATCGAAGAACCAACCATGAGTCACCATTCACTTTCGCAAAGTTAATGCAAAACAAGAGCATGGCATTTGCAGCTACAAACCAAGATTTCAAGTCTTGATTGTCATTTTTTGAATAAAAGTTGGATTAGCAATTCGAAAGGGGTGTGATAATCAAATAATAAATAGTTGAACTTGTTATATTTCCTCCGACTCGTGGTGGGGATAATTGCCTATGGTGGAAAATTCAAGTGAATTGAGAACTCAGTATTTCTAGTAGTTCTAATTTTATTGGTTTTGGAACCACCATTGAGACAGTATTTCTCTGAAATATTGTATTCCATGCCATCACAATTATTAGTGGGGAAAAAAGGAGGAGATGTATAAATATAAACACCCTGCATTATATTTAGATATAAAGACTTCAGAAACAGAATGCTAATTACAAAAAGGATGTAATGGTTCTATCCCATGCAAGAGCGGGGGAAGAACAAAGAAGAGCTACCACTACATTTTTGTGGTCACGCATCATCTTCAATGGGCTCCTCCTTCGCTTGAAATCCACGATGTCCTTCGACGTTTGTGGTGTCTTCACTGCACTCCGAGTCCATCAATCCACGGTCACCGTTTTCAGGCACAACCTCCTGTGGCGCCTCATACACGACCCAATCATCCAATGGATCAATCTCTTCACTAATAACATCACTTCTGGAACCAAGTCGTTTGTTTTGCACCTGGAGGTTGTAATGAACGAACGCCACATCCCTCAGTCTTTTCTGCTCGATAGGGTTCCTTCTATCCGTGAGGATCTTCTCGGCCATGCTCCTCTTCAGGCCATACCTTGATGCGCCATCGCAGGTTTGGCTCAGAATTCTGACTGCAAATCTTTGCAGCTCAGGACATTGTTTCCCGTATGTACACCACCATTGGGCTGAGTTCAGATTTACATGGGCGTCGAAGTTATTAAGAACTTAGTTCATGACCAACTCAATTAAGCAATCAAGATTAGAGGGAGGGGGATAAAAGGAAACAAAACGAAGGAGTAGCCTTTACCTGGAGAAATATTGGTTCTTTTGTCAATTGCTTTCCCTTCTTCAAAAGCACCTCTAGCATGTCTATACTCGTCAAGCTGAAATGTTATTTTTAGTTGAGTGCGCTGGTCTGCCACCATACGAACAAGGCAACATAACAGCCCAAATGTAACCTCTGGGTCACTATAGAAATCAGGTGAATAGAACAGGCATGGGTTTAAATAATAACCAGCTGCATGTAGTGGGCTGTGGAGATGCGCATCCCAGATGTCATCTATTGCTGTCCAAAAAGGTGTATAATCTGATTTCTTGTTTTTGAACTCCTTTTTAATTGTCTCTTTTACTTGATCCATGGTCTCATATATGAATCCCACTTGCGGTTTATCTTCCTCGTTAACTAAGCAAAGAACACGCAGCAGTGGCACAGTTGCTTTTGAGGCCATCTCAGCTCCACTCCAGAAAGAGTGATCCCCAACCAAATCAGCCACTCGCTTTCCCTCCACAGTGGAAGACCAGACTGAGGTCTTCCACTCAGATGAATCGAACATTTCCTCCAAGTTCTTCTTTTCTGATACAATATTCTCCAGGGTGAAGAAAGGCATAGCCAATTTCATCTTGGAGGGTTTTATCAAGTCGTAGTCATCTATGTGATTTCTCAGAAGTTTCAAAACTTTTGTATGTCCATAGATAAACTTCGTAATGATCTTTGCCTTTTCCAGTGCTATTCTGATGGAATCCATTGCCCCGATTTTTTCCAGCATGAGCTCAATGCAATGAGAAGCACTCACGCACCAGAACACGCACCAGTATCTTTGCATAAACTGCTCGCCTACAGCCCCCACCCAGCCTACTGTAGAAAAGGCTACAATTTGAACTACGTTGTCAATCCCAACCTCCTCAATAACTCCTTCAAGCAACATCTGTAAGGCATTCACGTCATCAATGATAGCTGAAACATCAGCTGAGCGGAGATAGGTTGGACCCCCAGGGCATTCCACAACAAAACTAATCAGGTTGCGACCCTTCTCATCAACCCATCCATCCAGCAAAACACTGCACCCAGTGCTTGCCCATGAACGACTAATCTCCTTCACGTATGTTTTCATCTCCTCTACTTCATCGTGGAGGATCCACCCTTTCAAATCTTGTAATGAAGGGACCTTATACTCTGACTGGCCATCATCTAGAGTGGCATTTATCATTCTCTGGAAGCTAGGCAAAGTGGAAGCACTGAAATCAAAACCCGTTTCATAAAAGAATCTGCCAATGGATCTTTGAGCTTGCCTTGACAATACATTTTCCTTTGCTCCACTGCTCATGGCTGTTCTTCTGTTATTAACTGAAACATGTTCAGTCATATCATCTTCCATTACACAGTGCATCTCTGCATGCATTCCACTCCCACAACCTGTCGTGTGATTTACATCACGCTTCTTACGCTTAGCAGCATTCAAGTCAGGGGAGTAGAATCTCTTACAAGGAAGATCTGGATGATACGGATCCTGAACTTCCTTATCAAGACTCGCTCTTTTAGTTTCTAACAACATGCTTCTGAAATATTCCCTCACATTTACAGCGACCTTTTCACATGGCACTACATCACCTCGTATACCTCCTACGTGGTACTTGAGACGGGAGAAACCACTCATTACTTTACCACAGTAATTGCATTGAACTCTTTGCTTTTTCTCATCAAGAGCAACACCATGATCATAAATATTGATGGACACTTCACCAGCAGTCATTTTGCTAAATTTAAGAGAAGGAGATTCTTAAAATTGCACGATATTAATTTAGCAGGGAGCCCTCGATATGCGCAAAGTGTTCTCAGCAAGCTCCAGCTGCAAATCCATGCAAAACAACTCAAGGGAATACAATTGCAGAAATCAATAAACCTATCGAGTAAAGCCCATATGGTACAAGAATATAAGAAATTAGATCAAAGAAGAAAATTTTCATCTTCAGACACAAAGGCCTAAACTTTACTCATCAGAGAGTGAAAGTAGAAGAAAAAGGCCTTTTGGGGCTAACAATAACTAAGATTAAAACTCGCCCACCAGAAAAATATGTACAAATGGGAAGAAGCAGCATGGTTTTACACATTCAAGGGATCAAGACAACAGAGAGAGTGAAAGAAAAAAGAAAGGTACCTTTTAGAGCCCAGACTTCAAAAGCTAAGAGAGTGGGAAATACTCGCAAAAAAGGAAGACTGAAACTTTATCATCAAGAATCTATCCCTCACTCAGTCGGTTTTTCTTTCATTTGCAGCTTCTCTCTCTCACTCACACAACAGACATTGCTGCGTGTTCTCTAGTGTAACTGTAAAATGGTTTCGACTGAGAATCCCGAGGGCACTGTTGACACGTGCTTGAATATATGTTGAATTATGTTCTGTCATTAATATGATTAACGCGCCACCAGACCAGTTGATGGTGGTGCTGATGAGGTGTTGCCATTTGGAGGTGCTGCGGTTTGATCATGGCATATGGCAGGTGTCGCGTGCAACAAACAGCACCAGTGACGCTACTTTTTGAAAGGAATGCTAAGAAAAGACCCTTTACTATGCAATATACATGAATAATCACAGTTAATCAGTTAATCATTTTAGCTTAAGATTTTTAAAATATAATTTATATTATTTTTAATATTTATTTTAAGTAAAAAAATAATTTTTTATTTAAATTCACACTATTTTTTTATACTTGATTTTTATAAAATAAAATAAAAATAATAAGATTCAAAATCATGATGTTAGGTCAATAAAATTATAATTCAAGATATAATTTATATTATTTTTTAACATAAAAATAAAATAATTTAGTTGAATAATCATGTTTATACAGTTATAGACCTGATATAACTTTTGTTTTGGTACATATGTTCTCTCAGCAATTCATCTCATCACAAGCTAATTTCTCCCTTCCTACCCTTGCTGGTGAAGCTGGCTTCGTATTCCAATGGCCTCAGAAATCAGAAACAATATTTTTAGACAATGAAGCTGGATCATGAAAAGGACACAAATCTGCTTTCCTTTTTCTTCTTCTTTTTCTTTTCAGTTGCATGGGATTGTCACGAAACTAACGAAACTGATATTGCTTTTGCTTTTGCGATTGAGATCGAAAAAAAAAAACAGTTTAAAAAAAACGTTTTTATTGTGGTTCAAAATAAATAGTTAAATATTTTGTTAAAACTGTGGTTGAGTTGAAGGTTGAAAAAAAAAATTAAAATGTTTGGTTACCAAGCTTTTCATATTGATTTTAACTTGTGAAATTATTTTTTAAAAATATATATTTATACGTATATAATTTTGGTCGGAAAGAAGCTCGGTATGCAAGGAAATAGTTCACTTCAAAATGGTGGGAAACTGACCAGAAAGTATAATAGAGACACGCCATGACTTCAAGCAGCATCAACCCCATAACTAGATGGTTAGCCCGCGGTATACAGCAAACTCAAAACCGGGGGCCGGTTTAATTATTATTTTTAATATAATAAAACATAATAATGTTTGTTAAAAAGCAAGAAAATCTGAAGCTGTGATCTTCCATTTTCATCGTATTTGAAACGTAATAGACCCTCTCATATTATGTTTTTAGTGTGAAATTGTGATTGTGGAAAGTTTAAGATTTGACGAGTAATGTGTGGTTAATTGAATGAATAAGTAGGGGGTAATGCTTCCTTTTTGTATAGGGTTTCGGCCAAAACCATAAATTGAAGGGGTGATGCTTCCTTCATTACAAGACTCATTCGTTACGCTGGCTTTGTGTTCCAATGGCCCCAGAAATCAGAGAATCTTTTCAGACAAAGAGGTTGAATCATGAACAAGAACACATCTGCAAGGGGGGATTCAATATAATAATCATCAAATACCTACGTGAATATTTGACAGAACTTGATAGGAAAAAGAAAACCGACAGGTTGCGTTTTCAGCAGAAAAAATGATAATAATTACAGCCCATGGTAGTGGAGTTCTTTGCGCTAAAAAGTTACCATGGCGGCAACCAGGGATATTTAACAGACTCCGGCAATTCGAATCGCTAGTTTTTCTTTTCATTCAAACAGCTAACATGTCAGGAGATACAAATCAAGCAACTCTCAATTCAACTATACTATTTTACAACAAGGAATTGAAGGTCTACAGGTCTTGTATTATCTTGGAGACTTCCGAGCAATTGAGACTACCAGGTGCTGGTTGCCGCAGGAAGGCCCGTCTTATACAGGAGGATCTTCAACCACAGCATCTTCTGATGCTGCTTCTGACTTTTCTTCAAGACGGATCCTTTTCTCGGATGCTTGTTTTTCAAGATTATCACTGTCAGTTGCTTTATGCTTTGATGAAGGTGATGACAGGTCAGTTATAGACTCAGCAACAGTTGATGGGGAAGGAGGCGGCAGCTCAGAATCTGATGCTGCTTCTGACTTCTCTTCAAGACGGATCCTTTTCTCGGATGTTTGTTTTTCAAGATTATCACTGTCAGTTGCTTTATGCTTTGATGAAGGTGATGACAGGTCAGTTATAGACTCAGCAACAGTTGATGGGGAAGGAGGCGGCAGCTCAGAATCTTTAGGCGGATTGGTTGACGATGACAAGCTTTTGGGAGAAAGTAAAGCACTGCCAGCATTCTGCTGCTCTATTATCTTTTGCAAATACCTAGCATGTTCCTCTATCCGTAACTGCAGAGTTCTTTGCACCTGTGTAAAGAATATAGGAATGAAGAACAAGATATCCCAAGGGGGGAGATCAAAGATCTGCGTTCGATGCATGTCCACAGAAATTCTGAAAACAAATCCATACACCACAAAGAACATTGATCTACTTATATGAAGAAAGGTAAAAGTAAACTTGTCCCAAGCCCTAGGTCAAAATCTTGTTCGAGAAATTGCCTTAAAGTGGCATCTATATTGTCCTGTGTACTCAAGTTTGTGATCCAATTCTTCATTAAAACAAACAAACAAGCTAGTTTCACCATCGAAGTAAGTTTACAGTGAAAACTCAGACTTAACACTACAAGTAGTTTACAACAGGGAACATTGATCTGCTCGTGAGAGGGAAGGAAAGAGAAAAGCAAACAAGGAGGAGGTTCGGGAAGGGAAGGATGAGCAACTACAATGAGGTATTGGCCTCGACCAGAAGACAAAATTGAGAGGCTTTTAATGGCCTCAACCCAAAGCTTTCCCCAAAAGTTATCAAGCTATTATTTCAGTGTTGTCCTCACAACGAGAAAACAAAAATGGATAGTCCCAGGACCACAGAGAATAAAGTATAATAGCAGGTGCGACCATTTTATGGGATCAACTCAGAGAGAAAGCTGATAGAAACCAAACAGGAGTCATAGTGAGGTCCATAGCATACCTCAAGTTGTTCGTGTAGCTGCTTCTGGACTTCCATTTGCATGCGAAGAGCTTCAGTGATTTGAATTGTCCTAGACATGAAAAGAGTAAAATTATTATCATCTGATGGAACAAAATGCCAAGATGTCCATGTGAAATTGACAAGGAAAAATAGACTAGTACTAACCCTTTTTTCTTCACATCTTCAATGTTGATTGAAGTCGCTTTCTTTTCTTCAGAGCAAGAAGTTTTCTTCTCTGTGCACATGGAGAGGGGATCTCAACAATTCAGATTGGAAAAAAATAATAATAATTATCCATGCATGCATAATGCATATATAAAAGCAAAAGCAGATCAAAGAACCCACAAAAATTGCCATATAACTATAGCACATAATCAACAAAGAATTATGTGCATTTTGAGTTATTCCTTAAGAGGATTTTGGTAATGATGATGATGGCAATGATAAGCATGGCTTGTTTAGGATTATGGATTCATCACCTTCCTTCTTTTCCGGCAAATACTTGGCAAGTCGGTATTTCTGAAAAGAAAAAAAAATTAAGGGAAGGTTAAAAACTTTACATGTACATTTAAGTTCACAATGACTAATTCAGATTGGATAGACAAGTCCAAAGATAATATAGACTGGATACCTGCAAGTGGCTTTTCACATGATAGATGGTCAAACCTTCAATGTTCATAAGCTTTAACACGCCCTTTGGAGTAGCCTCTACATTATAAAGCAGCGATGAAACCTTTTATACAATCAAGAAGAGATATATATCTTCAAAAAATCCAACGAGCCTGTTACGGTATTGCTATGGTTCAAACAACTCAGTGGTTCAAGCCTACTATCACAATACAGATGAAAAGAATAAAGCCTGAATCTTTTGAATAGGCAACAAAGGTTACTCACTTTCAGCCCCATCAAGCTTATTGACAGCCTCTACAAAGCGTTCGTGAAGCTCAGGTGTCCATCTCATCCTTGGCTTGTGTGCAGTGGATGAACCAGGGGAGGGGTGGCTTGAAAGTGGGTCAACAGAAGGAAAATTCTGATTGCATGCAAATCCTGTGGCTGGTTTTGATGGAGATTCAGGAGTACCATATATTTCCTAGAAAACAGATCCACAGAGAGGAATAAATTAGATGAAATTGATGCAGCAGTCCATCATTGGCGTGCCTAAATGTAAAACAAATAAAAAAGGACCCTGTTTTCTGCATACAATTGGGAAAACTTGCATTAAAAAAAAGAAGAGATCTATCTATTTATTTTTTTAGAATGCAGAAAATCTTAAGTCGTCCATTTTTCTTTAATTAGCAGAAAAGCATTCAGCCAACCACTAATATTGATTTGAGATACTGATAGAGGGGATACTCATTCTATTCAATTCTAGCCATAATGAGTATAAACACGAAAATTTCTTTTTTTGGTCCTATCTTATGAACTTTAAGGTGTGTGAAGTTTGGAAAGAAAATAGACCCTTAATAGATAGAGGATTCCTCTGGTTGAGGATACAATTACAGTACAATAAAAGTACTTACAGTACATTCAATATAACCAGAATCTGATTGATGAATTCTGTAATGTACTTACATCAAGCCTGGGGTTTTCTCCATGGTCTGTGATAGCTATATCAAGTTCGTCAGACAAAAACTGCAGATCCAATTGCTCTGTTAGTTCCAAATTGTCACTTGTGTAGTTCATACCATGAAAGCTACCCTCAGAAGCATTTCCAGACAAATTAAAAATGTCTTTCATAAAAGCATCTGATAGGTCCTCATCGTACTGATTGCTTAAATCCTCACTGAAAAGAAGTGGAGATTTTGTTGAATCAGTAGCAGAAACAGAGTGGCTGTATGTCGGCGGATGTGGGAGAAATGGCAAATTTCCAAGCTGTCGATTAGTTTCAGAGCTCGATGAAGATGAAAGGTATAAACTTGTACAGAAGACAGAAGAGCGTTGAAATGTGCTCTTAGAATCTTGGACACGAGAAGCAGGGGAAAGAGGGCTGTCTGGTCCAAATTTCAGACAAAGCATTTGATGTTGGGCTGTAGACAGTTGCATTGTACTTGGAGAGCCGAGAGATTCTGTCCGTATCAGCGGGGATGGGCATGGAGAAGAAGATTCACCTGTCGATGAAGATTGACAGCCTGATTTGTTGCTGAAAGAATTCTGGATTGGAAATAAGGCAGAGCAAAATGGCTGTGTGGCTCCTTTACTAGTCTCGCTTTTTGTCGCCGATGCAATAGCATGATGATTCATGGTGATAGCCCAACCTTCGTCTACCTTTCAAACAATCATACACCATATGCCACAATCCTGTAAAAAAGCTTTACGGATGGAAGTGATAGAACAAGAGATGCAGGGTTGGAATTTTAGCAATGTTTATGTTCGGAACACTTTTCTCTCTTCGATCAGCACTGAGGTGTTACATTTCTGTAACAAAAAATAGCTTCAGCAATGGTATGTGTATGATTGTGAGCTCATTCCAGTAACAGGATCTGCCAATCAGTTTTCTGCTAAATTATACAGGCAGTTAAGCCACTTGATCCACACAGATCTTGATGTGAAAGCATCTCCATAAATTCTCTAACTAAATCAATAGCAAACAATTTTCTTCTGAGAAACCTGTAAACCAGACTGTTAAAAACCCATGAGAATCCATTTTTTCTAGCTCAGCAGAGACACTGATAGGCAATCGATTATATAGCATAATTATAGAGCAACAATTTAAACAGACATAATCGCCAAATCAGTAATCTGCAAATACAACATGCCAAAGCTGCCTACAAGGTACAGGGCAAAGTACAGTTCCATCACGAAATAACATCTAGAATCACTTGTAAATCAAAGACTAACAACAGACTCATTATGGGAGCCCGCCATTAGACTTCCAGGCATCAGAAATTATTTGTCATTGTCAACTTCTACCTAACCCTAAACTAAAACAACAAAGTCTATTGTTACTACAGTAAACAAGGAATTAAGACTGGATAGGAAAAAAAAACTAAGCAGCAGAGCAATCTCAACTTTTTTGCTGTCCTGAATTCTATGATCACACACCCACAACTAAGGTATCCCACGTATCATGTCCTTTTCAGACATCCTCCCTCCACAAGGATTATTGTCACACAAATTTAAGCATCTCAAGCACCAGCATGGTCCATAAACTGGTTGCAGAAAAAACTAGAAGAGGGTTCTCCTAAGGATTTTGTATGGACACGTTCCAAATCCTTTGAAAATGTCTCTATTATTTAAGACCATTTGTGATAATTGCTAACGACAACATGTTCCAAATTCTTGCTTAATATGCTTGAGAATTGGAGATGTTAATGATTCCGCACTTTGAGAAACATGAGTATGTTACCTGGACATGGCAACAGCACACGACTGGTAGATGAATAAAACAGACAGCATCACAGTAGCATTGGCTACGGTGACCAGTGTTGCTTGGCCCCTGCCACCAGCAAAAACACGGCGCCTCGGCTACTACCACTGCCAACATATAAAGTGGAGAGCATTAGCACCAAACCCAGCCAGCTCAGCCACCACCAGCAGACTTCCCAGTTCAAATACAGTCGCTAGTTTTACTTTGCCTCTTCACCAGCATAAAACGCTTTTTTTTGTTAAATTTCATTTCAGATTGCAGCAAACACAGCAACTACTGCCTATATCGGTATCGGTATCTGTTCAAGCTTAAATCCCATGACAACTGCCAGTCTTCCACCAAACAAGCAAGGAGGAACCAACTCACCAAGCTCTAAGACACTTTTTAACTGCGACTCTCACCAAATCTGCCACCTTCTTCTCCACCATGTCAGCAGATAACAAAAGTATTTATATTTCTTATTTAATTAAGATAAAAGGACAAACTTAAATATTAACCTGATAGACCTGTATCAATAAAACAGACCCCAAACTTTCTCACACCACTGAAGATGAGAAAAGACTTGTTCTTCTTAAACAATAACTCAAAAACCAGAATAAAAGGGTATAAACACTCAAAATGAGAGAGACCCGGAATGGATCAAACGTTTAGCAGGAAAAGAATTCAAATGGGCACCAATTAATCAGCAAGAACAAAAAAAAATACCCTTCCAGAGACAGAGTTGAAAGACAAAATGTCATGAGAGTGAGCCATACACGTGGAAGAAATCAGACAAAGAATCCTCAAAAGTAGCTGATAAGATTTCATATATCTATCTATCTATGTCACAAACATGAAAAAGAAACGTTCATCAAGAAATCACCTGAGATTATGGGATCTTTTTCTCTCTCCTGTTTTTGCTATGCTTGCTGAAGAAAGACAGACAGACAGATACAAGCAACAATGTTAAGGTGCTTTGAATCTGACGTTGTATGCTGTCCTAAAGAGAGAGAAAAGGATACAAAACAGAGGCTAATCTTGAACTCTAGAGAAACTAAAGGTGGAGGTGAAGAGTTTGAGAGAGAATTGGCTGCGGGGAAACAGTTTTCTAGCTAAGAAAGAATCAACAAGTTAAGATGATAATTGATTGCCCTTGTGGAGATCACAGCCCTTGAGTGTAAGTGAAATACACGCACCAATGGCAGGTGAATCTTGGTGGTCTGTCTTTTCTGGAGTGGGGTTCACTTGTGCCTGTGGGATCTTTACTCCACCATCTAAAATTAGAAACTTTTCTTTTCTTTTTGTAATCATTAGCTGAGCGAGCTCATCGCCATCCTCTTCATTTCACTGTGTCGTTGTATTTCGTACTTTTTTTTACTTGTGCTGACTTTTTTGATATCCTTTTTTTCTTATACAAGAGCTATCCATAAGTGGGGAAAAATTCTCGGTCAATCTTGTCTGTCCAATAACTAAGTAATATGTAATTTTATTTTTTTATAGAATACAAATATACTGGGGGCGGATCGAAAGAAAGGTTTTTTTATTATTGTTGTTGTTACCTCTTCTTGAAAACATGAAAACATTGAGAGATTAAACTTTGTTCATGTTGATCTCTATCCTCAGAATAGATGGAAACCAATCTCCATGAAAACATATATAACACGATCACATCACGTGCAATCCTGCCACGCAGCCAAACAAGAACATGGTCAATCTCAGTAAATCAAATAGCCAGCTAGATTATCCTCGCGTGAAAACATTAGACTTTCTTACACCATCGAGGTGGAGAGGGCACTTCATTGGATTCCTGCCCCTCTTAATGATACAATCAAAAGTACAAAACATTTGATGATTGGTAAAAAGAAAAGGAAAGAAGTGGGGCCCCGCAACATTTGTTTTCTAACCTAAAAAAATGTCGACACGCTTGCTAATGACTTGTACTGCTGTCTGTCTTGATCATGAACGTATCCCGCAATTAAACTTTTAAGTTTAACTGCTATCAATCATTCTCTCCTCCATGTTTACTTTTTTTTTTTTAACCATTCCCAGGTTCCCTCGTCATCGCCAGTATCTGTGGTGTCACCTCCAACATACCAGCTCCCACTTGCAGTATTGAATTATCTGCGGTTTGGCTTATTAGACTACGTATACTTTGTTTAATCAGGTTATCAGAAAGAGAGAAAAGATGAGAGGAATCCTGGAACGAGATCCAATCCGGCGAGGTGGAGGTAAGAGAGGAATATTGGCGTGGACATGGTGATGGTGCCATGCCCCTCTATATCAGCCATGATCGATGAAACATGTTTGAAGCTGTAGATACATGTTTGAACAAATAATGAACTGTTTTTAGCAGACTTGCACTGGTGCCATTTAATGAACTTGTAATTTTAGCAGAGACTTCATTCATAGAGCATGTATGGTGATGATGATTATAGAAGCAGCGAAGATTGTGATCCCGAATATTCCAAACACATCTTCCCCAGATTTCTCCGCTGATAAAGCCAATCTCCTGTAGTCTAACAGCCTTTAAACTCCTATTTGGACAAATAGAAATCAAGCAAAGTTTATAAATTGTCCATTTGGACAGTCTATATCACTGGAAAAAAAAAACACATCATTTCCAAACCGAGGGGACCCCAACCACTGCCATGATCACAATCTGCATCTCCAGTGGATGCCAAGAAAAAAATAATCATATATTCATTTTATATATTCACGAATCTTCCCTGTCTATTTCAAATACCTTTTCCGTTCAAGGTGCGGGCTTTCTCCACCAAGTATGTTCTAATGGCTGACACAACAATGGTTATTTGTGGTTTTAGTGTTAACGATGTAGCTGCAATTGGGATAGTGATTGATTATGAGGTATTAGTATATCAAAACTATAACATGGCTCAGATAACTTTTAATTTAAACATTGTATCGCGCTGAGTCCTAAAATAGCTATGAATGATCATTGTTACATCAATAGTGTTAAGGAACCATCTCACCTAAAAATTTAAGTTTATAGGTGAGACTCTAGAATATTATTATATTATACTCTAACACATACCCTCAAGTGAAAGCTCTTTGGGCTTGAAACTTGCACAAGTTCACATCACATTGTGTTTGATTTTTTATCAAATAGAATGAGGGGTGAGATTTGAACTCGTGATCACTGGCTCAATAAAACTCGATATCATGTTAAAAAACTATACAAACTTAAGCTTGTAAGTAAGATCCCAGAATATGATTATATTATACTCTAAGAAATAAAATCTTTGGATTTAAAAGATCTCGCTCTTAAATCTTGTTGTTGACAATTTTGCTGTTTTTTTTCTCATGAATCAATCATTTGATTTATTATAAAACAATCAGCTTACTAGAGTCATGACATGAATAGTGAGACTCTAACTCTAAGCATGGTCGTGTTCAATCCTCCTTAGATAAAGTCCTATTGCGAGCATTTCACTCTTGACCATCAGATGAACATGTATTACTGCCATCGCCATTCGTGATTTATATTAAAACTAATCAGCTCGTCAATCTGATATAATTAATAGCATGGTTATTAATTTAATTCCATGCGGCCATTGAAAAACATGAACTCCATCGCCATTTGTTTTAGCACTAATCGCCCAATCTGTAGTTGACAACAGGATCAGAGTGGGAAACAATCTCAATTGTCGATCATAACACTTTGTTTATTACATATTATTATATTATATTATATTATACCCCAACTGGTCCCCACACCTCGCTTGAGTCCTCATGGTGAGAGGGACTGTCTAAACTCATTAGAATTGGTATATCAATAATTGACCATGCACAGCTTCTGCATTCACAATTGAATTACGGTCAACTTGACTTTATAGTATAGTTTTTATTAACAATGCTGGCGCGTGTGGTCCCACGAAGCAAAGGAGAGGTGGGGAAGAAAGACAGGCGCGCGCGTGCAGAAGGACAAGAAGACGTAGCTCATGGAGGGAGGGAAGGGACATGGAAGGGGAGAGGGGTAAACCGACAAGTCACTTTCTCCCATCTTTCTTGTGGTCTCAGATTGATGACGTGGATTCAACAAGCACATTATTGGATAATTACTTTGTTATTATTTTAACCAGGGTGTCGTTCACCACCTCATCTAGCTAGAACCATGGATCTCCTTAGGCCTGTCGAGGTGGGCTTCATTTGGATAAGCCTGGTGTGAGTTAGTCGGTCCGGCCCGGTACAGGATTTGATTCAGCTCCTTAACCGAAGCACGCCTGTATGATAATGGGCCAAAGCCCCCATTCATTCCAGTTGGATGTGATATTCTCTTGACCTCCTCTACTGGATGTATTTTCTTAAGGAATTAATATTACAAAAATCGAACATTGGATTAGAAAACACATTTTATTACTAAGTCCACGTTTGACATTGTAATCTTACAATTTGATTTTTTAATTTTAAATTAATATATTTTTATGTATTTTACATCATTATTATTTTAATGTACTGTTTTCAAAAATAATTTTTAAAAATAAAATAAAAATTATTTTAATATATTTCAGCAAAATATACTTTAAAAACTACCCCACCCATATAATTAAGAAATAAGAACAAAACATGCCGGAGAAAAAAAGAGAGACGCCAAACCACAACATTAGCAAATGAGCATCGCCCCATCCTCCACCCAGTTCCTCCTTGTTTAAGGGAAGGAGGGAGGAAAGACAGTGGCGTTAAAGCAACAAGGTTTGGTGGGATCCATCCCACATGCACACAGTATAATAATATCGACAGGACAACCAGCATAAGACGATAGCCTTTATAAAAGAGGAGGAAGAATCGAGGAGAGTCAACCTCAAAGGCTCAAACCCCACTAAGCCTGGAATTTTGCAAAACAAAACAAAGAATACCCCTATCCTTCCCTGCCCACCTCGAAAGATCAAGCTTTTCTTTTCTCTTTTTTTATTTGTTTGGTTGTGAATCGCAAGATAAAGTTTCGTTTTTTTTTTTGATTCATTGATTAGTTTGTTAAGATGAGCAAACAGGTACGTAAGTCAACAAAAGAGCTCTCAGAAAGGGCCATCTCTATCATTCCTCCTTTCTCCGGTCTACACGACGCCTTCTTTGACCCTTATCACTCATGCTTGGAATTGCTTGTTTCAGCCTCACAAGAACAAACTCCGTTTAGAAGAAGAAGAAGGAGATAGATCTGCATTTATCAAGGTCTGTTCTTCCTTCTCCCCATTTATATATCTGGGCGTAAGTTTTTGATGGTTGGGGTTTGTGTCGTTTCATTTTCTTAAGGAACAGACTTTGCATTGCTTGACTTTGATGCAGCAGATCAATGGTATCTACCTCATCGAGAAGAATTCCATCCATTCTCTTCTAATATAGCTACTAGTCATTTATATTCCATGTTAATATGTAGCCAATCAATCCTATTTTTGTTATTTATTGATTTGAAGAAACCCGTGATTAAAATGGTGACACTTTTTTTTTTTTTTGAAATGTTTTATGATAAGTTTGCTTAATATAACTTTCTGTGTCGTCTACATGCACGTGCCTTTCATGATTTGCTTAGGATGCACCTAGAAACTGGATGAGACATGGGAAGTTTCTACTTTCTTTCTTCTTAGTTCATTTTTCTTATGCCTTGACAGTATCCCTTAATAGACTGTAGGCCATAATCTGCTGGATTTGATTACAAGTTTGATTCTTGCTCAAAGGAACACACAAGATTTTCAAAGCTTGGTTGTATTTAGATTAGTGTCTTCAAATCATAATATACAATTATCAATTTAGCTGCAAAAGCTCCTAATGTTTGTATTAATTAGCTTAGTTTCGTAATATTCTTAGATGACAGATGGAGGTCCAAGTTATACTGTCGATGACGCTATTCTGGCCATGGGGTTCGGAAAATTTCAATACTTTGTGCTTCTCTATGCTGGCATGGGTTGGGTTTCAGAAGCCATGGAGATGATGATTTTGTCATTTATCGGGCCAGCAGTTAAGTCCGATTGGAATCTTACTTCTCAGCAAGAGAGTCTAATAACCAGCGTGGTTTTTGCTGGCATGCTGGTTGGAGCATATTCATGGGGTTTAGTTTCAGACAGATATGGAAGAAGGTGGGCTGAATTTCTGTTTACAACCCTTTCTTTACCCAAAGCTCATAATACTTATTATCACTTATGAATGATTCTGCTGTCATTATATTGACTACTATGCCAGAATCCCCACACATTTTGATTCAGAGTCACACATGGATAACCTTGATGAATTAGTTGAATGAACCTTTGTAGAATAGAATACAAGGAGTCTTGTAGTTGGATCGACTCCTGCAACTCTTTCAAGTGCATGGTCATATCCCCACGGAGTGATATAAAGTAGCATTGCTAGGAATCAGTTCAAAAAAGAAAATAAATAAATAAAAGCGGCTTTACTAGAACGTGGTGATGCTCAAAAAATTCAAGGTTTCAATATACATTTAGCTTTTACATAAAAAAGGGTTGAATCTTGATGTATTTCAAAAATCCAAGTTTCTAAATACTTGGTATGAACCTGAAGAATAGAAGCTTTTAACAGATCTATTGTCACCTGTAACTATGGTTTCGTGACTATTCTTCTTTTGACATATTACATTTGCCATGCTTCTTTTGTGAACTACTACTGCAATTTTGTCGTGTTTTCTAGTCTCAAACATGCTCTATTGTTTTTTTTATTGTATTCTTCAGGAAAGGTTTCTTGGTCACAGCAGTAATTACTTCTGGAGCTGGTTTTCTAAGTGCTTTTGCCCCAAATTATATTGCATTGCTTGTTTTTCGTTGCTTGGTTGGTCTTGGTCTCGGGGGTGGTCCTGTACTCTTTGCTTGGTTTTTAGAGTTTGTACCAGCACCAAACAGAGGATTTTGGATGGTGATTATCTCAGCATTCTGGACATTTGGAGCAATCTTTGAGGCTTCACTGGCCTGGGTATGCTTATGATTTCCTTATCATTTTTGGTTTCTTATTTCAAATTTCTTTGTTGGTTTAAACTTCTGAATGAGTCAACAACCTTCAATCCCAGGTTACCTGTGGTTGGTGAAAACAATTTTATATTGGTATGATGTGTTTCACATACCAACATATGGTAATTAGTATTAGACTTCCAATGATGTATGCCTTTGTTTTTATTTATTAGTTTATGTTGCATGTGCTAAAATATGTATTGCTTGGGATTTGGGATTTCTAGAATTCGGAGATTGTGAAACTTTCTTGATTTACTCTGATGGCCATTATGAAGTGTCACTTGATGCTATCATTTGCATATCTGCACCTCTTATTATGGAATTATCCCAGAACATACTTGTGTTTTATTTCTTATTGTGTTTTTATTGTCTTTTATGTTTTCCAGTGAAGTCCATAAAATAGTTCTGGTTTTATCTTTTTCCTACTTCATGTAATCTGTGCTACATTTCTGGAAAATGATTTCATCCTTATTCTGTCCCTTCGCAGATTATTATGCCTAGATTAAATTGGAGGTGGCTACTGGCGGTATCTGCTTTGCCTTCATTCCTTCTCCTTATATTTTATGTCATGACACCAGAATCACCTAGGTATTTCTGTTTGAAAGGCCAAAAAGGTGATGCCCTTAGAGTTTTGGAGAAAATAGCCAAACAAAATAGAAAAGAATTGCCGCTTGGTGTTCTTGCTACTGATAATGAGATCGAGCTGCAAGGAAAAAATATTCCTGTAGAAGGCACAATTTCACTGCCAGCAAGTAGAGATGGAGATGTTGCTCCTCTTCACCCTCCTCCTCCTCCTAAGTGGAAGGATTCTGACATGGGGGTCTTAAAATCTCTGTTATTGCTTATTTCACCTAAATTAGTTAGGTCAACCGTGCTTTTATGGGTGGTATTCTTTGGGAATGCATTTTCATACTATGGCCTTGTGTTGCTGACAACTGAGTTGAACAATAGGAACAACACGTGCAATCACACTAAAGCGCAGTCAGATAAGTCTTCTGATGTTGATTACAAACAAGTCTTGATCGCTAGTTGTGCAGGTGAGTTTTCACAGCCATTACAGCAGTGTTTTAATTTTTACAATAAATTTGATTCTGCAATCTCCCAAGGAAGCTTAATAACATCTAACTTTTATTTGGCTCAAGAGTTTCCTGGGCTCATTGTGTCAGCTCTCATAGTTGATAGGATTGGTCGTAAACTTTCAATGGGGGCTTTGTTCTTTGGGGCCTGCATCTTCCTGCTACCATTGGTGGCCCACCAGTCACCAAGGGTAACAACAATTCTTCTCTTCGGTGCTCGAATATGCATCACAGGAACCTTCACTATTGTCTACATATACGCTCCAGAGGTGAGTCTTGGGAATTGAATTTTCACTCCAGAGCCTATGATTATTGAATTTTTCTCTTTAATATTTCATAATTAAGAACGTTCAGGATATATATATATATATATAAAGACTTTGGCTCATGATTGTGCTTTAGTTGGGTTGAGAAGAAACTTTGGGGGGGGGTAATGCAGGATTATTTGTTTGCATTACAAGTCCTTTTGATGACACTGAATTAAATTACTACTTATACATGAGTTTATTCTTTCAAAAAAACAAAAAGCTATGCGTTGGTGATATCCTATCATATGATGATCCCCAAATCTGAAATTGAACATCACTGGCTCTTAAGAGCTTTCTAGAAGATAGGGCCTGTGCAATGTCTGTATGTGCATGTTTGGTGTGGATTTAACAGTGAATTCCACGGGTGTGATGTCAGGATGGATTGGGGAATGAAAAGTGAAGGGTTGAATGTTCACTTTGTTTGGCAAGAAGGATGGGACCCGATCCTTCCAGTCCTTTTTCACTTGTAATTCGAGCGGTCTGACTCTCATCCTTTCCCATCTCTGTAATTTTCAATGCTCTCAATTTGGATGGATTGACTCCCATTATTTCCCTCCCTTGTTAGCCAAACAACCAGTGGGATGGTAACCTATCCATCCTTTCCCTTCCTCATCTTTCCACTCTACCCCATCCATCCCTCCTAACAAACACGGCCTAAGGTACTCAACTCAACTTAGTACTTAGAAGAGTGTTTGTGCCTCCGTGTAAATCACTGCAGTTCGATTGTTAAGTGTACGTTTTCATTCAAACATTCGTAACATCTCACCCTTTAATGTCTCTGTATTTCTTACTTCATCCCAGTCATGGCAGCAATCTGCTGGCAATTTTACATTTAGCACTCAACAGCACACATGGCTATAGGAAATGAATCTTGAAAGCACTTCAAATCCTCATCTCGCCATATTTAAGGTACTGGTCTTCAATAACATGCTTTTTTCCCTCTTCCAGATTTACCCAACATCAGTGAGATCAACAGGCATGGGAGTTGCAAGCGCAATGGGAAGAATCGGGGGAATGATTTGCCCGCTTGTGGCAGTGAGTTTGGTGCAAGGATGCCATCAGACAGCAGCACTTGTTCTTTTTGTGTGCGTAATGTTTGTAGCAGGATGCTCTGTAATGCTGTTTCCACATGAAACCAATGGTCTTGAACTGACTGAGAGTGTATCCAGTACAAAAAATGAAAAAAACAAGGCTGTGAAACAACAGGAGCCTTGATCTGTCTGTCGTAAGGTCAGACAATTTCTGTATAATCACTTGTATTTTCATGGAGACACTTCCATTGTAAAACGATTGAAGTGTAATAGTATAATCACTGTCTACTCTTTCTGTTTAGCGTAAATGCAAGTATATCAGTTCACAGAATCATCACCTTTTGTATGTCCCATCTGACTAGCTACGCTGCAGAACGATGATGGTGACATTCATAGCATGTATTGCAGTGAAAAAAATGCCATTTACTCTTGCACTGCTTCTTTGATTCTACAAAGTAAACCTCTCGCAGCGCTTGTGAGTTTGAAGATTCCATCATGCAGCATATTATGTTTGATCTTTATTAGTTGGTCTTTATACTGTTTATCAATTGGTAATTATGAAACCCCTAATGAGGCAAGATTTTTTTTTTCCTAACTAGTACAGGATGAGAGAAAAACTACTTTTGTTAGGATTTTATTTTTTATTTAATTTCATCATAAAATTTTAATTTATGCTAATAATCATTCTAAAATTGATATTTCTTATTTTTACCGCTTTATAATTTTTTTGGTTTTGTTAAAAAAAAATTGTTTTATATTTCAAGATAATTTTATGATTTTCATTGTTTATACAACAACAACAACAATCTTAGTTACTGTGTTTTTTGTAATTATTTTCTTGCTTGCTTTTCTATTATATTTTTTTTTATTCTAGAGAATAATTTAATAATTTTATTATGATCCAAACGATGATAATAATTATATTCATAATGATAATAATATTAATTTTGCTTTTGTCTTGTAACTTTTTGTCCTGTAATTATTTGCATTTAATTTTTTTTTATGCTACTAATATTTTGGCTTGTAACTTTTGTCCTGATAATAATATTTAAACTAGTGCACATTTTCTCTTTATTTTGTTTAAGAGCCTCTTTAAAATAATAATTATTGTTTTTGTTATGTATTTAATTTTTGAACAAGTTTTTCTATTTCATCTGTCTATCTATATTTATTTGTCTTTTTATATAGATCAATTTAATTTTTAAAATATTTTATTTTTATATACTATTCCTAATATTAACAACCTTGCATAATAAGTTTTTTATTCAATTAATTTAATATGTATATCTATTTATATCACTGTTTAATTGTATAAAAAAATGTTTTTATTTTTAAATAATATTTTTAATATGTGCAAGATCACATTATATTTGTTTCACTTTTAATTTACCCATTCAATTTAATGTATATGTCTATTTCTATTATCATTTGATTTAATAAAAAAATTATTTTAACAAACAAATCTAGCACAACTAGCTAAATATTACATCTTAAGAGATTAAATATTTTAATGTATATTTGTTTCTTGATATTTTCAGTTTTATTTCTAGTTATTATTTACAAACGTTTTTTTATTAACATATATAATTTTTAATTTGTTTAATTATATGTATATATAAGCCTTTTGATTTTCATTTATAACTTTTTTAATTACAAAAAAGCTTGTGTATATAATTTTTTTTAGTTAATAAAAATATAACTCGCGGCTAAGGGTGAAATAACCAGTATATATCTGCATATAAAACCCAATTTATATACTTACCTTGACAGAACACATTTCTTTTTAACTGTAAGCAAAACTAAATTCACTGCCAAAAAGAAGACCCATTCGGGTAGATGTGTACTGTACACTACTTAGATGGATAGATAGATATAGGATTATTTTATTATTTTTTTAATTTTTTTTATCTCTCACTCTATAAATCTTTGTGAAGAAAAAGATAAAAACTTCTTTGGTGATTTGAGCTTAGATTCTGGTGCCAGTTCTGAAGAGATCATCCTCTGATTCACTTATGGCGGCAACCCAATCACCATCACAACCTGCTCCAGATCGTGTCCCTGCTGGTACTTTCTCCCTACCCCACATCTTATCTTTATCATAATTATATAAATTTTTTATCTTTATGTTAATTCAAACTCTCCTTTTAGTTGGTTTGATGGGTCTAAGTCATTTGGAGGATGAATTGGCTCATGGGATGTTTTGTCTTGTTCGTTTGAACATGAAAAAATCAATCTTTCTTTGACTCTATGCTGTTTTTGTGGCTTTGTTTTTTAAAGACTTGTCTTTTTATTTGCGGAGTGATTGTGAACTTGTATATTGTGAGAAATAGCTTTGATCTGGGATGTTCTTGGTGTTTATCTTGAGATCTGAGATCTAGGTTGTGTGAGGTGACCTTAATTATTGCGAATTCTCAGTTTTGCTTGTCATGTTTAGCTAATTATTCAGTAGAGTATTTTGGAGTGGAGATTCAAGAAACTCAATTGACCTGTTGATATGGTTGCTTTCTTGAATCATGAACTGGTGGTTTCTTGAATTCATGAAACGAAAAAATGCCTGATATTTGAAGGTGATGTCTGTTCTTATGAGCTTATTTATTATTGCCAAGTTGATGAGATCTTTGACTGATCAAAGCATACTTGTAGTGTATAAAACCTGGTTATTAAATGAGTGGTTGCTCATTGTATTGTATTATGCACGAAAGTTCCTGTTTCATTATAGTATCGACTAGATCTCAATGGTTTTCCATTTTGAAAGTTCTTTCATGCTCTTATATTTATCATGTGTGATAGGTGTGAATGTGTGGATTTGTGGGCACATATTCATAGCTTCAAGTTTTCATATCCCCAATTTTAGCTTTGGTTGGTCAATAAATTTGTACTGCCTGTGTTTCTAAGACCCTAATAAGTCACTGAGCATATTTATCATGGATGCAGAAGAGAAACCTGCCGAATCAGATAACATGAAGGAGCGGGTAGTTCTACTTAAACTTCAATTCCCAACAATTTTTTTTCTATACTCAAAGTTTAAAGAAAATATTTTTGTTAGTAAGAAAACTTATTTGTTAACTTATTTTCAGCCTCTATCAGCAAAAAATGAGACGTCAGTGTCTCCTAATTCCTCACAGGATACTGCCCCTTCAGGTCATCCTAGAGACACCACAGGTCAACCGGGAGCATTTGGTTCTCCTGGAGATCGTGCTGTCTATCCACCTAATATTTATGCTCCTCAGGCACAGGCGTTCTACTACAGAGGTTAGTCTCACAGTCCATTTGGAGGCCCTGAACTTGACAACCACTGATCATACCTATCATTGATGTCACACAGATGACACAATATTAATTTTTAGAAATCAAATGCATGTAACTGCAACATTCTTGTATCAATATCTGATACTCGATATCTTACATGAATTAATCAAAGGACCATTTTACTGTTTTCAACCAGGTTATGATAACGCCACTGGTGAATGGGATGAATATCCTCCATATATAAATGCTGAAGGGTTAGAAATCGGGTCCCCTGTAAGAAACCCTCCATATCATTTTCTTATATAGACTGCCTTTGCTATTGTTCCCTGACATTTTGTCTTAACCAGGGTGTCTACAATGATAATCCTTCTCTTGTTTTCCATGCTGGATATGCATACAGTCCACAAATGCCTTACGGGCCTTATTCTCCAGTCACCACTCCTTTACCTTCCGTTGGTGGAGATGCACAATTATACTCCCCTCAGCAATTTCCATTTTCTGGGCCACCTTATTACCAGCATTTAGGTCCTAACATGTCATATATTACCTCACCAACACCAGTTTCACAACCGGAGTTCAACACATTGGGGAACATTGACCAACAAGGAGATAACATGCTTTTCGGACCAAGGCCTAGTTATCCTCCTCCAGTGGGATCAATTGGCAGGGGCAGTTTTCCAGGAAACCATGGTTTTTATGATCAGCAGCAGGGGTTTGATGGATTGAGATCTGGAGGACTTTGGTCAGATTGGTCAAAGCCCTCTGATAGAAATAGGCCTTTGACTCCCTTTTCACCTCCAGTTTCTCCACAGCCTATTGGCAATCTTGTGTCATTTGGGCAGAATGTTGGAATGGTTTGTTCTCTTACCCCTATATTGTTTTTTTATTATTAAGAATCTGTAGAATCACATGATGCTGCTTGCCTTTTCTCATTGCAAGATGTTACAGGATGCAAGGAAACGATATAGCTACTTAAGAAAAGGGGTTGTCCATTTTGGTGCAGATTATTTTATCCTAGATCTATTTTATAAGCTTTGGTAATTGACAATTTTATCAGGACTTTCAGTTGTGATATATGCAAGATGTGTATAGCCTTAAGTGGCACCAATCATGTAAGAGTCCTTGTTTATTATTTGATTGTTTGAAGGCTCTTGTTTGTTTCTGAATAAAGCTAGTAGGCCAAGTATGCTCTTTAGAATTTGTTACTTGGTATTTTACTAACCTTAACCTTCCTTTTCAACCCAAACCTTAACCTAACAGCCCTAGGTTATTTTGCTTTGCCATGCATTTTTGGCCATGACTGCAAACAATTTTCATGTTCAATTAACATGCTTTGCTGTTATTGATTACTTAGTAGGAAGCGATGGGCACCAGGTATCATCATCACAGTTAATGAAGCAGATTGTGGCTTTTAGTGTTAATGCTAACTGACATAGTTTTTGCAGGCATCTCAACAACAAAGATCATTTTATGGCGCTGGATCTGGTCCGAGCTCCTACAATAGAGCCTATCTTCAGAGTGGTTATAATCAGGGATCTTCTTTTGGAAGTGCATCCATTTCTAGTTTGGGGACTAACAGTCGGGGTTGGCTTTCTCTTGAAAACAACAGACGGCGAGGAAGGAGCAGTGTTTCCTTGTGTGGCTGCAATGGTAGTCTTGATATCCTTAGTGAGCAAAACAGAGGACCAAGGGCATCAAAGCCTAAGGCCCAAAATACAGCTGAACATGGTCCTTCTGTTGAGACTAATAAACATATCAAACCATCTGCTAAGATCCATGATGAGTCATACAACCATCCAGATTTTGTAATTGAATATGAGGATGCTAAGTTCTTCATCATCAAGTCATACAGTGAAGATAATGTTCACAAGAGCATCAAATATGGTGTTTGGGCCAGCACTCCAAATGGGAATAGAAAATTGGATACCAGCTACCGTGAAGCTAAGGAGAAGCAAGATCCTTGTCCTGTGTTTCTCTTATTTTCGGTTCGTAACTGATTCTCGAGTGCTAAAAAAACAGTAACTTGGAAGGCAGACCTAGCTTGGGAAAAAAATAAAAGAACAAAAAACATGAAATGTATCGTTTATCTAGAGGTCATATCTTTTAAATGTGTTGATACATTACTTTTGTTATTACACTCCTATCCAATATCAAAGGAAAACTGAAACTTCTGCGATGTGTTTGTTATTGCCTCCTGAGCTTCTAATTCTTTGTGATTGCTATTTTTCTGTTACATTCATCTAAAAGCAACTATTTTTACTCTAAGAGCAAGTGAATGCTATATCTTTGTTATTTTTTCTGAACTTCTAGTATCTTGTTTCTTACTTCTGAAGTATTTGTTACTCCTGTATGCAGGTGAATGCTAGTGCCCAGTTTTGTGGAGTGGCTGAAATGACTGGACCTGTTGACTTTGACAAGAGTGTGGATTACTGGCAGCAGGACAAGTGGAACGGGCAGTTCCCTGTCAAATGGCACCTTATTAAAGATGTCCCGAACAGTCAATTTCGTCACATTGTATTGGAAAATAATGACAACAAGCCTGTCACTAACAGCCGAGACACACAGGAGGTAGGAATTCCTTGGGAACTTCGCAAGTTATGGGAATTTCTTAGTGCTCTAGGTATTTTTGGTCCACTAAACAAAATCAGCAGTGTTTTTTCGATCCTTGAAAATCCAATTGGAGTAGAATCTAGGTGGTTAGTATATATTGACTCACTCGTGGTTGTTTGTGTGATGTTACTGGCTATGTGCAAGCTTAAAATTTTATTGATTATGTGGCTGTTTCTTTTCTAGGAACTTACTTGGTTTTCATTGACATTTCTATAAAAACAGAAACTCCTAAACACCTGTTTTTTCAGCTCTCCTGTGCCTAATATCAAGTCTGAATTCTTGCAGGTAAAATTGGAGCAGGGCATTGAGATGTTGAGCATCTTTAAGAATTATGAAACTGATATGTCAATCTTAGATGATTTTGATTTTTACGAGGATCGACAGAAAGCCATGCAAGAAAGGAAAGCTAGACAGCAAGCCAGCCTTATAGCAGGTGTAGTTGGAGAAAGTGAGCACAGAAATGCAGTTACCTTACCGACTGATATTGTCAAGCAGATGACGAAGAGTTTTGCTCAAGTTGTCTGCCTGGACGAGTCTAGTAAAGAAGGCACTGTTACTGGTAGTAGGGTTAGCTCTGGCACTGATGGTTCTGTGGGCGCTAGAGTTAAATTGGAAGATGGTATCACAACTGTCAACCCCTCGCAGACCAGTTAGGAAGAAACAGACACTCCAAGATTTGGGGAGGCTCCTGGTAGTGTTTGTGACATGAACTTTGATTCTATTCTATCTTCTAGTTCCCCACTTTCTAGTGTTATGGTGGATGGATGGTTATATCGCAGAATTGATTGGAGGAGTACTTCGATATCTGGATGAAGGGTCTTCCAAGTTTTGCAGGGACAACTCGCTACATGTATAATACATGGTTTTTTGAGTGTTGCGTTGTACTTGTAGGTCAATGTTCCTTTTGTTTTCTTGGTCCTTTACATTTTCTTATGAGTGAGAGTAGTTATGTGGAGATAGTGGTCGACATCTTGCATTTTGAAACAGCAACTCAATTTGCAGGCAGCTTAATAAGGGAAATACAGCAAAAGATGTTGTTGGAGGAAGAACCCCGTAGACTCTATGCTTTTCTACATAATGATCTGCTAATTTCTGTCTTTCTTGTTATTCATCAATTTGTGAAATAATCCATGGCATTGATACCGCACAGTGGAAGGAAGTGAATGAAACTTGAGAGAAGTGATGCTTTTTAAATCCATGATGGATCATCTTGAAGACAGTGAACTAAATCTGACAATACAAGTATGATCCAAACCTAAGATAAAACAGATCCTGGTTAAAGTTGAAGTTGGAGAAAAAAAAACAATTTAAGGACTAAAAGTGATTTTGATAATAACCCATGCACACACGAACCTTGTCTACTGCCTATCACACCAAGACCTGTAGTGGGTTTGCTTCAAACTATCAGGCATATTTGAAGTAAAAGGCGCGTCTCGTGAGAAGGATGCTGATGTTACTTTTCAACGGTCATTTCACTATTATTTTGTTATCGGCAAGCTTCTATCACAGAGTCTAAAACTGAGGTTAGACCTCGGTTAAATTAACCCTAAGGTTAGACCTCGGTTAATGATGGAGCCCGCCGTGGAAAATGCATCACCACACATATTAAAGTTTAATGGTGCTCGATAAGAAAGGCTGACGCAACTGCAATCCGTAAATATCCATGCAAAGTGTTTCAGAGATAACGATCAGCAAACGTCAACGGGCTATGCTATAGATTTTCAAATAATACTAACTTATAATCCCTTTCAAAACTCAGAGACTAAAGAATAATTAATACGGTGTAGGAACAGAACGTGAGGGGAAATCAAAGCCACGCCAAGCCAAGCTGTGAACTTCAACAATGGCCGAACCAACGGCGGGAATCCCAATTCATTAATGGCCGAAACAAAGGCGGGAATCCCAATCAACCCTATACACATCCCTTCTCTTCTTCTGTGAGCCAACAACACAAAAAAAATGATGAGTTTGATTTAGATTTGCAAAAGAAAGATGGGTTTCTTTGGTTTCAGTGGATCATCACTATATTCTTCTTCAAATGCATCTTCTTCTACCTCAATAGATATCTGGTTTCAAAATGAAAGAATGAATTTTGGTTATGTATGGGCTACTCCCGTTGCTCTTCTTGTCATTCTCATTTTCCACTTCTCCAAACGACTCTTCTCTGTTCCTCCTCCTCCTCCTCCTCCTAAACAACACCTCGTTTCTTCTTCCACTGCTACTGATATCGGTTTTTCTAATGACAGGTACTTTCTTTTGTAATATAGTTTGGTCCCCCCCCACATATGGAAATGCTTTGTCTTCGTTCCTTTTCATTTTTTTCATTAATTTAATGTTTGTGCTGGATTGAGGGTTGTTTTAATTGAATCAAATTTCGACCCTGGGATGGTTTTGATTACTAAAATGCAATTCCTTTTATTTGCTACTGTTTATGCAGAATTTCAGAGATTGTTTCAGAAGCTGATTTAAAGTTTTTGATTGAAGTTTTGGATGAGAAGCTAACTGAGAAGGAGAGTGATAAATGGGAAAATGTTACAAATAAGAGAAACAATCTTCTAGCTTATAAAGCGAAATGTTTCAAACCGAAGGTTGTTGCCTTCCACTCCTAATGCTGTACTGTTTTCAATTTCCTAAAGTTTTCTCCTTTTGGTTTGTGGAATATGTCAATAAAGTTCATTTCGAAGTTTAGTCTGTGCTGCGTTTCATGAGTTCATAACTTGCGGTAGAAGAGCTGGCTAACCAATCGACATCTCTCTTAAATTTGGATCGAGTTTTATTGGTGGAGAATGTTTTTAAGAGAATTGATGTAATATGATATGATGGTGTTTTCTGGTTGTGTACTTGCAGGATGCTCCGATAAAGTACTTGAGTGTGATGGTTTTTGAAGACTGCACCACAGAGGTGCTTAGGGACTTCTACATGGACAATGACTACAGAAATCAATGGGATAAGACCATAGTTGGGCATGAACAACTGCAGGTGGATAGAACTAATGGAACTGAAATTGGTCACACGGTAAAGAAATTTCCACTCTTGACCCCAAGAGAATACGTTTTAGCTTGGAGATTGTGGGAAGGAAAAGATAAGACATTCTACTGCTTTATTAAGGTAACCATCTACAGCAACTGGTTTGACAACATAAGTTAGTTGCTTCTAGCTATTGAAATGCGTTGTACTATATGTTCACCTGCAGGGACATGATATGAAACAATGAGTTTGATTATATGTATTTATCAAGAATTGAAATATTGTTAGCTGGTGGGAAAATAACGGACTAGCAATAACAATTTTTTTTTCCTGAAAAGATAACAATAATGAAGTAGATTTTCAATGGTGAATGGTGATTGTTTACTGGCTAGAGCAAATGAAATAATAAACTCCTAAAATTTTCTTAATGCAAGAATGCCCTTTCGATTTTGTTTAATTTATTCTACCATAATGTCTGGGAAAAGTGTTTTATACATGCAATTGGTGATTTAGTTTTCTTCACTGTATTTTTAGCTTGATTACTAATTCTTAACTCTTAATTTGATGTTGATGACTATAATTAGGATTGTGAACATCCTTTAGCTGCAAGACAGAAGAAGCTCGTGAGAGTGAAGTTCTTTAGATCTGGTTGGAAAATCAGCAAGGGCAAGTTCCTGACCTCCCTTTTTGCAGTATTTTTCGTAGTTGCAGTATTGATTAACAAGCATAAAAAGAAAAAGAAAAAAAGAAGAGAGCACAGTGTGTCATATTGAGCTTTTCTAACATTATTTTCTGGAGGATACTCTGGCCTTTCTTTTCCTAGCTGTTCGGAATTTAGTATTTTATAGAAATTGCATTTTTTCTTCCAGCATGAACTGTTTGAGTGATCTTGTGGATTATGGTCGTTACATTTACTGCTGGAGTTTGTATTATTCTCTATATAGTGAGAAATGAAAGATCTTTATATGTTGCTGAAACTTTGCTTATGGAATATATGGATCTTTCTCCTTTTTTTTTTTATTTGGTACAGAAAAGATGCATCATCTGGTCTGTTTCTTAGGAGGTTATGAGCATGATTTTCAATTTGCCTGGTCTTTAGTTCTTCCTAAATGAAAACAGTTACTTTTGGATCGTCTATTTAATTGATGTTTTAATTCTTCCTAAATGGTACTTTTGGATTGAATGTTTTGTAATTCCTATCGCTTTAACTCGCAGTCCCTGGTAGAAATGCTTGTGAGATCAAAATGTTTCACCAAGAAGATGCTGGTTTGAATGTGGAGATGGCAAAGTTGGCATTCTCAAGGGGCATATGGAGCTATGTATGCAAGATGAATAACGCACTACGCAAATACTCCTTGATTAGTCATCCTCAGACAGGTCCAGCTGTTACTGCAGTATCATTAATCCAGAAGGTGAGGACCAGCATCTTGAAATACTGATGCTTTTAAAGAACATATTTGTTATTTAGCACAGCCTATCAATAGAATGATTGGTGAAGTCAGGTTCCCTTTTTAACATCACACGTGATATATGAAATATGCAGTTTAACTGAAGTTTCCAAAAACCTAATGAGGAGATAAGGTGACACTATATGACACTGTTACAAAAGTATTTTTGAAAAAAAAATGTTTTTATTTTTATTTTTTTGTTTTAAATTTTTATTTTTTGTGTTTTCAAATCATTTTGATATGTTGATGTCAAAAATAATTAAAATAAAAATATCATTTTAATGCATTTCTCAACAAAAAGTATTTTGAAAAACAATCTCAACCATAGTCACAGTATACCCAGTACTGAGTTTATATATTGAGATCATGAAATGTGTTTTTAACTGGCCGAGTTTCCAAAACCTTTGGTTGGTGATTAAACCGCTACACATTAGCGAGGAGATAATTTTACAGGCTTTATTATATTGAGATCATCAAGCATGAGTTTCCTCTTGTGGCACAGGTTCCTCCTGGACTAGAGACAACGAACAGTCGTGTGGATACTCAGGCGACTCTGACATTGACTGCCCCGCAGGGATTAGTTACTGGTGAAGCCAAAGAAAGGAAATTCTCGAGAAGGCCATCTAGGAAAATTATAGGAAATGGTCTGCTTCTTCTAGGGGGTATCATCTGCCTGTCTCGTGGGCGTTCTAGCCTTTGTGCTAAAGTTGCCATGGCATATATCCTGACAAAGCTGAGAAAACCTGATGAGTCTTCAAGCCAAGGAAGGGAAAGATGAGGTACATGGTGACGTTGTATGACCAATACTAATGCTGCCGGACTCAATAAAGCTTATCACACATATTTTTATTACCTTGAGCATGGAATCTGACCTGTATACTCTTAAAGAGATCGCGTATTATGCCCCTCTGCGAGGAAGCTGAATTTCTTTCTGATCAAAATTTGTGTTCCATGGATGCCTGTGTACAGAAAAGTTGCAACTTAATTTCTCCTTTTACCATTTCCACTAATGTAATTATGAAGCCATCTTTAGGAAGTCAGGATCCAACACCAAAGTTTGAAGATTGAGCCATCCCTAAAAAAACCTAAATTTAAGAGAGCTCTCACTCTTCTATCCTCTTGAAGACTTGAGTTTTGTAGTATCCAGTTAAGCCATGACCAAATTGTTGGGCTTTATAATGGACCATTTTCCTTTTGCATCGATTAGCTTAACTCAACAATCAATTCAGGACTGCCATCACTCTTTGATGAAGGTCAGCCTCGTAGTGATCAAGGATACAAAGTTATCTTGAGAAGGGTGGGAATGATGTCACAACGAAGCTTGATATGGTAAGATTAGGGAATAATTATTGACAGGAGACGTTTTCTCCTTGTGATTTTCCAACCCCCAAATATCACTCCTAGATGCTCGGTAAATTAATGCCATGTTTTCATTTTGGAAAGCACTTCAGTTATGGGATCATGTTTATATAAAACGTTGATATGTATTAAATAGAAAACGATATCTTTTCCAAACTGTCTTTGATCTGCAAAAGCTATTCTTAGTATACCGATGATGTGTGTGTGTGTAGTCTTGGTTGACGCTTTTGGTTCGATTATATATAGATTTAATGTGAATGTGTAATGAAAGGAGAAAACAAGTACGGATTATGAAGAAGGAAGAACGGTTGGAGAAGAACGGTTCATATAAGAAGGCGGGAAGGTAGTAACAGAAAGCTTTGTTAGTAATAACTTGTAAAGCCGGAAAACATTGACAAACTCTCATTCTCCTAGTCATTCGCTGTTCCTTCTTCTCTGCAAAAACGCCACTCATTGTTAGCTGTCTTTTCATCAAATCTCTCTTGAAAATAAAATTCAAAAACAACACAAAAAGGAAAAGACTCCCCTTTTCTTCCTCCTTGTACCTAAATGGAAGGCCAGAATCCTGTTGTTCATGTCTGACTTCTGATCATTCATAACCACCCTCTTGAATCTTGGAAGCTTCAAGCACAAGGAAGACAAAAACCTCAATACTCTCTTTTTTTTGCCTCCCGCATTATTGTCTTATGTTTTGGTGTACGAGAATGCACCATAGTCTTTTAGGGTTCTTGATTGCCTCTCTTGTAATCCTCACCACCTTGGTCCATTCGAAGACTGATTCTGAAGATGGTATGCACACTCCATTTACACATGCACTGCAAATTTTAATTGATTTTGCTTTATATTTTGTTTTGATTCCCATTGAATGAGGTATTATCTGTAACATTTTAAGGTTCCACACGCACTCATGTTGATTATCAAGGTGAAATTTCTGTACATGTTTAACCTCAAGAGATGATGAGATTTGATTTATATGAGGGTGATTTGTGATCTTTATTGCCTTTACTAATACTATATCTGCTTGTTTTGTTTTTTTTTGGCTAATAAAAGCCAGTGTCTTTAAATGCAAATAACTTTTGATGGGGTGCTCTAAGTTTTCATAGATTGGATCCATCAAGGGATATTTTCAACTATTTGTTCATGTATATGTAGTTACTCATTCAAGAAGAAAATAACTATGATGAAAAGTTCAGTGCAATTACAATGGGGTTACTGAAAAATTGTTTGTTTTAACTACAAATTTGCAACAAAAAAATGGATACCAATAGGTAACAACTACAAATATTCAAAGACAGTATTGAAACTCAGAACCCTTATTTTAAGAATCTATATGCTGATTTCAGTATCCTGATGTTTCCCATTGCTGATTTCAGTTTCGGCTTTGAATGTGATGTTTACAAGCTTAAACTCTCCTTCAAAACTGAGTGGATGGCAATCAAGTGGTGGAGATCCTTGTGGAGACTCTTGGGAAGGAATCCAGTGCTCAGGCTCATCTGTGACTCAAATGTAGTTATACTTGCTTGTCAAAATATTTCTGGTGAAGAGATTTTACATTTCGCATATATAGAAGGAATAGCCCTGAATTTTATGAATGCTCTTGCAGAAAATTATCTGGACTTGGACTTACTGGATCACTGGGTTATCAGCTATCAAACCTGAAATCTGTCACCTACTTGTAATGCCCAGTTTCTAAATCATAGCACTTTTTTTACACTAGCTTTCTTTTCTTTTCTGATGAAGGAACATAACCACAAGACTTTTGGAATTTATTTGTCATAGTACAGTGATGTGAGCAAGAACAACCTCAAGAATGATATACCATACCAGCTTCCTCCTAGTGCAGCTACCTTGTAAGCCTCCTGACATTTTCTTCATCTGGAACAGGATTAAACAAGTTATTATATGCTGTGATTGCTCTTTACCAATGCTCACTTTGTACTGGACTGATTCATGAATTGAAGTGTGTTCGATACTAATCTTGTAAGCTTAACGTGCAGAGATCTTTCTAATAATGGTTTCACTGGCAATGTGCCCTACTCAATTTCACTGATGACTAAACTTCAAAACCTGTAAGCATATGTGGTTCTTTTGTTACAAAACCTTCCATTTGTTCTGAATACTCATTCTTAATTTTGATGCTTCCTCCAGAAATCTTAATCATAATAAATTAAATGGACAGTTGAGTGATATGTTTCAGAAACTCTCTAAACTTAAAACACTGTAAGTATTACTAACTTGAATGATCAAAAGGTTCTTAAACTCTCCTGCTTGTCAAAATAAAAGTTATGGTTCACTCATGGAGATGACTTACAGGGATCTATCCCACAACTCGATCTCAGGGAATCTGCCTCAGAGCTTTTCTGCACTTTCAAGCCTCAGCACATTGTAAGAAGTGGTAGTAGATTTTTTATTTAGGCCCCTTAGTTTCTTGCAGTGACTGTTTATGTCCTTGTACAGGCATTTGCAAGACAATGAATTCACTGGTACCGTAGATGTCCTTGCCAGACTTCCCCTAAAAGATTTGTAAGTAACATTCTGCGTACTTCAATTGAACAGCTATTGTTTTTCAGTTTACGTGAGAAAAATTGGTGTCTAAATACTCTAACGTCCGATGATTCATTGATAAGAATGATGGTTTCAAACTTTAATACAGTAGTTGATGTTAGTGAAATTTGAAGGACTCACAAAATGAATCCACTGTTTTCACTGGCAGGAATATTGAAGACAATGAGTTCACTGGTTGGGTCCCTGATTCGCTGAATGGAATCGATAATCTGGAGTAAGAATACCCTAAATCTGCCCCTCTTTTTTTGAGGATGTAGGTTGTAAGATATTGCTTCTCTGACTTCGTGATTGTATTTTCTGAAGAACGGGCGGGAATGCGTGGTCATCCGGTCCAGCTCCTCCTGGTAAATCTAGTTCAGCCCATGGCAAGGGAAGCGGAAAGGGTGGCATGAGTGGACTTGCTATAGCATTGATAGTTTTGGCTTCACTGGTTGTAGTTGGACTCCTCACTATACTGCTTTCAAAAAGAAGGTCTTCTCCGTCTTCACATTTTCTTGAGGAAGATAATGGTAGCTGGCATAGAGCATTTACTCCCCTTTCATCCCATGAACTGTCCATTGACACCCGTGCTGCTATAAAGAAAGAGTTTAAAGGTAGTTGTTTGACTTCTAGCATGACCATTTTGCTGTGTTCGCGCCTTTGTGTCGCTTTTTAATGTTGTCCTGTTTCAATACTGTGAATGCTGATGGACATTGTTGGCGTGGACTTGAAAATATGATTTACTGGTGACAGAAATTGAACCAGTCAATTCATTTGGTTCGATTGATATAAAGAATCTGCAAAAAGCTCCTTCCATGGGCTACAAGCCTCCGCCTTCTGATTTTACCGAGTCTATAAGTGACAACGAGTTCGCCATCCGTCTGAATGCTGGAAGAAACACCTCTGTTCGTTCCATGGCTTTTTCCTTGACAGATTTGCTGACTGCCACTGGCAATTTTGCATCGGGCCGACTTATTGGAGAGGGATCCCTTGGTCCTGTTTACAGGGCCAAATATCCTGATGGGAAGGTATGGTTAGTCGTTCCATAATTTCCTTTCCGTTTTTTTTCTGGCACTGCCTCATACTTATCCCCTGTTTGCTGTCAAATTCTGCATCTCAAACATTCATGTGCTTGATTATTACTGGATTTCAACCGAAAACACAGTCTGCAATGAAAAGTTGGATTTTGCATTCATGCAGCATAATTTATTTTTTTGTTATCAGGTTTTAGCTGTCAAAAAGATTGATTCGTCACTTTTTCAAGGCGCAAAGCAGGATTTTTCAGAAATTGCTACAAACATCTCAAAAGTTCACCATCAGAACATCGCTGAGCTTGTTGGCTATTGCTCAGAACAAGGGCATAGCATGTTGATACACGAGTATTTCAGGAATGGCTCGCTTCATGAATTCCTGCACGTTTCAGATGACTATAGTAAACCACTAACTTGGAATACCAGAGTCAGAATAGCTTTGGGAACGGCACGAGCTGTCGAGTAAGTCAATATAAAACACATGCTCATGCAAATCTATTAGCCTAGTGGCTAAGTGCTTGAATTGTGGAGTTAGAATGCAGATGTACCCCCTCATGCAGAATGATTCCCCAAAGCTGTGCCCTTTTTCTCTGATAGAATATCAATTCTTTGGGCAGGTACCTCCATGAAGTTTGCTCTCCATCCTTCATCCACAAGAACATCAAATCATCCAACATTTTGCTTGACCTTGAGCTCAATCCACGTCTTTGCGACTATGGGCTGGCAAACTTCCATCATGTTTGTATTTCTCGAGACATGCAAGATCTCCTTGCTGCTAGCATAGTCTGGAAATGTGATGCCCGTTGTTTTGACAGCTTTTCGAATTAACATGTGAATTTTAATTATGATTTCTCTCTTTTTTTCAGCGGACAAGCCAAAACCTCGGCGCAGGATACAATGCTCCAGAGTGCTCTAAGCCTTCAGCTTATACAATGAAGAGTGACGTTTACAGTTTTGGAGTGGTGATGCTGGAGTTGTTGACCGGCAGGCAGCCTTTTGACAGGTATGGTTACGCTGCCGCTGCAATCCTTTTATTCAGCCAATGTAATCTCCATATCCTAAGCTTCCATATCCCCTTGCTGCAGTTCAAAACCGAAATCAGAACAATGTCTGGTTCGATGGGCCACCCCTCAACTACATGACATTGATGCGTTGGACAAAATGGTAGACCCTGCATTGCGCGGGCTATACCCTCCGAAGTCCGTTTCTCGATTTGCTGATATCATTTCCCTCTGCGCACAGGTAAGAACCGTCAGGAAAATGTTGGTGCAGGATAGTTTCTTACTGTGCTTTACTGTTATCAAGCTTGGTGATCGATCCCTTCAAACAGAAGTGACATTTTGCACTGCATTCCTTGTATTGTTATCAGGTGGAGCCTGAGTTCCGGCCGCCTATGTCAGAGATAGTGCAAGCACTGGTGCGGTTAGTTCAGTGATCGAGTATGGGAATACGAGACGATGTTGGAGTTTCTAAACAGATTGAGGATTCTGATCACTAGCGGTAGCTGTATTCTTTCAAGTTTGATATCTATATATAGAACAAAGAGTCGTGTCTTTTTGTTTGGTTCTTCCTCTTGTACATGGCTACTCTCTGGGTTCAGACTGGCCCAAGAGAAATCCCCAGGCCCATAAACAAAAGAAGCTGGATCTTCTGTGCCTGATCAGATATGGCTGAGGGCTTCTTCTTCTTCCTCTTCTTCTTCTTCTGCTTCTTCTAACATAGTTAATCTAAACCAAATTGAGAGTGATGGATCAAATACCTGTTCCACGTCGAGCTGGCGAGTCGAGAAATTTTGACTGCGAACAGGAAAAACCCCGTGAGCAACTAGCATGATTGCTTGGTTTGATTAATAAATTAGTATACAAAGCAGCATGCATAGTACGTAATTAGAATTACAGACAGCAATGGACCTGGAACATGTAATAAAGTCCTAATTTCTTCATTGTTTAGTAACAAAGTCTTTTTGCATAGCTTGCAAGTTTAAGCAAACCCCATGAGAATTTAGCGAGATGAAGCGCTCAACAACCAACAATCTTGATCTCTTCCAAGCTACAAATCTTAATTTTCCTGTCTGCACACCGTGAAGTATGAACGTGAATAAAGTTGTCTGGTCAGAATCGATCGGCCAAGAAAGTGAGAGTGACTTGCCTGTCATTCTTCCCTTTTGGGGCATCGCTTTTGCAAGTTCCATGCACCTAAAGTTAGCTTAGAGCCAACTCAAACACGTTATATACCGACAACAACCATGGTGGTCAACCCATTGTTTTGAACTCGATCGGATCGGATTCAGGCAGGACTCTTGAAGTGGCTATTATTGCTTTTTAGTCGTGTAAACCAGCACGAACCACCACCATTATTGAGTGAACATAATATATCGGTGTGAAACCAGGACCGGTTTTCAATCTCACCATGACTCGTGAGTCAAAAAGATATTGATGATCATCATGGAGTAACACGTACGGGAAGGGTTGGACAGGCAAATTCCATCACGGTTAGTTGATGTTAGGATATATCAGAGTTTTTTTTTTTTTTTAATCTTGAATGATCGACTGTGTGAAAGATTATCTCAAGTAAATATCTCATTTAAAAAATTAAACAGATATATGAAATTTTAAAATATAATTTATATTATTCTTTAATATAATCTTTAATTAAAAATAATTTGAGTTTAAAAATTTATATTATATCGTGCTTGATTTTTATCAAATAGAACAGAGTAATGAAATTCAAACTCATGACTATTAGGTCAACAAGTATATTTATGAATCATCTCACTTAAAAATTTAAACTATTAAATAAAATCTTAGAATATAATTTATATTATTGAGTAACGTGTAACCGATTATAAACCGGCAGTGACCACCGGCCTCCGTTAATCGGCAAAAGGCCACCAAGTTACACAAAAGATGATGAGCCTGACTGCTTTGGTCGTCGTTTTAACCATGATCATCATTATTGAGGTTTGGGGTTTGGCATGGATGCAAGAAGAAGGTTGCTCATGGAGTCAGCTAATGCTGTACTGTATATGAAGAATCTTGACGGGCAAATCAACCATTTTTTAAATATGTTTTTGTCAATAAAACGATGCCGAACCATTGGGAGTGGGTAGGTAGCCTCCCTCTTCTCGTGTTCCTCACCTCAAAATGAGTCCAGAGCTAATCATATTTCATAAAGACTCAGGCTATATGAAATAAAATAAAATTGGATTTCTTTTTTAAAAAAAATGTTAAGCAATAAATCCTTTTAAAATAAGAAGGAATAAAAGAGAATAATATGCCACAAAAGTATTTTTTAAAACAATTAATTCAGGATATTATATCTTAAATACTACACATGGAGAAGTCATAAAACTCATTTTTTAATAAATACAACATCGGATGAAAAATTATTATAATTATTATTTTTGTTGTTATTATTATGATCGTTAAATTATTACTATCATCATAGCTATGACCACTAACACTGTTGTAAGTGATTAATATTATAATTATTATCGGTATTATTATCGTTGTCATTATCATTACTGTTATTATCGTTTCTATCATTATCGCTATAATTATTATTGTTTAAACAATTCTTATAGTTATTATCATCAAAACTATAACTAATAGTACTGTTATTTTAATTCTTATTATTACCATCATCATTATTATTAGTACAATTATTTAATCATTACTAGTATTAGTATCGTCGTGGCCATCACCACTATTATCACGATTATAATCATTATTATGATTGTTAATACTACTATTGTTATTAACATTATTAAAATTATCATTATTAATATCATCACTATAATTGTTTTTATTATTATTAATATTTTTCATGAATTATTGTTATTATTACTATCACTGCCATAATTATCAATATCATAAGCACAATAATTATTGCAATAAGTTATTATTGTTATTATCTTTATCGTTAATAATGTCACTATTATTATCATGATTATAATTGCTAAAATTATTATCACCTAAAAAATAAAAAATAAAAACTTATTCTGAAAAATAAAAAAAATAAATACTTTATCAAAAGAGAAAGCAAGAAAATAAAATTATAAAAATAAATATTATTAGTATAAAAAACCATTTGATTTGAAGAACAAAAATAAAAAATAAAAAAATAAAAACCCCAAAAAAGAACAAAGAAGAAAAAAAATAAGAAATGAAAAGAAAAGGTACTGATTTTTGAAAGAAAAAAATCATCTACAAAAATTAAAATTAAAAGACTAACTTGAAAAAAAATAAAACATTAATAAACAATAAAAGGATAAAAAATAAAAACCAAAACTAAGAGAATATACATACCAATATAAACAAAAAATAGAAATTGCTTTTGAAGAACTGAAACAATTAAAGGAATTAAAAAATAAAGAAGAATAATGGCTAAAATAAAAAATAAAATATATGATCAATTTCAATTGAAAAACAAAATTGAAACAAATCAATTTTTTTATATATAAAAAAATCAATTTTATATATATATATAAAACCGAATATGTATACAAGTTCTTTTTATTTATGATTTGTATATTTTAGTTCTTAGTCTTTTAATTTTTTATTTTGTCCTGATTTTTATATATAAAAAAATTGATTTGTTTCAATTTTTGACAACTCAATTATTGACAACTCTCCGACCAGTATGTGTCAACACATGCACCATCATAAAAGAAAGACATGACAGTGTATTCGGTGAGAGATAGCAGTTGATATTTAAATATGATATAAATGGTGAGGGTATGCAACACCTACCACTACCACTACTAGGGATGTATTCAAGGTGCAATCATGGAGGGCTCCATCAAAGCTCTTTGGTTTTCTCCTCTACTTGGTAATTGAAACAAATAAAAAATAATAATGCCCCCAGGAAATTAGGAGGGGCATGATTCACACGTAATTTATTTCTCTATTTGGCCTAATGTATAGTGAGGTTAATTAATAGCTTCTTTATATTAAACGAAAATAAAAGTCATAATTAAAAACACATGAACGCACCTTGTGTGCTCACTCTCTCTCTTTTATTATTATTATTATTATTATTATTATTATTATTATTATTATTATTATTATTATTATTATTAATAATAATACCCATCTAAAATTGACTAATATTTGAAGCATCAATATAATTAATGACTTTGCAGCAACTTAGGTGCAGGCATCGACCAAAGTAGTTGGTGTTAAGCATCCACATCATAAGTATGTGAACATTAAATTCAGCGAGGGCCACTTTTTATCTTATAAAAAAGTGAGCCACTTTTTATCTTATAAAAAAGTGAGCCGGAGTTTAGATATAGTTCTATTCTTGAAAAGGGTTATTTTTTAAAAACAATTATAAAAAATAGTATTTTTTATATTATTTTTATGTATTTATGAACGAAAAATATTTTAAAAAACAGTCACAATCGTAGGTATTAATTCCGTTCCGTTCACCAAACCGAGACAAAACGCGCGTCGTTTTCGTCTCGGTTTTAATTCCGGTCCGTTCTGGAAATTCTGGCCGGAACGCCTCGATTCCGCTTCAGGTTCAAAATCTATTTTTTTTATTTTTTAAAAATTATTTCTGACATCTATACATCAAAATAATTTAAAAACACCAAAATATTTTAAATAAAAAAAAAATTCAAATTTTAATTATGCTTGTTAAATTAATATTTTATTTTCTTCATATATATATATATATAATTAATTATATATAAATAATACGACATCGAAAAGGTACACCGAAACACTCTAAAAACTAAAAAATTCCGTTACAATTGAAAAATCAAAACGGTATTGACAAGTACTGAGTCATAGTCACACTCTTGAATAAGTAGACTGTCTTGCAGGGAGATCGAACGAGGGCAGCCATAGCAACTATACATGTATGGACAATATTATTATTATTATTATTTTTTTTTGATAAACAACGAGCAAGATATCCATTTTGCTTGTTTTTATATATGGTTTTCGAATAACAACAACAAAGAGTTATTAATTTAATTATAAATAAACACCTCGATGCTCTCTTCTTCGCTCATGCATTTTTTATGACCAGGAATTCGGGTCATCATCTTTTCAAGCTTTTTTTTTTTAATGGATATTCATATATTACATAACTCGAAAAACATATTTTATAGATTCAGAGCAGGCGTAAATCTCTAGTAGAAAAAATTATTTTCCAAACTCGAACTCAGATATACCAAAACAGAACCCAAATTCTAGCAGGCCACCACCTCTGGGGGAGATCATCTTTTCAAGCTGCTTCAACAATTTAGAATGGATGGTGAGTCGATGGATGGATTACCCTTTAAAATATACAATGACACCGTGGCAGAAATGACCACGCTCAAAATATATATAAATGTAAGCAAGCCGGTCGCTTCACCAGCTCTAACGGAGCAGTTGACCACGGTGGAGTTAAAAATAAAAACAAGAAAAAACAAAACAAAACAAGGGGTACAGGTTAATACACTTGTTAACATAGTTAGTTGTTCGAATGACTATTCGATTCTGACGTCGCATATGCTTATCATAGTTATTATATGAAAAAATTATTAGCATAATTGAAATTGAATTCTTTTAAAATTTGTGTTTTAATCTTTGATGATAGATGCAATATTTTCAAATAAAATAGATTTCGAACTCGAATCGAGCGTTTTGGATTTCGATCGAATCAGATCTAGCTTCATATATAATTAATTATATATATGAAAAAAAAAATATTAATTTAACAAGCATAATTAAAATTTGAATTCTTTTTTATTTAAAAAATTTTGGTGTTTTTAAATTATTTTGATGTATAGATGTCAGAAATAATTTTTTAAAAAATAAAAAAATAGATTTTGAACCTGAAACGGCACGTCCAGAACGGAACCGAGGCGTTCCGGCTGGAATTTCCAGAACGTACCGGAATTAAAACTGAGACGAAAACAATACCGTTTTGTCTCGATTTTATGAATGGAACGTTCCCTTCCGGCCGAAACGGAACAGAATTGACAACTATTATGAATCTATTAATTTTAAAAAAAAATTCCTTGTAGTGAGCCATGTTTATTCATATAAAAAAGCTATAGAAAAGGATGGCTTGTATATCCATGTCAGCTAATTTTAGTCAAAGTCAACTTTATTTGCAAAGTAGAATATACTAGAAGTAGCCCTGAGTTGAGCTGTGAGGTCGGGTTTTATTATTTTCAAATACTACGCTTTAAAAAAACGAATTAAAAAGTAGGGTAGTTGTTACTTTTAAAATTATATTTTACTCATAAATAGATTAAAATAATATTTTTAATGGAGTTAAAATAATTTTTTAAATATTAGCATATTAATAATATTAGAAAAAACTAATTTAATAATTTCTCAAAATAATATTTTTAAAAAGCACTCATGGAGTTAAAATAATTAATGTTAGAGAATAATATAAATCATATTATAGGATCTCACTTACTAGTTTAAGTTTTTAGGTAAGATGGTTCTTTAACATGGTATTAAAGCTTTGTTGACCCAACGGTCACGAGTTCAAATCTCATCACTCCAGTTCTATTTGATAAAAATTAAGCCCACGATGATGTGGGTCCGTGCAATTTCAAGCTCAAAAATCGTTCACTTGAGTATGTGTGTTAGATAATAATATAAATCATATTATAGAGCCTCACTTACTAGTTTAAACTTTTAGGTGAGATGATTTCTTAAGATGCTATCAGAGCTTTGTTGATCCAACGGTCACAAGTTCAAATCTCACCACCCTCATTCTATTTGATAAAAATTAAGCACAAGGTGATGTGAGTATGTGCAAGTTTCAAGCCCAAAAGGCTTTCACTTGAAAGAGTGTGTTAGAGAATAATATAAATCATATTATAGAGCCTTACTTACTAACTTAAATTTTTAGATTTTAGTGGAGATATTTACTTGATAAAATTAAATAGGTGTATCGATACAATCTCGAAAGCTGTCTATATAAATACTTGTTCTTGGCAGCAGAAGCATCACCCCGTTCTCTCTCCCCGTATGGCTCCTAACAACTACCACTGTCTTTCTGCTTAATCTGCAGCCTGCCATCCTATTTCCATTTTGCTCGCCTCCCCCACAGGACCCAGCACTGCATATAATTACAGTGTATGCCTCCCTCTCCCTCTCTCTTACATTTCTTATTTTACTCCATGCCATCTAGCTAGCTCTTTAATGATCAGTTTGTCAAGGTTAGTAATTTGCTTCTCGCATGCTGATAGATAGATAGATAGATAGATATAGTATGTGGAGGCTAAAGATTGCGGAGGGTGTGAGCAGCGATGAGCTGTACAGCACAAATAACTTTGCCGGGAGGCAGACGTGGGAGTATGATCCTCATGGCGGGAGTCCTGAGGAGAGAGCTGAGGTCGAAGAAGCTCGTCTCAGTTTCTACAACAACCGTTTTCATGTCAAGCCCAGCGGTGACCTCCTCTGGCGTATGCAGGTATTGATCACGTACCCACCTACTCATACAAATATCAACCACGAAGTATCTACTTGTACAAATATATATGGTATGATCAACCAGAAAGAATTACCAGTTCTATATGTTGCAAAATTTTCCGATGAACAAACAAACACTGTTCAGATCATGTCAGGAATTTTGCTCCTGACGTGAAAAACAGACACTGTTCCAATCAGTGTGGTGATTTTCTAGAATTGCTTAAGAATTGAAGACAAGATAATTAAGCAACAAGGGGCAGAATTTCTTATTCGGTTACTGCCATCCCTAAGCTTTTATTTATAGAAGAGGATTAAAAGTACAAGAATGGTAATTCTAGTCTATTACAATCTCTTCTATTTAAACAGGAAATAAAAGCAACATGATATGATCAATATACTTTGATCTTAATTAACTTAAACACAAACACTTAAATTAAAACGTGCTAAAACATAATAAAGGAAATCTTGATGGTGCTCTGTTCTTCACGGTTCTGTCATTTCTTCTTCGGTGTGCATTATTAGAATCAGCTGCATTTGCTCTTCAATCTTCAACACTATATAATTAGTTGAGAGGTTTGAATCCAAAATCTCTCAACACGATAAATCTTAGCAATGATTTTTTTTGTCCTTGCTTTTGTCCTTCAGTGATGATCAAGCTGTTTGTTGCGTTCCCATCACCACCAGTCAACAAACTTGATTAACGCGCGTGTGCCATTAATTATTCCTACTTCATTTTCACCAATTTAATATTCATAAATTGCAATCATTTGTCCACTAGAAGTGAAGTTAAACTACAATGTGACAGATCAACAAGGAGATCACGAGACAGTCCTTTTTTTTCCCATTCTTTTTCAAGTTGTTAGCTTTAAGGTTTGTATTAAGAATGTTGTAGCATTCCATAGTACAATATGTTAGTTGAATTCATTTATTGATTTAATCAATACATCCAGATGGGTAGACTTGATTTGATTAATGAATCTCATTGTATCAGATTCTTGATGATTGATTGCATGGATGAATGAAGTTCTTTGATCTCTTGTTCAATGGAATAATAATAATATTTTTTCTTACCTAATTCATGCCATTACAGGCATCACTTTTTTTTTTTTTGTAATTATATTGGAGCTGATGAGATGAAAAATATTTGTAACTGGAATATATATAATTTGTTTTCTATTTGGTTGAAAAATATATAGGATTCGTTGTGCTAGGCTTTAATATTATGATCCTTAATTATATATTGTTCGACCAAAACCATGTATGGATATTGCAGTTTCTCAAGGAGAAAGATTTTAAACAAAAAATCCCTCAAGTGATAATTGAAGATGGTGAGGAGATCACATATGAAAAGGCAACAACTGCATTGAAGAGGGCTGTCCACTTCTTTTCAGCTCTACAGGCTAGCGATGGCCATTGGCCTGCTGAAAATGCTGGCCCCTTGTTCTTCCTCCCTCCCTTGGTGAGCATCTCATATAGTATTTGTTTCCTTCCCAATAATTAAGATGACCACCTATAATTATCAGTAAAAAACTTATGCTTTTTTTTTTGGCTCGCTTGAAAACGCAGGTAATGTGTCTGTACATTACAGGACATCTAGATTCTGTATTCTCTGTTGAGCATCGTAGGGAAACCCTCCGCTACATCTATTATCATCAGGTACATTTATGCTCATTTTCTGATCTTCATGGTTTTAAGTTTTGGTAGGTAATGCGCTAATTATACCGGTGGAAATATTGCAGAATGAAGATGGTGGTTGGGGGCTACACATTGAGGGTCACAGCACCATGTTCTGCACAGTTCTCAGCTATATTTGCATGCGAATTCTCGGGGAAGGACCCGATGGTGGCCAAGACGATGCTTGTGCCAGAGCCCGGAAATGGATTCATGATCATGGTACTGCAACACACATACCCTCTTGGGGGAAGACTTGGCTCTCGGTAATGATCCATCCTGTATTCCTTGGTTGTCTATATATTACAGAACCGATAAGAATTATATTTGCTGGAGCTGAAATTAATGCACATTGTTCTTTCTGCTGAAGATACTTGGTGTATTTGACTGGTCTGGAAGTAATCCGATGCCCCCAGAATTTTGGCTGCTTCCCTCTTTTCTTCCTATGCATCCAGGTTCTAACATTTTCTCGTATCCTTAACAGGATTGCCTAACAGCACCTGTTCCTTTTCCAGTTCTGTTTCCTTTGTGCTAACATTGTTTTTGGATTCAATGCAGCAAAAATGTGGTGCTATTGCCGGATGGTTTACATGCCAATGTCGTATCTGTATGGGAAAAGGTTTGTTGGCCCTGTTACGCCTCTCATTCTAGAGCTGAGAGAAGAACTCTATGCTGAGCCTTATAATCAAATCAATTGGAGGAAAACGCGCCATCTGTGTGCTGCGGTGAGCTCACCTCAAGCCCGATAATTAGCACCATTCCGCAAATTTATTGTGATGTTGCTATATATTGGCAGCACGAGAAGTAATTGAATACTGTTAGTGCAGGAGGATCTCTTCTATCCCCATCCTTTGATTCAAGATCTGTTATGGGATAGTCTCTACGTATTCACCGAACCTTTTCTTACTCGGTGGCCCTTCCACAAGTTAGTAAGAAATAAGGCTCTTGAAGTAACAATGAAGCACATTCACTACGAAGATGAAAACAGTCGTTACATTACCATCGGATCTGTGGAGAAGGTGACTTACTGCTGCATAGAAAGGGGACCTCTATCTTCACCCCTTATGTGATAATTTCTAATATTTTTATGAACTTGATTTTCAGGTTCTATGTATGCTTGCTTGCTGGGTTGAAGATCCTGATGGCGATTATTTCAAGAAACATCTCGCTAGGATCCCCGATTATTTATGGGTGGCTGAAGATGGAATGAAAATGCAGGTTAGAAGGCTTGCATTCTGTGACCAAGCTGTAGAGAGTAGAGACCTCGGAGGGTATCGTGTGCTTAATAAAATACTGAATCTGTGTGCAGAGTTTTGGAAGTCAGCAATGGGATACTGGTTTCGCCATGCAGGCCTTGCTTGCCAGTAATTTTACGGATGAAATCAGAGATGTACTCAAGAGAGGACATGAATTCATAAAGAAATCTCAGGTTTATCCCTCTCAGAATACCTTTTGTCTTTTCCCTTAACAATCAAATAATGTTCATTTTCTCTTTAATTTCCCTTCCGGTTATAGTTTTATCTCACCAAAACTAAGAAGTTAATTTAAAGGTCAAGGACAATCCTTCCGGTGACTTCAAGAGCATGTACCGACATATTTCCAAGGGATCCTGGACTTTCTCTGACCAAGATCATGGATGGCAAGTTTCTGATTGCACTGCAGAAGGATTGAAGGTAATAAGCTATGTTCAAGCACTTAAAAGTCCCTTATCTAATATGCTTCTCACCAAAACAAACTAACCTGCACCTACTATGCAGTGCTGCCTACTTTTCTCAATGATGCCACCAGAAATTGTTGGCAAGCAACTCGAGCCTGAGCGGCTTTTCGATTCCGTCAATGTTATTCTTTCTCTACAAGTAAGAATTAAACTAAACTAGGAGGCTTAACTATCTATAAACACTATATCTAGCAATTTGTTTCCTTCAATAAAGAATTTTGAACTTTGTTGCTGAACATCCAGAGTCAAAACGGAGGTTTAGCGGCATGGGAGCCAGCTGGAGCTCAGAAGTGGTTGGAAGTAAGTCCTTTAACCTTTTCAGTATTTTTTATCTGTTCTTTCATTTTCAGGTTTTTTTTTTAATCATGAACAAATGGTGTTTGTTTCTGTCTGTTTCAGCTTTTGAACCCCACAGAGTTTTTTGTTGACATTGTCGTTGAGCATGAATATGTTGAGTGCACTGCATCAGCAATCCAGGCGTTAATATTGTTCAAGAAGCTGTACCCTGGTCACCGGAAGAAGGAGATCGATAATTTCTTAACAAATGCTGTACGATACATCGAAAGCATTCAAACCCCGGAGGGTGGATGGTATGCCCTCCTGATTAATCTTAACTTCTGTTTATTTTGGTTCTCCAAGTATTTCAGAACCTACAAGGGGTGATATTTCCACAGGTATGGAAACTGGGGGGTTTGCTTCACTTACGGTGCATGGTTTGCACTTGGAGGCCTAGCAGCTGCTGGCAAGACTTACAGCACCTGCGCAGCTATGCGCCAAGGTGTTAACTTTCTTCTCAGCATACAAAAAGACAATGGAGGTTGGGGAGAGAGCTATCTTTCGTGCCCAAAGAAGAAATATGTACCCCTTGAAGGAAACCGATCGAATTTGGTACATACTGCGTGGGCTATGATGGGTCTAATTCATGCTGGCCAGGTTAGCATGCTGTCTATCAGTAGTTTGAACCTGCGTTCCTGTTTCATTTTCTGTAATTTATAACCCTTTCACTGCCCTGACTCCGCAAAAGCCTTGATAAGAAATGGTTTCAGAATCTCTGATAGTAAAATCTGTTTCCTATTGATGGTTATAGATGGATAGAGACCCTGCACCTCTTCACCGAGCAGCGAAGTTTATAATCAATTCGCAATTGGAAGATGGTGATTTCCCCCAGCAGGTAGCTTTCTAACTATTAACCTATGGTCAGAAAACCACTTCAGTTGGATTTAAAAAGAAAAAAAAAGGGGCCAGACTCCAAAAGGTCTGTTTGCGATTCCTCTCAGCCCTCTGTGGGCGGGTGCTATATACTATGATGGACAGGAAAAAAAATGTCAATACTGCATCTTGACTTCAACTTTTATTCCAAAAGATCCTTAACCTATGATCTTCTTATTGATGACAGGAAATCACTGGTGTGTTCATGAAAAACTGCATGTTACATTATGCAGCATACAGAAATATCTATCCATTGTGGGCTCTTGCGGAATACAGGAGGCGTGTTCAGCTGTCTTCGAAATAATTTAAGTCCAATAGCAAAGTGTCTAGCAATCCAATAGCAAAATCAAATGAAATACTGAATTTCAATCCAATAGCTATACCATTTTATATAGTTTGTTCTTTTAGAATTTCCCTAATATGTGTAGAGAATAAGGTTCTTGCATAATAGTATATTTCTATACACAGATTAAGTGTCTGCAGCAGAAAATTGTATCCTGAACTGTCCCGGGTTCACACTTACACAACTTGAAGTGCACAGACGCATCTGTGCTGGCTTGTTTTACTGGATTCAGCTGTCCCAGTCTCTGCAAGTTTTCCTCTTCCAAGACTTTCACCAAAGCTAGCAGGCACTATCTCAGTATCTCGTATCCAGCTCACTTATCTTTCAGCAAATTTTTCCACTTTGTAAAATCTTGAAAGTCATTAACAAATTTTATTTTTAATAGAAGAATATTTTAAAGTCTACATGAAACTTGAGCCTCAGTTGACAAATTGCAATAACCAAACTAAGAAGTAAAGTAAGCTTGACTAATACCTTTTCAAATATAACAAATCATTTCCCATGCAAAGTCTAAACTTTTTGGTTTTGATAATACGTGGGGTTAACCCCCATTTAAGTTGATTTTGAGGGAGTGGGGAGAGGTGGAAGTTGAATGAACTGTCCTGATATTGGCCCCATTATCTGGCAAAGAGTTGTCTTGGTTTTCGTTTCTTCTATTTAAATGTCTGTTTAGCCAATGCAACCTTCATGAACTAAAAACAAGCTCTATAAAACACTAAATTCTTCAACAAACATCGGGGTTCTTTCTATGTAGCCTAATCCTTTTCATTGTCTTCATTTTTGTTGATTTTGAGAGAGTGGGAGAGGAGGAAGTTGAGGGAAGTGTCCTGATAGTGCCCCCACGTTATCTGGCAAAGAGGTGTCTTAGTTTTCGTTCTTCTATATAAATTTTTGTTTGGCCAAAGCAATTTTCGAAACAAGCTCTGTAAACACACTAAATTCTTCAAACAAACATGGAGCTCTTCTTTCTATGCAGCCTAATGCTTTTCGTCGTCTTCGTTTCTATTCCTCTTTTATTATTCATCTGCGCCCACAAATCCAATGTTTCTCATCCTAATCTCCCCCCAGGCAAGATGGGCTTCCCTATCATCGGAGAGAGCCTTGAATTCTTGTCTACAGGAAGGAAAGGTTACCCTGAAAAGTTCATTTATGATAGAATAGCTAAGTACTCATCCCAAGTTTTCAAGACCTGTATTCTCGGGCAGCCTACTACAGTTGTTTGTGGTGCGGCAGGCAACAAGTTCCTGTTCTCTAACGAAAACAAGCTTGTTACCTCATGGTGGCCAGATTCAGTAAACAAGATCTTCCCTTCCTCCACACAAACCTCTTCAAAAGAGGAATCCAAGAAGATGAGGAAGCTGCTACCTGACCTTTTGAAACCTGAATCCTTGCAAAGATATGTAGGAATGATGGACACTATTGCACAGAGACACTTGGAGGATTGTTGGGAAGGCAAACAGCAAGTAACTGTGCTTCCACTAGCCAAGATGTACACCTTTTGGATAGCATGCAAAGTATTCTTGAGCATTGATGATCCAGAGCATGTTGCCAAGCTAGCCCATCCTTTCAATGATTTGGCATCTGGGATAATTTCTATTCCCATTGATTTGCCAGGGACATCTTTCAATCGCGGTATCAGGGCCTCAAAGTGGATAAGAAAGGAGTTGGTATCTATCATACAGCAAAGGAAGGTTGATCTAGCCGGCAATAGAGCTTTGCGTGCACAAGATATGCTGTCCCACATGCTGCTAACAGCTGATGAGGATGGGCAATACATGAAGGAGACAGACATAGCCGATAAAATTATGGGTTTGTTGATTGGTGGTCATGACACTGCCAGTGCTGTAATCACTTTTATTGTCAAGTATCTCGCTGAGCTTCCTCACATCTACCAGGAGGTTTTAAAGGGTAAGCTTCCCCCTCTAATTAATCATCTTTCCGCTCCTTTTCCATTTCATAAACATGATGGGTTTTCATTTTTCAATGAACAGAACAAATGGAGATTGTGAAGTGGAAAAGGCCAAGGGAGCTGCTCAACTGGAATGATATTCAGAAAATGAAGTATTCATGGAATGTTGCCTGTGAAGTACTGAGACTAGCCCCTCCACTTCAGGGTGCTTTTAGGGAGGCCATAAAGGACTTCAACTTTGCAGGTTTCCACATACCTAAGGGTTGGAAGGTAGGGCAGTCCATTCCAAACGCCCCCGCGCACGCGCAGTTACAGTACTTTAATGTATTGAGAGATGGCTTAAAATATTTTGTTTTTCATTTGGTGGATTGACTTTACAGCTATATTGGAGTGCCAGTTCAACGCAAAGGAATCCTGAATGCTTCCTGGATCCTGAGAAATTCGATCCGACGAGATTCGAAGGGGCAGGACCACCACCTTATACTTTCGTGCCATTTGGAGGAGGGCCTAGGATGTGTCCAGGGAAAGAATATGCACGGATGGAGATACTTGTGTTCATGCATAACTTGGTAAAAAGGTTCAGCTGGGAGAAGCTGATTCCTGATGAGAAGATAATTGTGGATCCCATTCCAATTCCTGCTAAACAACTCCCCATCCACCTTTTTCATCACCAGAAGAATACTTTACACTAAAATACGTTAGCAATTCATTCTTGCCCTATACAATATTTTACATTACATGAAGAAATTAGTACTCATTATATATGTAATCATGCATCTAAAACAATATTTTCCCCTTTCTTTCTTATACTGTATTACTATTATTGTCCATGCTTTAAAAGGCCAGGTTCCGACAGGACACTGTTGCCCATCTATAATTTCTTGTGAAATGCATTTTAAGATGAAATCCAGAGTGATGTGATTAGCAGAAGCCACGTCAAGCCAATCCCCGTTATCAAGTAAACTGATTCAGCAACGCTAGTTATTTGTTTTTCTTTTTCACGTAAGCTGGAATGCATATACCATTATTTAAAGAAACTGATGGTACAGACTTGACTTTTCGAAGCAACGACAAATTATAAAAAACAGTGACGAGGGATGGAGAAGCCCCTCACAACAGCAAGCTAAAAACGCAAACGGAAAGGAATAAGGAGAAGGGTTGAGAAGCCACGCCAACCATGCAAGCTCAAAAAGAAGCCACGTACGATTAGAGACGCCTTCGTTCAGCAGCTCCAGCCAATTCCAAGCCGAAAGAATCTACAAGGCACACAGAAGCCCCTGCCCAAATGAGAAGGGAGATGAGGCCACAAAAAAACCCATGTCCCTAGCAAGCCCACACACAGCAGCTGAACTGGAGAAAATGAAAATAAGGCAGCAGAGAGCTGTTCCAAAGAAGAGTAGCGTGTATGATCTTGATAAACAGTGGAACCACCAAACCTTTTAGTCTCTTACGTGATGTAATTGTGAAATAAACACTACAAGTTCAATTTTCAGACTTTACAAAACCAGCAAGTAGAAACGCAGATAGGACCACACATCTCCTGCTGGAATTGTCATTCTATATCCTATTGTAAACTTGCCATCCGTGGAGTCGACCCTTTTTCAACGACTAATATTATATCTTGACTGGAACGACCTGCATGAAACACGTAATGGTTCAGTGATATCATAATTCAGTCTCTAATTTTAGAGACCATAACTTTAACCCCATAATTGTCTATGACTGTTAATTCATTAAAAGCTGTGTCCGGACCTGCAAGCTCTTGAATATAAAAGGAGTGACTGCTTTTCAATCTAACATTTCATGTTATGGTTATGAAGCAGGGGTGGGCTTTCGAGCATGGCCTCCAGGCTGCCTGTCAGAATGGAGTGAGCGGCTTTCCTTGGAATCCAGCTACCATCAATATGTGGTGTGGACAGCAGAACCTGAAGCTCGGCAAGCAGGGAGCAATTATTGGTAATTTTGTAGTTTTTTAGTACAATTCTCACACATAATATATCAGTTATTCTATACTCTTTTAGTAGGGAAACCCCCAAGCTGTTGAATGCATGAACCAACCAATCTAAAATTATGAACAAGTAGTGCCTCGTTCTGGAAGATAAAAGCTACTGAGGAGCATTTCAAAAGATGGAATTGATGAAACTCAAGCACAAAAAATTGTTTATTTAGTACCTTTTATCAATTAATCTAACATTTTAATTTCAAAATTTTGTTGATTATTATTTTGTCCTATACTTTTCCCAAATGTTAATTAATTCAACAGCTTTAAATTTTATATATGTACTTTTGGGGGGGCATGCTGGCTCCTAATTTTCAAGCATCCAAGTTTCTACCTTACCCATGTATTGAAGTTTCTGGTCTGGAAAGGAGCTGTATGAGAAAAGAGGCCAGGTGCTAAGATCCCACATCGATGAAGCAGGCTAGAATTTCGAGGGCTGCACCTATAAAATACAAATGAATCGGCTGGCCAATTCATACCTTTCTCGGCCTTTTGGCTAAGATCAAGTGTAGTATCTGTTCTTATCAGTTTAATATCTGATACGTGGGCCATAGGTCCACACGATATTAAATTAATTTTTTAAAGGGGAAGGTTCACCACAGTAGCTTGCTACTGGAATCTTCACGCGTCGCCCATGCGTTGCACTACTGCAAGGGCCTGGCGCACCCTCCAATCCCATATCAAGTTTATTTATGGATCGACAGCGACGAGAAATGGAATGCCTCCATTTTTAATTTCTAGACATTCCCATGGTCATTACTGGAACCTGCAAAATAGAAATGCCTTTATGTTCTATCTGCCAGCCAAAAACCATTTCGAGTTCTTCGGTGAAGCTTTAGAGTTTTGGCTCAATTTTTGTTCGAGCCATAAGAAAATGTTATCTCAGGCATTTCTTTTTTTCTGCTACCTTTAAGCAACAATTGAAGTTTTTACTGAGTTACTGGACATCGTTTATGCAAGTTATCTCAGGCACAATTCCTATCCTATAGGCAGAAGCTACCTATCCGACTAGTAGAAAGCGTGAGGAGGAAGACTTCTATTCGGCCCCCCTTGGCTACGAAACCAGGCTGTGATCCGCATCGAGAAAGAAATGTATTCATGCATCTCTTTAGTTCGAATGCTGGATTTCTTTACTTAGAAATAGAGAATTCTCCGATCGGATTTGTTGCATACAACCTATGCTATGCTCACAGGTTTTGATAAAGACGTAGGTTGGGGACAGATCTATCTTTCATGCCCTAGGAATAAGTGTGTACCTCTTGAAGGAAACCAATCGGATTTGTTGCAGACAACGTGGGCTATGATGAGTTAGCATTTTGCCTCCGAGTATACAAGTTCTAGCCTGCCAAGCCAATGTCCTCATGACTTCTGACCATTAGTCTTTTTTTTGTACAGCTTCACAGCTGCGAAGCTGATAGTGAAGTTAATTCACAATTGAAGATTAGCAGGTAACTTTCTGAAACTAATTTAGTCGTTGTCAATTGAATCAAATTTGAAAATAACAGTCAAGGATGAATCCTATCATTTTATTATGGGTAAACTTTTATGGTCTTGACCTATGATAGTATTCATGGTAGGAAATCGCCGGTGTGCTCGTGAAACATACCATGTTACATGATGCAGTATATAGATATCTTTACAATGTGGGCTATTGCAGAATACCAGAGTCATGTTCCATTTCCATTGCTTCCAGATGAATCTAAACTCAAACGAACAATCTAACTCATCATTGTACACAAAAATATAAATGCTAGTCCAGTAGCAGATTTTTATTATAGAAATAAAGGTTTTTTCTATAATTATGCTCTTCTATGACATAATGCTGTTGCAGAAAGTCGTATCCTCAACTGTCACAGATGGTGCATGCTCTCTTCTAGAATTACAATTACAGGTGCTGCGTTGTAATGTAAGCAGGACTAGTTCAACTGTGGTAATGCCAGAAAAACTCAAAGAGCCTGCAGTACCTGGCAACGATATTCTCCAAGGGCCCATATAGGGAAAATGTTCCGGTATGCTGAATAACTGATCATACAATTCTTGTTGAACACTCCCATGATCTCCTGTGATCAAATAGACAAGTTAGTGGCATGCCTAGAATTGGTAGCGCCTTCCTTTTTTGATATATAAATGAACATGTCAAATTGTTTCAATAAAGCCGCAATTCCAACCTTTTACTTTTGGAGTTGATATGTTTTTTATATCTTCTTTTTTTTCCTGATAATGTTTACATGTATGAACTTGTGTCAAGCAAATTTACTTTTTTCTCAAATTTTCACCAAAGGATTCAAGAGTTGTCACAGCAGATGACATCGAAAGACCCTCATGTTACCTATTCAGTTTGTATTAAGTTCTACATATATACAGAAAAATACTAATTCATTTCTCCTGAAGACAAAATTCAGTTGAATAGGCATAGTAGCGTTCACAAGCTGCAACAGAAATAGGTATGTTTACCTCTTGAGGAAAATCTCCATTCTCCATTTGAGAGTTTATCAACACTCTTGCAGCACGGTGCAATGGTATTGAATCCCTCTCAGCCTATAACATGTTAGATAAAGAAACAATTATCATGCACCATAAAAATAAAGGATAACAAATCTCAAACTCATCGCATTCCTCTCTCTTGTCATGCACCTCGAAAACTAGTTTTAATCTTGCTAATCGATATGTATTCTGTTCTTTATGGTAAAAACCAAGGGTGCTACAGGTAGAGAGGCTTCAGCAACTTTTATCTCTAAAATGCAGTTGAAAATAATAATAATCTGGTATCATAAGTACGAGAAACAAAAAATATTCCCGGATGTACCTGCCCAGCTTCAATGAGTGCTAACATGGCCCATCCAGTGTTGACTATATGTGGTCTGTCATCTTTCAGATTCGTATACACCTGTTTAACAAGTCATAATGAATAAGAAAATCATATTGTTATGAGATTTTATAAAAGCTGCCATAGGATATGCAACATGTAAATATAAGCAGAATTAGCAGATTGGGAAGGCAAAGACTTTCACAAAGGGTATGATATCCTTTGTGATTTTATAAAAGGGCATGCCTGGATTTGAAAATCACAGAATATGGAATAGGATTTTTAGTCCAACCTTGTTTTGACATGATAGATAACTCTCTCCCCAACCACCTCCAGCAAGTTCTTTGGACAACATGTAATCACAAGCTTTACGGATACTGCTGGAGTTATTATATGTCATGCCAGCTGCCACCAAACCCTTTATCCCAAACCACCCAGCATAGGTGAAGCAGACTCCCCAGGATCCATACCTGTTAAGAACATCCAGAGAACTTGCCATTGACTGAAGCAATTGATGTAAAGCAAATATACAAAATGTGGGCACAAACCAACCAGGAACCATTTGTCGCCTGAATCCTTTCAATGAAGTTTGCAGCTTTACCAATACAATTATCTATTTCTTCCCTCCTATGACCAGGATACAATTTCTTGAATGATGTTAGTGCTTGGATTGCCGCTGATGTGCATTCTACATATCTATGTGGCCATTCCAGTCAACATCACATTAGAAATCCACAAAATTCTATTGCCTAAACATGATATTGAAGTGTGCTGAAACCTTACGGGTAATCAATGACAATGTCACCAAAAGTTTCTGCAGGATTGATTAACTGAAACAGAACAAAAATATTATATAGATGCAGTAGTAAACACAGCATCATCAATATAAACTGCAATTTGACTTGGAAGTCATTGGGCTTTAGATTTAAAAGGAACCTCGCTAGTGGTCAGGGTAATGCTATAAACAATGATTAAGAAAAAGCATATAGCCCAGGATATGCATTAATTCACACTCAACTTTATTTTAAATAAGTTAGAGGGATAGTTAAAAGAGTCTGTGAAGATAAAACTTTAACGAGGAAAAGAAATCATCATGCATAATCTACAAAATACTAATTAAGGCTTATTTAAGGTGGTTAGATTCTCTCCCTGCATTGACCTTCCTTTGAAGTTAGCTCAACAAACAACATGCTCATATACACAAGATTTTACTAGCAGGACAAGGAATTTCTTAAAAGACCTCCTTCAGCAAGGAGAGCAGCCATTGACCACCAGTTCTGCAAATCTTAAATCCTTAATATTAAAATTTTCCATGGGAAGATTTGCATGTTCTCATGAGGAATTCATAATCTCAGAGTGAATTCAAATGGCTTGATCACATAAGGTAGTTACCTCCAACCACTGATACGATCTTGTCAATTCATATGTTGCAAAACCACCATCAGCATTCTGCAGAAGTGTCCAAAATTATCAACCATTTCCTGTCAGTAGAGTACTCCTGAATACATAATAAGGGAATCCCTATTCTGAACCAACTTTCAGATGCAAGATAAGATTGAAATATATTCAATGAATTCACTGTGGGGGAATCTAAACTTGGAGTTCCTGTAACAGAGATTCCCATTACATTAACTTCAACTTTGTATCGTGAGCTTGAGTATGATTCAAACATTTTTTCATCAGCAAGCATTTCTAACCCAGGCATTTATAAAGCAATCTATTATGATAACCCTACTATTCTACTATAATTTAAGTTCATGGTTTCACTAAATCAAAGTATGATGTGCCTTTGGTACCATATCCATTTCCTAATTTTCTCATTGCACACAGCACCATTAACCAATAGAATTCCACTAACATATTACATATAATGAATATAATCTAGCATCCTTAAGTGATAATATTTTAATCCCACTCTTGTGCTAGATCCAACATCTGTTTCAAAGCAGCAACCAAGAATTAAATACCTGTAAAGAAAGGATTACATTAACAGCATCACAGAGCCTCTCCACACCTAAGGCATTCCCCACCATTTCGGTTGGAAGTTTTGATAGTAGTAAAACAGCCTGTACAGGTATATAAATATCAACAAGATGCATATGAGACCAGAATATGAATTTCTACAGTTCTGTTCAACTTTTTACCTTCAATCCTTCTGCAGTGCAGTCAGAGATGGGCCATCCATGATCTGCAGTTGAGAATGGCCAAGCTCCTTTGGAGATGTGGCGATACCAAAAATTTAAATCTCCAGGACAATCTTCTAGGACCTTCAAACAAAGTATAGCTGGTTGAGCAAGGAGGGCTGCATTGGTGAATTATGGTAGAGCTATCTCTACAATTGAGAACCTGTGAATCTTTAATGTACTCATGTGCTTTTCTTAAGGTTGCACTGTATTCTTCAGCAAGGTTGGTAGAAACAATTGCTTGAACAGCAAAAGCAGTATCCCACAACTGGCTTCCATTATATCCCTGCAAATTCTCAGTACAATTTCACCAACTATTACAATATATATACGTGTCCAACTCAATGGTCCACTCATCAGTAACACAAACACTAAGGAAACCATCTTTTCTCGGCAAAAATAGGAAGAGAGAAGAAGAAGAGGGAGACTCGTATAAATAGTCAAAGAGAGAGTAATGCTTTTTTGTTTTCACCTGCATTTTCATTCCATCTTCAGCAATCCACAAATAGTCAAAGACTCTTGGCAGATGCAGTTTAAATGCCTCTGAGTGTGGATCTTCTACCCAGCAACAAAGCATATTCAATACCTGATACATACAAGCTGTCATATAACTGAACACAACAAGCTAAGGCACAAGCGCATTGGCAGAATTATAGAGCTAATGAAGCTATTGGACTTATTCTTAACAGATACTATACTAGAGAGCTAAATATGTACATTTCCTCCACATTTTCTTCTTATTTAACAGAAAAAATGATCATCATAAAATCATCCATTTGTACCTTGTTGACCGGACCTATGCAAATGTACCGTGTATTTTCATCTTCATAGTGGATATGCTGCATCACTGCATGCAAAGCTTTCTCTCTCAACCTATTAAGAGGCCAATGTGTAAGTATAGGCTCGTATGCATAGTGAAGAGAAGCCCACAGAATATCCTGAACCAAAGGATGAGGATAGTATAGATCTTCCTAGCAAAATTTGAACCAAAAAAAAGTTTCAGAATCAACATCAAAAGCCAAGAAAAAATGTCCGTGTAAGGTAGTTGATAGTATTAGTTTGGCACAGAAAAAACATAATGGATCTCTAACCTTTGCACAGGTATTACGAGCTGTATTCCAATCTACTTGATGATATGGAACTGCATAGATCTCCTCTCTCAAAGATTGAATTGTGGGTGTTATAGGACCAACAAACTTCTTCCCATATAGATAAGACATTGGTAAATATACCATACGACAGTGGCACCACATCCTTCCTGTGAATATAAAACTTCAAGGTTATTCACAAGAAGCAAAAGCCTATTGATATTTGACAGAACTACATCACAATAAAGTGAAAATGAAAGGTTGTATAATTTTTGAACTGTATTAACAATGAGCTACATGGCAGGGAAGCCCCTAGCAAGTACATTTAGATAGAAACATTTTGTTAACAGAAAGAAAGAAAGAGAAAACACAGCTAAGTAACAGGAACCAAATTATCAAAAGATCACCTCATTAAAAAAGAAAAATCAAGTAAAACAGCTAGAAATCTATGAGAAGAAACATGTAGTGCTCCAAGTGCTGAAAAAGAAGGTGACTAACAAGCTAATTACAAGAGAATTAGAGACCATCTATAACATAACATGCATGTTTGGTCAGACGGAAGCAATTTTAGTTTGCTTTTCTATTATCTGTATTATAGTTAATCAAACTACTGTCCACTTAGTGTTCGGGAGTGTTGTAGCTTTTGCTTTTGGGTGCGTTTCAAAAGTGTATTTCACATGAAAAAAATTTTAAATTGGTGGTTTTTAGTGTTCTTCAATGGTTTTGATGTGTTGATGTCAAAAATAAAGAATAAATATTTTGATGTATTTTGAAGCAAAAAGCACCTTGCACCACAATATTAAACACATCAAATTCCCATCCTAATTCAGGTCTTTGGCAGCAAGCAAAATATATTTTGATGAGGGATCCTATAAAATGTTTTAAGAGACTATTAGCCAGCAGTGGTTCGCTGAAATGAGGGCTAAGAGAAGTAAATTAAAAAATAATTCATCCTTCAGCATTTTTGTGTAAAGTGGTTGCTATCAAGACTTTAGTCTGCACACTTGTGATTGCAGGGCCAAGATATTTTATCCTTACACCAAGCAATGGACGCTTGAGGGATCCTCGCCTTTTATCAACGTCAATTAGTTGGTTAAACAGCCTAAAATAAAATATATTCCACTCTCATTTGTGTGGCTGAAATGATATAAGCATGCATAACTATTCAGGTACCTGGATGCATTGGGAGAAGGTAAGGACATAGCCATACTTCTGGAGGCATTGGATTATTCCCAGACCATTCATAGACTCCAAGTACCTATCATTATCAAAGATCAACCAAATGGAACCGCAATTGTCTTAATCTATAGCTTTTGGAACAAACCAACAAGATAAAGACCAGGTTCATACCGAAAGCCACATTTTCCCCCACGAAGTAATCTCAGTTGCTCCACCATGAACCAAGATCCACTTATGTCCCTTTTCCATTGCCCCATCTCCACCCTCAGCTCCTTCACCAAGCAACCTCAAGGTCACATAGTTTAGACAAGTACCAAACATGGTGCTTGGGCCTTCAATATGAAGACCCCAACCCCCATCTCTATTCTGCAGCAAAAGATGGCACATTTACAAACAATAGTTCCCATAAAAAAGTTCATAAAGATCCCAATGCTATAGCTAAAACTAAACAGCTAGCTTATGGTTTGTTCAAGCTTATTCGTTTAGTTCAACTACAGCTTGGGAACTTAACTTTGGGGCAGAACGCTATAATTAATAAGAGAAGGCATTGATACGACTTCCAGAATTACTTCTTCCCTATGATGTCCAGCAAAGTTGTTTTGATATCAAAATATGAACAAAAAGAGGTTCAGATGTTGCCAGATTGTACACTTACCTGATGATTGAACAGATATCTGCACATCTCTCGCTGATGTTCTTTTGACAAGACAGCATTCAGAGCTCCCGTAATAGATAAAGTAATGATCTGTAGCAATTCAAAAGCACGGATAAAAATACATGTTAATATAATCAACTACTCTGAAGAATGCAATCCTTCTGTCTAACCACACCACTTAAATAAATCGAAATGCAACATTTCCCACCAACACAAACACTCTGGTTGTCATTCAAACACTGTATATTAATCATTTACATGCAAAGCAAGTACCTTTTCTCTCAATCAAATGAAGCCAAGCAATATATTAGTGATCAATGAAACTGTGAACTTAACACATGAGAAATTAAGTTAAGTTTCAGACTTTACCAAGCCAGGAAGTAGAAACATAGGACCTCCATAATCCCCAGGCCAATGACCATCATGCGCCTGAATTGTCCTATAAAAATTAACAGCCCTTCTCAAGGTAGTAGTCACTGCTTCCTCAGTCACATATTCATCGTCTTTAACTTTAATTTGAGGCAAATTCACACATGGGTTCTCCTTTTCAAACTACATTTCACAGTCAACAGTCAAAAAGGTCCAAACATTGACATAAAGATCCAAACTTTGAATACAATTCACAAATGGGTCTAACCTGAAACCTCATAAGAAGGTCAGCACTGTGTTTTTTGTCAAACCTTTGAGCTTGAAATGAAAGGCGAGCATTTTGTAATTGCAAAAGTTCATCTGGGGAGCCAAGTTGTGGACAAAATTCCCAAACTTGGCGACCCAGATGATTGTTAACACTTGTAGGCCATGATGATGATTGACCATTGTCATGAACACTCTCTGCTCCTATCGTAAGCTTCCACATTTGACAATAACCAAGATGTTTTTTTTGTGTTTTTTAGGGAGGGGGAGAGAGATAAAGGAGGACTGCAGGTAGTAGATTCATTGTAGCCTGAGATTTGACTGCATGGCCTCTCTCATCTTGTATGGATTGTATTAAGGTACGTATTACAGAAAACGCTAAAGCGTTATTTTACCGGTATAATTACTATTTTACCTCTCATTATGTTTAAATTTAAATCTCAGACCTCATTTTTTATTTTACCGGTATAATTACAAGTCCTTCGCTCCTTAGTATCTGATTGTTTCTCCGAATTTATTTTTCAAATTTTTTTTGTATTTATTTGTTTTTCAAAAAATTGATTAGCAGAAAATATTTTTCAGTCAAAGAAAAATTTAGCTTGGTTTTCAGGAAAGTGTTTTTCGAAAAATTTAGACGGAAAACATTTTCCGGAAGTTGTGAAAAATTTAGAAATGTTATTATTTGTTGATTATATCAAATTTGATCCTCAAACTTTTAATTGCTATATATAATTTGTTTTGAATATTTATTTTTCAATTTCATCTCTTAAAATTTAATTTTTATATTAATTTTGGTCCTTATTTTTATAATTGCTATTTGCTTTTTTCTTATCATTTTTTTATTGAAATTTTTTATCTATCAAATTTGGTCCTCATTTTTTTATTGTTACTTATTTTATTTGAAATAATTTATGAAATGTTAATTATTATTATTTTAATTTATTCACCTTTCATTTTTTTTAATTTTTTAGATTTGATCTGTATTATTTTGATTATTATTTATTTTTTTGAGATAATTTATGAATTCTTTTTTTCAATTTCATTCTCATTCAACTTTTTAATTTGTAAGATTTGTTCCTTATTATTTTAATAAACTTGAAAAAAAAATTAATTTATTAATAAATTATTTTTCAGTTCATTTTCCACAACACAAACAAACACTGGAAAGTGTTTTCCAGTTCATTTTCCATAACACTGTCAAATATCAGAATTCACTTTCCCCGAAATTTACTTTCCAAAAGAAATCCACCTTACAGCAAACAAACGGGGCCTTAATTTCCACTTGTACTCTGCCTTTTTGTTGTATGCAGGACATGACGTGACGTGGCAAAAGATAATAAAGAGTAACCTGGGCTGGACTCTCTTAGCCCAACCCAAATTATTGGGCTGGTCCAGCCCATCCCTTTAAAAAACAATTGTTGAGTTTTCAATTAACCAACCAACCCAGTTGGAACTGTATCTTGAGCCCAATCAATCCAGTCCTACGGTTAAGGGTGTGTTTACCCTAGTGCTTTCATTTAGGCCCGTTTGTTTTACTTTCATATATAGCAAAACAAATCCTTTAAAACTCTCAGAAAATTCTGAAAAATTAGGGACCATTTTAAATCTATCTATGGGTTCTTTTTATATTTATTTAATAACTTTGTTTAATGTTGGGCTATAGATTTATATTTATATCATAAGATTAATACTCGATATTAAAAATACATGTTTTTTTAGCTAAAATTTCAAAACCTCAATAAATTTACAAGAACTCCTCATTTTAAAATTACAAATATATCCTTTATTTTATGTGCAGACGGTGAATTTCTAAAAGTCTTCATGTATATTTTATTTTCAAGACTCTTCATGTGATTTCTAAATGAAAAATCACACTCCTAAACAGAAACCTAGTATTCCCGATAATCATCTTGATTGGGAAAGCAATTGCCGATTTATGATAAACCAATTGATTGTTTATACAAGAGTCGTCCAATACAAAAAACAAAAATGCATGTAGAGTGTTGAAATCAGTTTGTTTTGTTCCATAATTTATTTTCAAATCACAGAGGCGTGATTGGTTAGACGTTATTGTTTCTGCAACGCATAGACTTTTTGTTTTTGTTTTTGTTTTTGTTTTTGTCTTAACTATAATAAATAAATAAAAACACAACCAATCAACCGATTGCCTGAAAAATGGTTCGATGACTTTTGGAATGCGAGTCTAGTCTATTTATTTGTTTGGTGGAGCTTTCTTATCTTGAAAGAAAATGACAATGCTTATAGTATTGATGATAATAATTGTTTAATTGAAGTGGGTGATTCACACATTTCATGAGGTGATAAAAAGAAGAAGAATGGGGTCCTCCCAGTTATTACCTCGTAGACAAGCTCCGCTAACATGATATTAGAGTTTTATTGATCCAGCAGTCACGAGTTCGAATCTCACCACCTCCATTTTATTTGATAAAAAACAAGCACAAGATAATGCGGGTTTGTGCAAGTTTCAAGCCCAAAAAACTTTCACTTAAAGAGATATGTTATAAAATAATATAAATCATATTATAGAGGCTCACTTATAAACTTAAGTTTTTAGGTGAGATGGTTACTTAATAATATCACCTCACTGCATGCTACCTGCACATCGATTTATAGCTGCCTCCCAATTTATATGTAAGAATTAAATGTTCCACCTCTCCCATCGGTTTCCCGGCCGCAGCTTGAGCTCGGACAGTTAGGAGGATCGCTCAGTCAATGCTCACGCAGCCGGCAGCCCTACAAAGAGAAATTAAGAACATTCAAGTTCAACCCCTCCTTTCCTTTCCCATCCTGAAGAGACGAGCTGGAGGAGTTAATAATATATATGTATATTGTATTATTTGTAACCTAGCTAGCTGGGTCCTGCATGTATATATGTGTCCATGCATGGACTTGTTATTAGCGAGCGGTCATTGAATCTCCCATCTGCCCCGGCTGCCATGGCTCCAGTCTCGCCGGGTGGGGGGTGTGTGGATTAGTCTGTTTTCATCAGCTCAGCTCATTCAATGAACCTCTATGGTATATATAATAAATTCAGCCAGCTGAGCGCTTGTATTTTAAATTCTAGTCCATAATTAAATGCAATTTCTCTAATTTAAAAATTATTATTCCCAGTCAATTAAGTGCCGTTCTATCACATTTAATTCATCTTTGTCAACTTTCTCTTGGGCGTTAAAAGAGAGCGTCTAAAAATCTACAGGCTCAGCGGAGATTTGGAGCATTGACTTGATCATTAAATCTGGTCGACAGGCTTGTCTAATGTTGACCAGGTTCCTCGAATTGAACCAATCTGAAAAGGCAACCTCTCAAATCAATTCATTCATTTATTCTAATTTGAACGCCATCTTTTTAATCTTTAAATTCGATATTCATTCTATTTCTTTTTTCAACTTTAGAAGTTTGTCGAATGATTGTCTGTCTGTCTATCTATACACACACACACTAGTTATTCAACTGCACTTCGCCACTCAACGCAAAAAATATTAAAGGTGTGAGATTTTTTTTGTTCCATTATAAATTTAAGTAAAATAATAAATTTGTGCAAAATTCTCGTGCAATGCAAGTTTCCAATAAAATTTATAAATTTTAAATTGATATAAATTTATTTGTTCAATAAGTTTCAACGAAATCATTAACATAAAATTATCATAATCATTAAAAAAATAAGAAGATTCAAATACCTTAACTATCGAATTCACTGCAATATGATTAGTTCATTTCATAATCTAATTTAAATTAAACATAATAATAAAAAATAAATTGTGAAAACACATACGATAACTAAACAATAAAATAAATCATTGATTTTCTACATATATATAAAAAAGAAAATATAATTGAAAATTCATTGTTACATTACCATCATTATCATGACTATAACAACTACAATTATTATCATCATTATTGCCCAAACAATTAATATTATTAAATTGCACCAAAAGATAAAAAAAACAAAGTATTTTTACAAAAAAAGTATCAAACAAAAAACCAAAACACGCCCAACCACCCCTCGTTTTTTTGTCGCCTCTAAGAAGTAAATAAGTAGTTTCACCATGCAAATAAATATGAAAAAGACCTCAACTCCTCCAAGCAATTTGCAAATGCCTAATTAACAAGTTCTCAAGAAATGTCCAAAATACTCTGGTTTCGAGGGTTGAATTTTGTGGCATGAGCAGTAAGAAAATAATTTCAATGTTGAAATTCATAATGATCTATGTCTAGGAATACAGTGAAACATCAACATCTTTTATGTTATTTGCAATGTGTGTGTATTAAAGTAAAACTATGTTATTTTGAGTTTTTTTAAAAAAAAAACAATAAATAAACAAACAAACGAGTTTTCATCTTTCCTCAAGCTAACCCGACCCAATGAATTAGTTTTCTTATAGATCCAATTGAAACGGAGTCCTGAATAAAAAACAAACAAATCGTATCTACAAGAAAGGTTCATGGAAGAGAGGTGGAGTGCATAGCAGATTGTTTTGACCGCCATGTTGAGTGATGAGGTCTTCAAAAGAGACAGGCTAACAAATCATGATACTGGAAATCGAGCTTATTAAAGTCATCGATGAAGGAAGAGGTCAAAAAAATAAAAATAAATAAATAAAATGGCTACTTAATTATTTCCGGGAAATATCCCCGGGCCACCTCTCGTGCTTTACGTATACACACTTGCATGACTTTTGATTTCTTACTTGTAAATAATAGTTTGTAGACATTGACGTTGTTATTATCCATGATCTGTTCCCATCGCATCAAAATAAATAGTTTCTTGTGAATCCACGAGTAATTAATTTAATCTTAATTAATGAGTTATGTACAGAGATTCATTTCCACTTGTCACGTCGACGGCCCACCTCCGGTTGCTAAAATTGACGGGAGAGATCAGGTTCTCTTTCCACAGGAAAGATTCCAACTCAAGAAATGTAGGAATTGTTTCATCAACCGATCGATTAATGATTTTCCCTTTCATGCAGCGATAGTTTCGGGATTTTGTCTTAGAAAAAACCTAACTTGCACTTAAAGCAAACACAGGATAAATGATGAAATAATTAAGCTAGCAGGTGTTGAATAGCTAGCAAAAGCATATCGCGCGCGATCAACCTCGAAATCCATAGATGAAGTCGAATACAATTTATTTATTTATTTATTACTAATATTAACTCCATTTTAAATGACCAGCATCTGAGGCTACTTCAAATTTGACTTAGAGTATATATTAGAGATGATATTGGAAAAAAAAAGAAGAAGATGAAACAAGAAGAGGGGCAATTGCTTTTTTCGTGGAAACACATTGTAAGGTTTTAGAATTGCAGATGATGAAATGACATGAAAATATTGCAAAAAAAACCATTGAAATGAATAGAGGTGGAGGTCAAGATCAAGATCGATAATGGTGGTAGATTGCTGGGTTAGCCAAGGCGTGATGATCCTTTGCCCCCACTGAGAGACATGATCATTAGGTATTATATAATTTCCAATCGCGTAATTCATTTAAAAGAGATATAAAGTATCGATATTTTTTTTTGTTACTAATATAGCTTTTTTATTTATTTACACTCCAGTGGAGGAATTGTTTTTAATCCTTTTAACAATTCATTTATATTTTTAGTATATTTAGGGTTAATACTTCTGGTTTTTTAGAAAGATATTGAGGGATATTAAAAATTAAATATTTAAATAATCTATTTTAATGTTTTTGGCTCTTTTATATAGATTGAACAAGTTTTTTTTATATATAGAAAAAGTTATTTTGACTCTGCATTTGAGGAGTTGCAAAATTAAAGATTGTTAAAGAGCCATCTCACCTAAAAGCTTAAGCTTTTAAGTGAGGTCCCATAATATGATTTATATTATTCTCTAACACACTCCCTCAAGTGAAAACCCTTTGGGCTTGAAACTTGCACAGACTCACATCACCTTGTGCTTAATTTTTATCAAATAGAATGCGAGTGCTTGAAACTTGCACAGACCCGCATCACCGGTGAAATTCGAGCTCGTGACCGCTGAGTCAACAAGGCTATGATACCATGTTAAAGAACCATCTCACCTAAAAGCTTAAGCTTGTAAGTGAGGTCCCATAATATGATTTATATTATTCTCTAACAAAGATGCTCTTCCATCGATCAAGATACACTTGATGCTCGTTTGATATTGTTGTATCTATTGTTTTTTAAAGTATTTTTCTCTTGAAAAATATCAAATTAATGTTTGTTTAGATGATTTTGAGGTTCTATTGTTAAAAAAAATAAAACAATCTATATTATTATTTTAATTGAAAAGAACTCTTAAAAGTATCATGTATCACATCACCACATACACAAATACTTAATTCTTTACCCTCTATTTATTTTTATTTCTTAAGAATATGTATCATTTTTCATTTTTTAATACATAACTTTTAAAAAGAATTAGTTTATTAGTTAAGAGGCATGCTATCTTATAGATTGATTTAGAGAATTATTAAATTTTCTTATAAATGCAAGAGGATGAGAAAGTTGTATTTTCTTGTTATTTTTTTTATCAATGTAATATTGTATTTACTTCCTACAACATAAACAAAATCAATGCAACTCGGAAACCCCAATCATGCTACCCAACATATGATCGAGGATTTGACGGGGGTCATAAATTAACGACTATATTTTAACAATCATATTTGAACACATTGTTGTGTCGTTGGTTGCATTATTCATAATTCACAGCTGAATTTTAGCTTTATGTGTAATTTATGTCAGAAATGTTTGTGCATGTCTACCATACATTTAATTAAAGTGGAATATTAAAAAAATAATCACAAGAATTTTTAAAATACATCAATATCATGTTTCAATACTGAAGTTTATAAAATATTGATAGTTTTTTTTTCTCCTTGAATGAGATTTTCATTTAAATTAAAAAAATAATAAATATTAAATCTTGTTTCAAAAACGAGTTAATTAATATTCCTAGTCTTTTGACTAGCATCATTCGTGGAATCCACGGGGGAGAAGAGAAGCCTTGACTTTGGAATTACGGACCCATGGGTTGGGACACCCCACCTATAATAAGCAGGCGTGATTAAAGTATAAAATAAAAAAAAGTTATTCCCCCGTGTCAGCATGATGCACAGTTGCACACTCTTTTAACATGGTTATACGAGTTAATTTACGCGCATCATAATTAATTTCTAAATTCACTGAATATCCTGTAAATTTAGTGAGCGGAGCGACAGTCATGCATAATTAGACTTGAACCCATGGTATAAAGTAAAGAAACAAATTCCTTAAACTGCTAGACTAAGATAATATATGCAGATTTACATGTGCCGGAAGAACGTAGCTGATCAACCGGGCCGGCCATCCTTCATCAACCGAACTAATTAAGAATAAATCAACCACATGATCAGGTGATGAAATGTAACTATTAATATATCAATATTAATTATTTGAAGATGCATTCAAAGAGAGAGAGATGTATATGATGATGGGTTTGGTCTTTGGTCAAACATGGAACCCTAAGAAAAGAAAATGTGAATTTGTTGAAAGAGTAAGATTTTGAAGAAAAAATAAGGTACACGTATAAGTGGTGATATTTTAACTTGCTGCTGCTGCTGCTGTATATGTACGACTGCTTTTAAATGGTCAATAATGGAAGGGGTAGACTCATTTAATTCGTGTCTTTGAATAATGATCATATGCAGCCATGAGAATTAGTTGCTGCAACAACGGGCTAACCCCACCACCCTCTCCGTTCCTCTTTATAAAGCACCTTCGTTTTATTAATATGCCCATCCATCAAACACAGCAAGCTAGCAGCTCTCTATACCTCCGATCCCGATCGACCATCTTATATATACATCTCAGCAAAACTCTCCGATCCTTCTTGGATTATAATATATATGTATCTTCTGATCTCTTTGTGGTATGTACCCTGGCCTGTATAACTATCCCTTTTCTATCTTCTCTATATATGATCATGATATATTTATATATATAGATATCCCAAACCAAAACTTGCATTACGTATATATATATATATGCATGGAATCTATTTATGTGTTGATCATGTACGTAATAGTTATTTCTGAAAGCTAAGAACGTGATTTAATTTGCGCATGCATAATGCAGGAATTAAAGATCATATATATATATATATAGTTGAGAAGAGAATAGCATCATGTGGAGGCTAAAGATTGCAGAGAGAGGGAACAACCCTTACATTTTCACCACAAACGAGTATGCTGGAAGACAGATATGGGAATATGATCCTAATGCCGGAACTCCTGAAGAGCGGGAGGAAGTAGAAGAGGCTCGCCGGAATTTCACTCTAAACCGCTCTAGGGTCAAGCCCAGCTCCGACCTTCTTTGGCAATACCAGGTACGTACTCCTATATTCTTAATCCCTCCAAATTCACTAATTAACAATTAATCAGTATTGCCTCTTTGAATAATAACCAGTACCCCTTCTCCCCTTATTGATTAATGGAGGCTTAATTAATTAGAAAATAAAATAAAAAATGTAGTCCTAGCTAGCTAGCTAGCTATGGCGGCATCCTCCTCGAGATAGAACTTGCTGTTCAAATATGACAACCTGAAAAAGATCAGATCACGCTCTGATGTTGACTTTAATTAGCTAAACAGCAGTATCACACAGTACATATATATATATTTAATAAAACAAGAATAAAACGATATGATGCCGTAGATTTTCATCTGCTTAAAAAGGAAACAGAAAATGTTAACATCGCGGTAGCTGCACGGTATCATGCTCTGATGTTGACTGTTTCTTGAGCGCGCTATACAGTATCAAACACAGGAATAGAATGATCGGTGCCGGTGGTTTTCATCCGCTTTCTTTTATATATACATACATGTCAAGACTTTAATTTGTTTATTAGCTAGCTGATCATGTTGTTAATTAGTGATTATCTATTTTTTCACTTCAGAATATGTTCATTAGCATTCATTAGCATATCAAAACAATATGAGAACAGTAAGTTTAATTAATCAAGGAAAATTGAAGGTTTTAAATTTTGGATTGATGCGCAGATTTTGAGGGAGAAAAACTTCAAGCAAACGATCCCAGCAGTAAGAGTTGAGGAGGGAGAAGAAGTGACGTATGAGAAGACAACAACAGCAATGAAGAGGTCCGCCAACTTTTATTCAGCTTTGCAGGCTAGCGATGGCCATTGGCCTGCTGAAAATTCTGGGGTCCTCTTTTTCCTCCCTCCCTTTGTAAGTACAATCTCTTTATTTTTTATTTTTAATCCCACTGTTGTTATTTATTTATTTATTAATTAATGAGATAAATCACCACTGCAACGAGGAACATGCGTCCCGACCGAATCATGGCTGCTAGCTAGCTAGGATCGATAGCTGTACTGTGGTTAATTAATTAAAAAAAGAAGAAGAAGAAGAAGGTAACTGAAAGGTATTTAACCGGGACAAATAATTAACGTTGCAGGTGTTTTGCTTCTACATTACTGGGCATCTCAACACCATGTTCCCCCCAGAGTACCGCAAGGAAATCTTTCGTTACATTTACAATCATCAGGTAATTAGTTTGTGTTTATGTTTGGCACTGTTTTCAAATAAACAATATGTTTTTTAGATATTTTTATATGTTACTGTTTATTTTTAAGAAATAAAAAATAATTATTTCAATGCATTTATGGACAAACAATATTTAAAAAAAGAGATTCAACCGCATTATCAAACAAACATGCAGTTAATCTTGTTCGGAGTTTCTTAAATTGTCGGAAAATCAAATAATTATATTCATATGTTGCAGAATGAAGATGGTGGATGGGGTTTGCACATAGAAAGTCACAGCAACATGTTCTGCACAACGTTCAGCTACATTTGTCTACGTATGCTTGGGGTGGGACCAGATGAGGAAGCTTGTGCACGAGGAAGAAAATGGATTCTTGACCGTGGTGGTGTCACTTCCATTCCCTCCTGGGGCAAGACCTGGCTTTCGGTATGATTCTTTTTCTCTTGTTTTTTCAGACAATCAGAGTCGTTTAATTAATTATACCAGGTAGTCCAGTTTATGATCGATGATAAGCACTGTAGTGTAATAATTAATGTTTCTTCTAAATTTTGTTATAGATTATTGGTCTGTTTGACTGGTCTGGATGTAACCCTATGCCCCCAGAGTTTTGGATTCTGCCTACTACCCTTCCAATGCATCCAGGTATTTGATCATGATGATTTCACAGTTTTTATTTCTTGAAGCTTGATTTTTCAGGTATTTAATAATGCTAATTAATATATGTAAAATGCAGCAAAAATGTGGTGCTACTGTCGATTGGTTTACATGCCAATGTCGTATCTGTATGGGAAAAGATTCGTCGGACCAATCACACCTCTGATTCTGTCATTGAGAGAAGAACTGTACCTTCAGCCTTTCGAAAGTGTGAAGTGGAAGCAAGTCAGACATTTATGCGCGAAGGAGGATCTCTACTATCCCCATTCCTTGATTCAGGACTTCCTCTGGGATAGTCTGTATTTGATGTCCGAGCCTCTGCTCACTCGCTGGCCCTTCAACCAGCTGGTCAGAAAGAAGGCTCTGGAAGTGACAATGAAGCACATTCATTACGAGGATGAAAACAGTAGATACATTACTATTGGCTGCGTTGAGAAGGCGCTGTGCATGCTTTCTTGCTGGGTGGAAGATCCAGACGGTGTTGCTTTTAAGAGGCATCTTGCTAGGGTTCCTGATTACTTGTGGGTTGGAGAAGACGGGATGAAGGTTCAGAGCTTTGGTAGCCAGTTGTGGGATGCTACTTTTGGTTTTCAAGCTTTGTATACCACTGAGCTCGGTGAAGAAATCAAGCCTACACTCGCCAAAGCATATGATTTCATCAAGAAATGTCAGGTGCTAAATCATTAATTCAGCCCCATTACTTCTCTTTTCTTTCCTTGCTATAATTTGGTGGCCTTAACTGATCAAAATGAACTTGAAATCTGTTCAAGGTCGTGGATAATCCAGCAGGTGACTTCATCGGCATGTATCGTCACATTTCTAAAGGGTCATGGACTTTCTCTGATCAGGATCATGGCTGGCAACTCTCTGATTGTACTGCAGAAGCTTTGAAGGTTAAAATTACATCAACAGAAGTTAAATTCTATGCTAACTTTTTTGTAAAATAAAAGCAACGCTGAATCTCATGCTCTTTTTGAACAGTGTGTTCTCTTTGCCCAAATGCTGCCTACTGAATACGTTGGTGAGAAGATGGATCCTCAGATGATATTTGAAGCAGTCAATATCATTCTTTCACTGCAGGTGAGTGATTTTTGCTGCTTTGTGCTTGTGAATTCTTCACATGTGCTTTTCTTTCAGAGAACTGCATCTAGAGTGGTACCAGAACTTTAATTTTCATTCTATAAATTCAGGGACCAAGAGGTGGTCTGGCAGGCTGGGAGCCGATTCGCGGTGAAATGTGGATGGAGGTAACCTCTATGCTAGCATTTTTCCTGCTCTTTTTAAAATCAAAATTTTCTTGTAACACCATACATAAACTGAATATTTTGTGGCTCTTTCGTGCTCTTAGAAACTCAATCCTATGGAGTTCCTGGAGAACATAGTCATCGAGCACGAGTAAGATTTTTCACACAATTCTTTTCCCAGTTTTGGTTTCTTTTGTACCATAAACATTGAACTCCTCCGCGCAAGTCTGATTATATTGTCATACAATGCAGCTACGTTGAGTGCACATCATCTGCAATCCATGGATTTGTGATGTTTATGAAGATGTACCCTGGACACAGGAAGAAAGAGATCGAGACTTTCATTGCGAGAGCTGTGGATTATCTCGAAATGATTCAAATGCCTGATGGATCATGGTATGGAAACTGGGGGGTTTGCTTCATTTACAGTACATGGTTCGCACTTGTTGGTCTAGCAGCTGCTGGGAAATCCTACTACAATAACCAAGCAATGCGTAGAGGAGTCGATTTTCTACTCGGGGCACAGTCTCCAGATGGTGGATGGGGCGAGAGCTACTTATCCTGCCCAAACAAGGTAATTCACTTCATTTCCTCAATTGAATCATGCCTAGCCAATAACACAGATACATTGAATGGATATTAATGTATGTTTCACTACTCAGCTGTATACACCTCTCGAAGAAAAGCGATCAACTTATGTGCACACAGCATGGGCTATGCTTGGTTTGATTCATTCTGGCCAGGTCAGTTCCTTGTGAATTTGCTAATCTCTGCCTAGTTGCTTTGATTTTGCATCTACTTTTTACTTGATTTCTTTCAAAATTTCGAGTCACGTGGTAATCTTTTTATTCTGATTCTTTCTTGAAATAGGCGGATAGGGATCCGACTCCGCTTCATCGTGGTGCCAAGTTGTTGATTAATTCTCAAGCTGAAGATGGAAGCTATCCTCAGCAGGTATCTTGACATGAACTAGTCATTGTAGCAATATGTACACGTCTCATTTGGCCATCATTGCTCATATATTGCTGAATTTTAGCTTGATTTTGTTTAATGATCGTTCAAATATTTTCTGCAGGAAATTACTGGGGTTTTCAAGAATAACTGCATGCTACACTATCCAACATACAAGAATGTTTTCCCGTTGTGGGCTCTGGCAGAATACCGTAAAAATGTTCCATTGCCCTCCAAGAAGCTTTGAATCAATCAAAGGATTTTGTAAAAGAGAAACATGTTTAGCTGTTCGTGTAGGGAAGCAGGAAAATTGTGAATGTTGAAACTGCACAGACGCCATATGCACATGCCATGTGGTTCTGGGGCTGGCGCAGGGCTTGTTTCAAGTCAGAATAAATATGCTCACGGAAGCAGCTTGTAAAAAGTTGAACCAACAAGTCAAGGTTCTCTTAATACCATGTATCCATTATATCAATAAAAAAAATTCAATCTTTCGGATCCTGTAAATTAGCATGGATAATCTTATCTGCCTAATATAACTGACCAGCAATAATAAAATCAAAGGCTGGCCTTGGATCTCTCCTGTAATCATCGCAGCCTCTAAAATAAAAATTCCTTCTAAGCTGTTATCTTAGTCACTTAACCAACTTCTATTTTTCTTTTCCATTGCTGCCTATGATGCATCCTGATCATCTTTGCTATTCCTGGCATTGCACACCAGCTTCATCGCTGTCCTGGCTATTGCATTCTCCATTCGTGCAAAACCAAGAAAGGCAAAAATATGTGATTCAAAACTTCTTACAATTGAAAATTCTGGAGAGGGTAGCAAGCATTTGAGAATTCTTGAGCATTGTACTAATGGTAATGGCTGCGCACGTAGCAATGCTTGCGCGCGCAACCACCTCATCATTAGTCCTCCTTATTCTTGCATTCGTGTTATCTACTGTGGTTACATCATTTGGCTCGCCGGATTCCGATGCCCTTTTGAAGTTCAAGGAACAGCTGGTGAACAATGAGGGTATTAGTAACTGGAATCTCTCGGTGAATCCATGCGAAAGGGAAAGATCAAATTGGGTTGGCGTGCTTTGTTTCAATGGAGGCATTTGGGGTTTGCAACTTGAACATATGGGGCTCGCTGGCAATATTGATCTGGATGCACTTGCTCCCTTGCCTTCCTTTCGAACGTTGAGCCTTATGGACAACAATTTTGATGGCCCGTTGCCTGATTTCAAGAAACTGGGGAAGTTAAAAGCACTGTATTTGTCAAACAACCGATTCTCTGGAGACATTCCTGACAAAGCATTCGAAGGAATGGGTTCATTAAAGCGACTGTTCTTAGCAAATAATCTGCTTACAGGCGAGATTCCTTCATCGCTTGCAACCTTGCCCAAGCTAACGGAATTGAAGCTTGATGGAAACCAGTTTGAAGGCCAGATACCCAATTTTCAACAGAAGGGCATGAAGACGGCAAATGTAGCCAACAATGAACTGGAGGGGCCAATCCCAGAATCCCTTAGCAGATTAACTCCAAACTCTTTTGCAGGTAATCGTTTTATCCAAGCGCAGATTACTTATTTAACTTGATGATCTCTATCTCTGACCTTTTTTTCAGCAGATTTTTCCTGAAAATTTCTCTTAACTAAATCATTTTCAGGAAACAAAGGGCTATGCGGACCGCCTCTAGGGCCGTGCATACCCTCTCCACCTTCTACCCCTGAAGCCCATGGGAAAAAATTCAGCATTCTATATATTGTAATCATTATACTGATTGTGCTGTTACTACTAGCAGCCATTGCTTTTGCTTTCCTTTTGTTTTCCCGAAATAAAAGACGAGCGCAAAGGAGAGCACCATCACCAGACAACTCCAACAGAATGATGTCTTCCTATTGTATAGATGCGCATCGTGAAATGCCAGAGACTAATTCGCGTTCAAGGAAAACTGATCCTGGAAAGCTGTCATTCCTGAAGGATGACATTGAGAAATTTGATTTGCAAGACTTGCTTACAGCCTCAGCAGAAGTTCTGGGGAGTGGGACATTTGGATCTTCATACAAAGCTGCCGTCGGTGGACAGCCTGTGGTTGTTAAGAGGTATCGGCATATGAACAACGTGGAGAGAGAAGAGTTTCATGAGCACATGAGAAGGATAGGGAGGTTGAAGCATCAAAACTTGCTTCCTCTGGCGGCTTATTATTATAGGAGGGATGAGAAGCTTTTGGTTACCGAGTTTGCCGAGAATGGTAGCCTGGCCAGTCACCTTCATGGTAAGCTCCTTTGAAATCAACTGTAGTTTTTCTGAAACCATCGAGTCTGTGTTCTTACAGCCACTGTACCTGTCTTCCACAGGAAATCATTCACTTGAAGAAGAGGGACTTGATTGGCATATCCGCTTGAAAATTGTCAAAGGAGTAGCCAGGGGTTTGGCTTTTCTCTACAATCAGCTTCCTATAATCGCTCCTCATGGACACCTGAAATCTTCCAATGTGCTCCTCGACGAGTCATTTGAGCCTCTCCTGACAGATTACGCTCTGAGACCTGTGATCAACCCTGAACATGCCCACATGTTCATGATGGCTTACAAGTCGCCTGAGTATGCACAACTTGGCCGGTCATCGAACAAGACAGATATATGGTGTTTTGGCATACTGATACTGGAAATTTTAACTGGCAAGTTTCCTGAGAACTATCTAACACCAGGTTACAATAGCGATGCGGACTTAGCAACTTGGGTTAATAACATGGTGAAGGAAAAGCGAACGAGTGAAGTGTTTGATAAGGAAATGCTGGGAACGAAAAATAGCAAAGGTGAAATGATAAAACTTCTGAAAATTGGATTGAGTTGCTGTGAAAACGAGTTCGAGAGGAGGCTTGACATTAAGGAAGTTATCGACAAGGTCGAGGAGTTGAAAGGAGATGATGATGAAGACTTTTACGGAAGTGAAGGGAATGCATGTAGTGTTAGAGGAAGCAATCAGGAAGGTTTTTCCTTCTCAATGGATCGATAATGAAGGAAAAGGCATGCAGATCAATATCACAAGGGCTGACAGGTTTCCTGAGATTTTCACACTGCGAAGAACACCATGAGTGGGATGACTGTTACGGGGACTAGCTTTCCTCTATCAACTGTAAAAAAAATGTTGCAAGTCAATAATGGGGTTTGGTTAGCTGATAGAATTTTATGCTTCAAAACGAAAGAATATTTTCCATTCAGTTCACTTTTGGCCAACCTCAGTGTTATCTCCCCACGTTAGAAGTAATAGGTATAGCTGATTTACAGAATCACAGTAAACCAGGTCCTGCCTACACAGCCACACTTGTGCATACACAGAAACCGTGGCATTGTTTTTTGTACTTGTACTCTCGACATTCAATTTGGCAATGCAGTTAATTTCTAGCTTCCTAAGCTGCTAGAACTCCCTTGCATGCCCTGGTCCTACTATCTATTCTCTCTCTTTTCTCAGCAAGTCCTGCAGTTTATGCTGCTGCCATGAGGTATCTTAGGCTTAAACTTTCCTCTCATCCTCAAGTTTGAACAGGGACTTATTGTTGGGGAAAAGATTCTATTGGGAAGCTCTACAATCACATGCTGTTAAGGTTCCTTTCCCTTTAAAGGCTTCAAATGGACAGTTAATATTGCAAGCTTTATAATTAATCAGATATAATTCTAGAAAAGACTTCTTCAAGAAGACATAAAAATGTCTCCATTTCGTTTACTGAGAGTTTTATGCCATCAGACTCATTCATACCCTTTGGAAACAAGAACCAGCAGATTTAAATAACTCACAGACTGCACCCTACAGTGCAGAAGGACTTCTGATCTAGCAGAAGATGGAAATACACACACACACACACTTGATATGGGTCTGACATGTGGATGAAAAATACCCTATGTTCTTGAATTGGGTACAACAAGGTTGACATAGAAGCTAATGTATCAACACTTAGCAAGAAAGGGAACGGAAAATATGTAATGGAAATGAGCCCACCTATCTATCTCATTCCCTTGATTTCTATGCAAATCACCATCTTGAGAAAGGGAACAGCAGTTACTAACAGTTGAGCCATTTATCTGTTTCAAGTTTTGAGAATTTTGAAGCGTTGCCTGCCAAGTGGGCTTCTGAAATTCTCTTTTTACCTCGTACTATTAGTTAAAAATCTGCACATTTTGAAAAGAATACAATGATACAGAGCCCATCAATATGTAAACTGTATCGAAAATCATTCTTTTTTTGGTAACGTTGTATGTGTATTGAAATGGTACAGCTTCATTCTTAGCCATCACTAAATATAGGTGACCATCTAAACAAGGAGAGAGAGAGAGATAGAGAGAGAGAGAGGGAGGGAGGATGAAGGGTGCCATTTCTGCTGGTAACAACACACCGTGAGGCTTGCATCCAATTGACATTTCCCAACAGAAAGCACATATAACTCTTTGACCACAAGGCATCATAACAAATTGTTGTCTCCAGAGTGATAAAAGAGAGGTTTTCTAGGCCTCTCAGGTGGTCTTTTGTAAATGACGGTATGGATTGCTCTCCACTTTTGTGAATAGATTTTTCCTGTCCTCTTTTCATGCGTGCTGAGAACAATACAGACAATGTGGCTTTCGAAGGGACATGGGAGCAGGAAGAGAGAAGGAAATGGGTTGGTGGCAGTCGCAGTAGACAAGGACAAAGGGAGCCAAAATGCATTGAAATGGGCTATGGAAAATCTTCTATCCAAAGGCCAAACTGTTGTTCTAATCCATGTTTTTAGCAAATCATCATCATCATCATTTGTTACTGGTAACTTCTTTTCTCCCTGATTTATTATCTGCAATAATAACAGATTATTATTATTACGATACTGCAAACTACGTGCCCTACATTGTAAAAGAGGTTGCTCAACTTTCATTCAAGGTCTTGCATCTCCTTTGATCACTCGAGTGAATTTTCAAATTCCAGGTTTCATGTTCTAATCTTTTCTTTCCACATGTTGCTTTTTCTTGCTTCACAACCAGGCCACGGAGCAGCTGGTGATTATTTTTCACCAGGGAAGCAGCATCTTGAGAAGATGGCCAAGGATCTCTTCCTTGCATTTCGATGCTATTGTACCCGGAAAGATGTAATTTTTGAGCCCTGCCACTGGCACACCTCCTTTCAACAATAAAAACCATGCATCTTTTGGCACACTGCATGGAAAATGTCTATAGGATGAGAAGAAAAAATGGAACTTCAAAAAATCTGCAGGCATTTCTTAAAAATATGCAACCCAGATGATGGAAGAGAACCCTCATTTGCGAATTCTCATGTCATGCAAGTAGATGCATAAACGTACCTTGGTTTTCTCCTTTCCTTTTCATCATGCAGATTTTTCTCTTGCATCAGGTGCATTGCCTAGATGTAGCACTTGAAAGCACTGATATAGCAAAAGCAATTACAGAATATGTTGCCCATGCTGCAATCGAGACTTTGGTTCTCGGCACCCCGTCAAGGAGTGGATTTATGAGGTATGTTGGCATCCCCAGCCCCCTCCTAACTTGGCAACTCTACTGGCTAATCAGGGTACACCATTTGGTATTGCGGTTCTGGTTCTTTCCAAAGTGAATTTTGATTTAGGCCTTTTCAGTTTTTCTTAATGGTTTTGAGATCCTCGTATCAAAACCATTAAAAAAAAATCTGGAAGAACATCAATTACCAAAAGCATTTTACAAAAAAAAACATTTTCAACCGCGTTCACAACCACAATAAAAGCAAAGCAAGCCACTGATAAGCCATTCTTTTCTCCTATGCAAGTGACAAGTTCTCACATTTGTCAACGTTCAGAACACTAGCAGCACTTTTATACATTCCCAACTCTGAAATTTGATTGGAAATCTTTGTTAAGTAAAATATTGAACAGTCTGGAATTGGATGGATTTCTGTACGATGGAAACATAATCAACAGCAACAAGCACAAGAGAGAGATGACAATTGACAAATGAGCTCCATTTTCTCGCAGATATTTACGTGCATTCAGTGACTACAGATTCTCTTAACTCCAATGTTTTTGCTAAACAGAAAATTCAAGGCAGATGTCCCAAGTACTGTGTCAAGAGGGGCACCGGATTTCTGTACTGTGTATGCAGTCTCAAAAGGAAAGGTCTCTTCCATGAGAAATGCTTCTCGTGCCGCCCCATTTGTCTCCCCATTGCTAGATCAAATAAAAAACCAACAGAATGAAAACAGTGCAGGGGATGTCTCTCATGAAGCACAATACAAAACTAGTTGGAGTATAAAAGGCTTGTACTCTCAATTATATTGTGTTTTCCATTATATATTGTTTCAGTCCTAGTCCAAAATCCAATTTATGGTCTTTTGCTGGCAGAGAGGACGGCATCAGCCAACCTTCACATCTCAGTTGATGAAAACTTCAGGTGAGGGGTGCATCAAATCATTTTAAGAAATTGGGGGATGAGGGTGAGCCTAGTATAATATAATATGACGTGCATATAATCAGCAAATATCTTAGAAGAGAGTGATAGACTGGGATGTCTTGAAATAATTTCTTGGTTTTGGCTGCTGTAGCTTGCCTATGATTTAATTTGTCCAAGGACTGATCTCAATACAATTATGGGTAACAACAGGTCACCATTTGGAGCAGGAAGATATGGTCATAGTGTAAGATCAATCGGAGATTTAATGTCAGAATCTGACATATCATTTGTCAGCTCAAACAGGCCAAGCACTGACCGCATGTCTTCTACAACCTATGATTTCATGGATTCTGGACTAACCCAACGGCTCTCAACTAGTTCAGCAACTAGCTTTGCATCTATACATTCAGGTCCAAAGTTCACTGGCCCCAATTCCCAGCAGGGATTTTCATCATTTTCACATGATAGTGGAGGAACGTCATTTTCCGGTTCAACACAAAGTGTGGTAAGGAATTGACCACTTTGACAGAAGCGTGATTTGGTAAATAATCATCACTAACCATCAAACACTGCAAACATTTAAGGAAACAAAGGATGTTTATCCTAGAGTTATTGTTTGATCAACTATGACAGATTGAGGAACGTCTTATGATGGCTTATAGCATAATTACACGTCTTTACATGATTGAAAACAGCAACATCATGTTCCAATTTCCTTATTGTCTTTCACGTGTTGTTTTAACTTTAAAAGTCAAGAAGATTGCAGTGTGATCACGAGCACAGATGCAAGATCTAGATGATTTCTGTTTATCTTAATTGTAAACACATAGGATGAAATGGAATCTGAGATGAGGAGGCTAAAACTGGAGCTGAAGCAAACAATGGAAATGTACAGTGAAGCATGTAGAGAAGCGCTTACAGCAAAACAAAAGGTACAGGGAAGTCATGTTTTCCATGTTCACTTGTAAGATTCCCAGTAGGTTCTAAAATCACACGCATGTAGGCAACGGAGCTGAATCGCTGGAGAATAGAAGAAGAACGAAGAATGGAAGAGTCAAGATTTTCCGAGGAGGCTGCACTATCAATTATAGAACACGAGAAAGCCAGGTGCAGAGAAGCCATAGAAGCTGCTGAAGCAGCTAAGAGGAAAGCAGAAATAGAAGCACAAAGGAGAGTCAACATTGAGAAAGCCCTCATAGAAGCTTCACAGACGAAAAAATCAAAGGATAATTTATCCTATAATGATATCAGATACAGGAGATACTCAATTGAGGAGATTGAAGAAGCAACACAATACTTTTCGGAATCAAAGAAGATCGGGGAAGGAGGTTATGGTCCAGTCTACAAGTGTTATCTTGATCATACACCAGTTGCAGTCAAGGTTTTACGTCCTGATGCAGCCCAAGGAAGGTCACAATTTCAAAGAGAGGTGAGGAACCAAGAAAAACTGGTTAAAAATGCTACTGTCTACTGAGTTCGTGCTAGGTAATGCGGTTGAAAGTTCTTCCTGTGTGAAAAAGCATGAATGTGATGCCTTTTTTTTTGGTTTTGACATTCTTATATCAAAACCATTTAAAGGCATCTAAATCTTTAAAAAAAGGATCAAATCCCACACAAACTTTGAAAAGCACCCGAACCACAATACAATATGGTGCCTGAGAAAAAAAACTATAAATAAGAACATCATTCTCAAACTCTAGGGTAAGAAAGTGTTGAATCGAAGTTATGGAGGTGTGGTTCTTTTAAGACAAGACAAGGATCATTTTGTGAAAAATCTAACCTGTACCTTTCAGGTTGAAGTGCTTAGCTTAATACGGCATCCAAACATGGTGTTGCTTATTGGAGCCTGCCCAGAGTATGGCATTCTAGTCTATGAACACTTGGCAAAAGGAAGCTTAGAAGATTGTCTTTTCAAGAGAGGAAATGCCCCAGCTCTTTCTTGGCAAATCAGGTTCCGAATTGCAGCCGAGATAGCCACAGGTCTACTCTTTCTCCATCAGACCAAGCCAGAGCCACTAGTGCACCGTGACCTCAAGCCAGGAAACATTTTGCTAGACAACAACTACACCAGTAAGATTGGGGATGTTGGATTGGCCAGGCTTGTTCCTGCCGCAGCTGAGAATGTAACGCAGTACCACATGACATCAGCTGCTGGAACTTTCTGCTATATTGATCCAGAGTACCAACAAACTGGAATGCTTGGTGTGAAATCTGATGTATATTCCTTGGGGATCATGCTTCTGCAAATAATAACAGCCAGGCCACCAATGGGGTTGACTCACATTGTTGAACAAGCTATTGAAAATGGGACATTCAAAGAAGTTCTAGACCCAGATGTGCCTGATTGGCCAGTTGAAGAGGCTTTAAGTTATGCAAAGCTTGCACTCCAATGTGCAGAACTGAGACGGAAAGACAGGCCAGATCTTGGCACGGACGTCTTGCCAAAGTTCAACAAACTGAGAGATTTTGCTGAAGAAAAGATGAACTACCTCTATTTTGCTGACAGTTTCGGCCCTTTTACCAACCACAGCCAGGCTTCAATAACTCCACCCCTCAGCCAAACTTCAATGACTCCCACCAACCTCAGTCAAGCTTCAATAACTAAGGTATAACTCCCAGAAAGTTAACCCAGGCAAAGCTCCTGAAGAATAGATAAAAAAAAAGAGGAATATTACATAAAAAATCCAAGGCATGGCATTGAATAAAAGCCACGACAAGAATTCACATAAGCACTGTTTTGTAGAAGCAGGCATATAAATTTTCCATTTTCCCAAGTAAACAGGGGTGGATAGATTTTGTTCTAACTATTGTCGATAAGAATTCTGCAGGAAGTGACGAGTGATTTTGTAGTTGAAAACCCATGAAGCCCAAGAGCCAGCCAACCACTCCATGGCAAACAAAAGCAGAAGCAGGTACTAAAAATTAGGAAACATGATGGTTATACTATTACATAGAAATTCAAGTCATCTTATAATTAACTTGTTTAAAACTTTCTAGTCACAGAACCGCCGCCAGAAAGCTAAAAGAAGGCCAATGGTAGTTTTCTTGCAGCAACATTTTTTTCCCGGAGAATCCATCCAGCAAGGCATTTCTAGCCCGTGATAGCATAAACATGAAGCTGGGGAATTTGCATTGCTTTTGGTTTTCAATGGACATGTACTTACATACTCAATTTTGTAAACTCGTGCAGACATGAAAAGAACATGTTCAAATGTATCAAATAAACACCAGAAAAATGTATCAAATGTATTTTGTAAACCCAATCTGAAGCCAACCATATTGGGTTTTGTGAACTTGGCCACCACAAAAAATAGATGATGTGAAGAATGCTTTCAAAGGAGGTGATAAAATTAATGAATGAATCTTATTGCCTTTCATTTGTTAACTGTTCTTCTCTTTTTTTACTCTTTCATGGTCATGGAGATCAACTTGATCATGAATTTAGATGTTGCATTTCAGAGGTATATGGCACTGCCACACGAGGGCGTTGACAAGAGCACTAAAAGAAGGCATAATCCAGGCAAGAAAAACATGCACACTGCCATGCCGAAACCCTCGAGAACAAAATAACCGAAATGGAATTGACAACCTTTCTTCTCCTCCATCTTGATCACTTATTTTGTAAAACATTTCTTTAATTATTTCCTTTATTTTCATTAATCTATCTATAATTTAGTGCTTCCTTTGGTTTCAAGTAAATTATTAAATTAAAGATGATTAAGAAATTATTTAATTGCTTTTATCCACTAGGACTAAGTGATCGATTAACTAACACAAGTTATAATTAAACCAAATAAAGTAATTAGTTTTATTTTCTTGGGAAAATCTAAAAAAATAGGTAGTTTCAATTTTATTTTCAAATCAAACTTTAGAAAACTTTAAACCAGTCTTCTCGTCCTCAATAATAAGGAATATAAATCTTATCTACAAAAGATTTTATATCAAATTATACTATCTCATATATATTTTTAAAATAACATTATTTTTTAGGGTTGCTAACCTTTTCTTTTAAATAATTCTAACAGAAGGTATCAGACCTGATGGGGGATGAAGTTGATATAAGAACTTGTTTGAAGGTAAGAATCATACTAATCCAATAGTTGGGGAACATGTTTGAAGTTTGCCCTCTTTATTTTTGAACAACAACAGTTAACTCCCTCTCATTCCAATCAAAACGACGTAGCAATAACTTGCTTTCTCTCGGTGGTCAGGGTTTTAGAGTTTTAGCTAAAGCAGGTTGAGAGCCTAGGGTTTTAGTTTTCGATGCAGCATCACTGCCCAGTTCAGCTATGACTACCAAATCCCTTTCAATTTCTCTGGATTTCCCATTCCCATCTCCAAAAGTTCACCCTCTTCCCAAATTCCACCCCAAAATCCAGTTCCCTTGTAAATTCCCTCTCTTTTCTCTCCCACAAAGAATCCAATTCCTTAGAAACCAATGCCCCCCCAAATGCCAAAACCCCAGCGACAGCAATAACCCGGTACCATACACTATTCAACAAGAAGCCCACTTTACAGAAACCCGAGAAGCCATTTCTCAGTTTCTTCAAGAATTCGGAATCTCCGCAGAGGAATCCAATTCCATTGCTTTGAATTCTCCAAAATATGCTAAAATGCTGGTTGATAGTGTGAAGGATTTGGAAGAGTGGACTTCGTGGAAAAGTGGCGGGGATGGAAATGAATTTGCAATCTTGGGCTTTAAAGAGAAGGTAGCTTATATGGCAAAAGAGAAAGGTGATAACGGTAAAGTTGCTTTCTTGGAGAGTCTTGGATTAAGCTTGTCTTCTTCCATGAATGCTGCTCGTTACCTCCATGGAGAGTCACTTCCTAACCTTATTCACAAGGTAAAGTTTCAAACTTTATGCTTTTTTTGTTTACTCTTTTTGAGTTAGTTGATAGTAAAGTTGGTCACTTCATGTAGCATGGATACACTATTGAACAGTCTTGTATCTTGGTGAATTAGAAAAGTGCAGTTGATTTGAATAGCAATTTTGTTTTTTTTACGTGAAAATGAATCAAACAGCAAAGTGACTTATAATTCCTTTGAACTTTAAAATCCCCCCTTCTTTGTTCTAAATGTATCCACAATCTACAAACTGTGGTTGATTAGATTATTCGAATAAAGATTTGCTGATAGAACTACGAAGCTTCCGTTGATATTGCTGTAATAGTCCAGTCGGTGCTTGTTAAGCATTCCAAAGGCTAATTGGCTAGTGAAAAACTATGTAAGTAACTGACTTCTTAAAGATAAGTCGAATTAGTTATCTAGGCCTTGCTTTCCTACTGTTACTGTTATGTTTCCCTATCATTGTACTGTGGCACCATGTGTCTTCATTCCAAAGATTGTGCTAGTTAGAGAAGAATTTCATTGAATTAGTTGATCCTTTTCTTTTTCATAGGAAAAGCTCCTTGCTTTTATTTACATGCGGGTAAATATTTCTTTCTATTCATGCTTGAGAATTGTTGCTTATTTTTTATTTGGCTTTTAGGTTAAGTATATGAAGGAAATATTATTTCCTAACAATGATGATAAAAGGCTTGTTGGAAAATATGCTCGGTGTATGATGATGAACTTATCAATACCTATTGATGAAGACTTACAGAAGACCTTGTCACTCTTTGAAAAGGTCAGGGTGGTTCTCTCTTTATTTAGAATTCGTATCATGAAAAACCTGCCTTGTGCTATAAAATTTTGGTTGAAAGAGTATTCCTTCATTTCCTTGGAGGGGTCTGTGTGTGTGGTGGGGAGAGGGGGGGAATTCATGCATCACATTACTTCTTGAGCTGTAGCCCAAGGATTTAAAAAAAAAAAAAAAAACTGAGAGAGAGGAATTGATGAGCTTAGCTGGGCATTGTTTTTCATTGGTTTCAGATTGTAAGATAAGTTTTCTGTCCTATGATGTAGGTTGAAGCAAGGCGTGGAGGTTTAGATATGTTGGGTTATTCAGATGTCACTTTTCGATATCTAGTTGAATCGTTTCCACGTATTCTTTTGTTGCCAATAGACTCGCACTTGAAGCCCATGATGGAATTTCTTGAAAGTATTGGAGTCCCAAAGGAGCGTATGAGAGAGATATTCCTACTATTTCCACCTGTTATAATTTGTGACATTACAGGTATTAATAAAAAAGTTCAGGCTCTCAAGAAGGTAACTTTTCATGTGTGAAACAGAGTACACCATCTTTCTTGTGTTATTTGTTTTATTTTGTTCACTGCCAAAAAAAAATAGCTTCATTAGATGGATTTATGATATCACCTTGTTTATATCTTGCCTTTCTGTGATATAAGAGAATCTTTTCATCCATTGGTTTCAGGTTGGGGCAGTTGATAAAGATTTTGGTAAAATGCTTCTAAAATATCCATGGATTCTTTCGACAGCAATCCAGGAAAATTACAAAGAGGTCGTTTCTTTCTTTCATATGGAGAAGGTAATATTGCACAAGGTCATACTTACTGATACTGAACATTGAAGTTTGTTGCTGTTTCTTGTGTGATTTTTGCATAAAACCCTGCTTACTTGCCGATGCTGAATTCATACATTGGGAAATATCATTCTAGATAAGTCTGTATAATTGCTTCTTGTAAGAGTATCAAAGAAAATTGAAGGTCAAGGTTGTCTTAGCAAAGAAAAATATAGAAAATACAGGGTGCACCGTGTAATTTGTTATTAACTTCTTCTAAGTAACTTCATCTAAGTTAAGTGAAGGAAACAATCAATGATTTCCAAACTAATTTAGATCAGTGTAACTAAACTCCTATTGAGTTATAGGTTTTGCTAGACATCTTTCATTCTTGTGCCTCACTACCTTTATAAAATATGATCATTCAATAACACTTGTCCACTCATGCTTGATGTGTGTATATGTATCTACTTATGTGAACACATATATGCTCCCTCATCAACTCCACTGAAGACCTTTCTCCCTTTTTTTTTCCTTCCAGTTTTTTAAATAGTTGATGGTCTGTTATTACTGACATCAGGTAGACAAATCAAGTGTTGACACGGCAATAAGAAGCTGGCCTCACATATTGGGTTGTTCAACTAGCAAGCTTAAGGTGATGGTGGAACAGTTTGCTGAGTTGGGTGTTAGAAACAAGAAATTGGGTCAGGTTATTTCCAAGAGTCCTCAATTACTACTAAGAAAACCCCAGGAGTTTATAAAGGTATGCAATTACTAATTTCTATCCCTGTTTAACATGAAGAAACACATTTGGCAATCAACAATGTTATTGTGCTAGAGGACAAAATCAACAAGATGTGTGGAGTTGACAACCACAAAACTACTATGTAGATTAATGCCTTCTTGGAAATCCTGCAAAGAAGTTGGCTGATGCTGCTGCATCCCAGTTTTAAGATAATATAATGCTTTATGGAGGAATAAGTAGCCCTCAAGGCCAATTATGTCTTGTGTCAATAGTATGCTTGACGTCATATTAGGGGTGGGGAATATCAATGGTTTGACTCAACTATCAAAGAGGAGACAAATAGAACATAATGGATAGAAAGCATGACTGGATAATCAACTATTCTCTGTGAAACAATTGGCTTTCATTCTTCAGTTTTGCTAAAGGATTTAGCTCTTGATTTATTTTTTGTATATTTTAGGATAGCCAAGGAGCCTGGTTCAAGCTCCAGTTTCAAATGAGCAAATTAGCTGCACTGCTAATTAGCCTGTGAGATTTAGCAACATGTTTATTGAAATCTTATAATTTTGAACTATTGTAACCAAACACAGTAACATGCCATAGAATCCAAGTGCTTCTTAGGTTTCCCTGTGATATAGCATGGTCCCTAATTTTTTGAACGTGGATGAAAAGTAAAACAATGCCTCCAATACTTTTTTATCTGGCAGCTGGGAGGAAACATTCATGGTATAAAATGCATTGTTCTGTATGCATTTTTCTTTCTTGAATATAACAAAATGCTAACAATATAATGAACAGGTGGTTTTGTTTTTGGAAGATCTCAGATTTGATCGTGAAACTGTGGGGCAGGTAGCCAGTCGCTGTCCTGAGATTTTTGCTGCTGGCATTGAGAAAACTCTAAAGAAGAAGATTGAATTCCTAGATCGAATTGGTGTTTCTAAAGACCATCTTCCTCGTGTTATTAAAAAATACCCTGAGCTTCTTGTCTCTGATGTCAACAGAACTATACTTCCTCGGTATGCCTCTGTCCTGATATATTCTCTTACATTGTCACGTCTTCCTCAGGTTGCTTTCTGAGGGCCTGTGTCACATTTGTTCATCCATCCAGAGATTGTCTAGTTTACATATCAATTATTCAGTCCTAGGCTCCTTATAGATAGGCCATTCCAATGCTGAAGTTCGGGGGCTGGATCCAAATATTTTTTATTGCTATGTATTACTCAGAATTTCACTCCATAAGCCATGTCAAAGCTCTCTGGAACTATGTTTTTTACAAATTGGACTGTGTGGTGGCAGGATGAAATACTTAAAGGATGTGGGACTGTCAAAGAAGGATATCGCTTTCATGGTCCGCAGGTTCTCTCCTTTACTAGGGTACAGCATAGATGAGGTTTTGAGACCAAAGTATGAATTCCTTGTGAACACCATGAAAAAACCGGTGGAAGACGTGGTGGGTTACCCGCGGTATTTTAGTTACTCATTGGAGAAGAAGATAATGCCCAGATTTTGGGTGCTGAAGGGAAGGAATATTGAATGTAGCTTAAAAGATATGCTTGCCAAAAATGATGAGGAATTCGCTGCTGATTTTATGGATTGTTGAGGGATGCTTGTTCCCCCTTCCCCGCATCACTAAACTGTAAAGTAGTGTTGTATCATAATAGTTGTTTCTCTGTAAATAGCACACCACAGTAAATGAAGCAAAGGTTTTATCCCTGTTAGCTTTTGCCAAGTAACTGATACCGGTAGTGCTTGTTTTACTTTGTTCCAACAAGTAATCACGTAGCGGCTCTAGATTCTGTTGACTACTTAACCCTACTGGCCTGCCTGCTTGATTCTAGAGTTTTGCTTTTCAGTAGTTTGATGAAAGACCTTTCTTCTGTGAAGGCATTTCTCATCCCTGCTGGTCGGGTTTTAGCCTGTACAATCTTTAGTGGCCGTTCTAAAACCGTTTCCTATATAGAAGTAATGATTTTTCGGGAAAAAATTACAAGGTTTCTACATTTTTTTATAATGCAATGAAAAATAATATTTTTGTACAAAATAAATCAAGCACAAGTAGCAGTTCACTTCCCCCCCTTATAATCCTGTTCTCTTATAAACTGATGGTCTAAAAATTCAAAATAAAATAAAATATTCAGATGACCTCATGAAGAAAATGTTGTATTTTTTTTTTTTGAAGTAGTTATACCTTTTGATAACCTCTCCCATATTCTTTAGATGGGCTTAATACGGGCCATGTTTTGAACTTAAGGCACAACTCCAAAAAAATACTAGCATATATTAGAGCCCCTTTCCGTTAAAAACCGTTTTCCCTCCCTCGCTCCGAACTCTCTTTGGTTTTGGGGAGATTTAGAGGTCAGTCGGGCCATTTCCGTTTCTGTTTTCAGTCTTTGAATCTTAAATTATTGTTCTAATTTTCTTGTTTTTTTCTCATAATTGATCTCTTTGTTTTGCATCTTGTTAATGGTTGCTATTACAAATATCAACTATCAAGGTCTTGACTGTGCGTGTATTTTTATAGTGAAAAAGCAGAATTTAGTCACACATGCAGCATTTTGGAAACAGGGTTTGATCAATTATTACCATTAAATGATTGTTCAATCATTATTTCTTGTGTTTTGATCTTGAGCAGGAAGGGATTAATTTGAAAGGGGCACTGTATGATTGTTGAGTTATTTAAAAATGGGGTCTGTCGTTAGTCAAGCTGCTAATGGAATTGGTGGTGTTGTTGGAAATGCTTTTGCAGTTCCCATCAAGACTCTATTTGGCGTTTCATGCGAGTATGTATTAATACAGTAATCCTCTTAATGATTTTGTTCTATGTTTCAAAAGTTCGATGATTATGTTCCAGATGATGCTGCATGCATCATGGCATTTCCTGGTTTGAATCTACAGGGATGTTTGTTCAGGACCATGGGACTTAATTTGTTTCATCGAACACTTATGCGTCTCCGATCTGTTGAAACTGCTGATGATATTTGCCCTCTCCTACCTGAGTAATCTTTTGTTTTCCTCTGTTTTATCATAGATACAAATCATCAACATAAAGTGAATGATTTCATGCCTTGTCTTTATGGCTTGCAGCTTTGATGTTCTTCTACCTCCTGTTCAAGGTTGGGATTTGCCAATGCATAGGAAAAAGCCTTTGCAAGATGTGCTGGGCTGGATGTGAGGCATACTGGTTTGCTTTGGAAGATGTAACCTGTTTCTTATGGCACAAGTTGAAGAACACAAAGCGGGTGAATAGACGCCGGCGATTCCGAGACATCGAGGCAGGCTACACTTCAAGTTCGGAGAGTGATTCTTCAGAAGATTATCATCATTTGGGTAGAAAAAACAAGTCAGGAATGGAAAGAAGAAGAACCCGCTCGCGTTCGTGGAGGTCTCTCCATCCTTCAAGCAGGTTTGGCAGTCGAAATAACCACCACCGGCACCATGTTAGGTTGAAGACTAGGGAAATCTCTGTTCATGTCAAGGGTGGATCGCGAAGACCAAGGAATTCAAGACAGCTTCAATTAAGATCAAGAAATCCTCGAAGAAACATGGGAATGTTCAAAAGAAGGCGACTTGGATGATTATATTAATGAAACTTTCACTAGATAATGGTGTTGCTGAAAGTTTGTTCCAGAGATTATCATCAGAACAGATATTATTGGAATCGAACATATGAATTTGTTAATGTAGATGCTAAAACCGACTTCAAAAACTTTCAAAATGGCCATAAATCATAGAGTAGGTGCAAGCTGAAGAGTAACTATACTGTATTTATGTCCTATTACTTTCTTGATTTTCCTCCATTTCATCCTGAAAAACTTCCTTTCTTTGAGAGCTACCCTCTCTGGTAATTAAACATATACGACCTTCTTGTTTTCACTTGCTAAATTTTATGAACAGGACACAATTGAGAGTAATCATATCTTGAACAGGGACATAGATGCTACTCGAGCTTTGCTGCTGCTTTTTTCATACGCCCAAACAGGCATTTCAACCTGTAATCCAATAAGCATATTGGCACCTCCAAGGATTTTCTCCATGGGTATCGATTATGAGAAAATTTGCTACAGCATATCTTTTTTCTTAACATAATTTTAGTATCAAATCCTTCATAAAACGAACCAAAATAAACAAGTTGCCACTACCAAAAACAATCAGATCACCTAGTTGATATAGCAATCCTTGATCTAATGAGGTATTTTGTCTGCGTGATTTCCTGGCTATACACAATTACTCGAGCATTTTACTTGAAACAAAACATCAAAATTCATAGATATGAATGGCATTGTTTGCCCATGCATGCAACTTAATATCTCATTTACTGGAAGAAAACATGCCCATACAAAGGTCAAACAAAGGAACCTTCTTTACAATAACAGCACATATTCATGTATCACATAGGAGCCTTCTTTACAATAACGGCACGTATCTATGTATCACACAGTTCATCATTTCGATAAAATGTTAACCGCCACCAAATCTTTCGGTCAACCCATAAAAAATCCTGCAAAGTGTCTGCTACCCTTCAACGTCTCAATGTCCACGCACCTGCATTAGCATCTAATAAGAATCCCAGAAATAATGATTAATTTCTTCATCAGATGCATTGGCAGCGGAATGTGCAATAGTGGCTTCCAAACTGAGAGATGATGTCTACAAGACCTCCATAACCTCCAACTGCAGTCACCTGAAAGGGCAATGGGATCAAGGGCATGAGAAGCATAGTGACAAGTATTAGGTGTATGGAAAGGGGAATAAATTGAAAAAATGAATGGGTAAAAAATAGGAAAATACCCCTGATGGGTGTACAGAAACAGAGAATGCTGATTGAGGAGCAGATGGTATTTGAGAAAGAACTGCCCCATTTATGTCAAAACGACTCATTACAGGTTCTGCTCCGACAGCTAGAATCTGAGATGGTGATACAATGATTATTAGTGTCTCGGAAAAGATGATATGAATTGAAGAGTGAAAAAAATTAAATATTAATGTGAGATTTTTAATTTTCAGAGAGAATGTGAAAGATACTACACTATCAGACAAGTGCAATGAGACACTGTTCACCAGCAAGGAAGTTCATCGTGGATTTTCTTACAGGGTGAGTTCAATGAGATTGGAGAACAACAGATAGTGATGTTGGAAAAAAAAATAGGGAGCAGATAAACCAACGGAAAAAAAAGCAGAGAACAGAAAAGTACCCCACACAAATGAAAGTCAACACTTTTTTTAGGGTAATCAAAAATTATTTTATTGATGGTAAAAAGTTAAGAGTAGCAATCAACAACAAATGCTTTTGGATGCCTTGTGGAGACTCATGACTAGAAAAGGGGGACTTATACAGAAAGCTTAAACACTAGTTTTGGGGACCCAGAAAAATTGTCCACTGATACAAAAAATTCGCAGCCATCACCGGCAACTACTGTTGATGACAGCTATATTCTATATGACACCCCACCCTTCCCGAAGAAAGAAAAAAAAACATTACTTAAAGTGAAAGGACTTGTTTTATGACAGTCCCAAACACCTTGGCAATCCACAATCGTAACTTATGAGATAATTTATATGCAAAAAGTGTTGCAGTCCTATGTCCTTTGCCTCCCATTAATAATGTTCAAAGCCTGATCAAACTACAACAAGTATATGAATTTCAGCTATAGTGGTAAGAGCTTTATACTCTTAAACTTTCAAAAAAATAATTCACTTACTTGATTGTCACTAAATATTACATCCTGTATGGATGCACGAGTATACATCCTTGAAACACATTCAGAAGCAGAGAGATTCCAGACTGATAAACTTCGACCACTGCCACAAGCCTGAGGCAGAAGACTTGATCAAATGGAGTCACGACATAAGCTGCATAACCACAACGGCAAACTATTCCCGACACTTGAAAAGAATAACCAATGGCATGTTCACTTTCCCAACACTTGAAAAGAATAATAAATAGCATGTTCACATATCAAGCATTTGATTTACATAGCTATGGCACTTCCACTTAAAAAGCATGTTGTTGTAAATTATTTATGTCAGCATGCAAGAAAGTAAGTGGCTTCTATTCACTTCAAAACACATGCTTGTCATTAATACTTTTGTCAGCACACACCAAAGTCCATTCTATAAACCTCAAAAATAAAAATAACTACAAAGTAGGGAGTCTAAAAAAAAAAGCAGTAGTGGCATCTTGATTGCATGAACTCACTTACCAACCAGCTCTCACTTGCATCAAGAGCAATGCAGCTGACAGATGATGATAATACTTTGAACTTTTCATCCTTCAGTGAATCAATTACCCGGATACACTTTCCACTTCTGCAATCTGAATAAAACCTCATTAAGTCATAGCACTAAGAACAATCACTAATAGCTACATTATAGAAAAGTTGTGCAAACAAAAATATGTTAGAAGTGATAATGTGACCTGACTCACTGTGGATGATGGTTCCAAAGTAATAATTCTAGAAGTAACTTTAGATGATCAAGTAGATATCCACTTTATTCATAATTATTTTATATGATATTAGTTACTCAGATGGAAAGATCATCTGTTAAGTTCAATGAAGGCCATCGCTTTTTTAATCCCCCTGCCCCAAAAAGGAAAAGGCAAGGTTGACAAAGTTGCAGATAACATTAAAGGAAATGGCATGAAAGTCGACAACATATGCATATTGTCATGTGTAAACTCTGTGGCTGAAATCATTAACAATCAATTACTGCATTTTACCCCAAAGTCTTGCAGAACCATCCTCTGAACCAGTTATGATCTGAAAGACATACAAGATAAAACAAATAAATATAGTAATCACACACTGATTCTGCAACCCAAAATACAGCAGCCATTGTTGTTGTTCATGAATCCTCTACAAATAAGTTAAAAAAAGAGAGGAGGGACCAGTAAATATGAATGGATCAAACCCATAATTTAGCCCCAAAAATAGTGTTTTGGAAGCATGGTTATTTAGCTGCCACTCATAGTGGACATGTATGATTTCTCTGCTTTAAATTTAGTCTCTGCGATAAATTTAGGAAAAATTAGGAATACAGATTATTGCAGACAAAAAAGGATGGAAAAGGATCTATTTCTACAGGTAAAACAACATTTTCATAACTTTTTTTCCTTTTCTTTTCTGCAAATTATTATTGTAGCATGCATTAAACTACATGGCTAGAAAGTAGCTGGTGTATCAATTTTCCCACAATAGTTTGTTAACTCCTCTACTTCCACGAAGCTAAGAGCATGATGATCTACATGGAGCCTTGAAATTCAGTAACATAGTTAATCCACGATATGTGAGTGCTGAACTCTTGATACATGCATAGAATGATCCTAAGATGATGCATATATATAACATCTTGTGAAATATGAAATTGCTTTTAAATGATATCTAGACATGCTCACACACATAACCCGCTAGTAGAACATCCAAATTGAAATAATTTACATGAAATTTGAAGCAAAAAAATTCTGATGACCACCAAATAAAGGAGGCATGACCTGATTAGCGGAGTTACAAGCAACAATACAATGCAAGTAGTCCAAGTGTCCCTTAAAACACATTTTGATCTTACAAGTTTCCTGAGAAGATCCACAAACAATCATTCCATTGTTAGTGCCAATTTGAGAACAAATCAAACATAGGAAGTTATCTAGAATGAAATGCAATTCAAAAACATTTCAAAAATGGAATATGAGAGGTCCATTCACCTTGAACAAATACATACCACATCCCACCAATATGCACAGGAATCACCAGCAGCTGAGAAAATGGAACCCCCCTGGAGCAGAAGATAATGTTAATATACAAACATAAGCAAATAATTACTTGCAAACATATGAAAGGAAGCTGAACACAAATGGAGGAAGGAAGTCGTTTATGGAGAGAACATCTCAAACCTGGGTATCCACTGCAATGGCATTGTTTTCTGGAATTGGGGACAGAGAGCCCCAAGGACCCCTGATAGAAAGGAGCAAGACATGATATGAATATTAAGAAAGTGCTTAGGGGCTAGGGCAAACATATTCTTCATACAATAGATGATGATTCACAATTTTATCAGAAATAACAAAGGTGTGAGTCTCAGATGGGCATGGGTGTCATGCCAGACAACAGGTTAATTCTACAAATTCATGCTAGTGCTCTTAAGAAAATTTGCATATTCCACGTCTAAAAAGTAGAAGTGATGTGGGAGGTCTCATTAAAATAAAATTAATTTCATTTCATAAGTTATGGTTTCTTTATGAAACCTAAACCTCTTTATTTAAGTTCCACTCCACTTCTCTTATAGTTTGAGCCATTGAATTACTGACCTTGGTTGTTAGCTGTTGTTTTATCTTCTCAAGTGAAGTCAAGAAAGCATTTATAATCTCAACAAATGACATTAATAATGAGGGGACAAATGGGTCGAAATCCTCCTAGTATACGAACAATAAAAAACAAAAAAACTAAGCAAAGATGCACAATAGCAAATCTCATGATATTGGTGATCACTCACTTGTGCTGGGGATTCACCAGATCAACTATTGGCTTTATGTGATTTCCTGACAAAATATTGAACATGAACAATTAGAAATGGATATAATTCTATCACATATATTACACACATATTGAGAGAAAAACTCCACAAATCAAGGAATGGAGCTACTGGAGCAAAAAAATGTATAGTTAAAACTGGCTTTGTGATGCTCTTGATGTTTTTCAAACATGATTTTTCATTGTTGATTACCTTGCAAAGTACCAGGCACCTGAGATTGCATAAATTCCTCCCACCTCCACCCTCGAATTCGACCATCATCACCACAACTACAACAAAAATTAACAAATTCATTAAATATCAGACCAGGTAGATAGCAAATCAAAGAAAACACTTTTGAATAAAAATATTACAAAATAAGAAGAACCTCAGTAACAAAGCATCTTCTTCAGCATTGCCATAGAATTTGACATCATAGGCAGGTCCGTCATGTCCTTGAAGGAATGCATTAGGTTTAACCCTAAAAAAAATGAATGAGCATAAACCATAAAAGAAATAACCAAAGATCAAGTAAACACAACCCACCATACTTACTGTGGTGCCCTCAAATCACTAAAACCCAATGGCTGTAATAGGAAAGAAAACAATCAAATCAAATTCAACTATACCACAATTAGTATGTTTTTTGAGTGATTAAAGAAAGGGAAAGTACAATTTCAGAGATGGAGTAAGACGTGAGTGAGCCGTCACTGGAGGCGAGGACAATAGTGTTGGGGTTAGGGTTTGAAGATGGTGGCCACGCAGTTCTGAAGACAGTTAGGGTTTGGATTTCTTGATCTTTTAGAATGCTCTCTTTGTATGCATCCTCATTCCAGTTCGTTGCGTCTCCATACATTTTTCAGAATATAGAGTTGACTCAGAACTCAAACCTGTTAGTTTCTGAAACCATGCCAGGACTGTGAATAGATAAATCTATTACTTGGCAAAAATGATAATAGAACAAAACACTATTACATAGATAACAACATGATATTATAAACATCAAAATAAAAATAAAATCATACTTGCTCAAGCGCAAAATACACATCAAAGAACACATGAAATTTCATAATTACACAAACAATAATGAATGAATACTTATATTCCATAAACCTAATGTCACTTAATACTCAATACACATGAACATTAAGGTTTCACATTGTAGCAAACCCAAGCTAATCTATACTGCTAATTACAAGTAAACTATAAAACCAATCGGTACATCAGCAAATAAGTGAAGTCTTCTCAAACCCTATCTAATATTTAGACTCTTTCCATACCCTAAGTAATTATGCATGCAGAGAACAATTACGCCAATAGGCCACCAGCACAAAGTAGGAAATATAACATGAAATTAAAAAATGTTTTCAGAAAAAAGTAGTCTGCAAGTAACAAAGCCGAAGGCAGCAAGGAAAACAAAAGAAAGTACCCGAGCCATCAGGCTCAAATGATTTTCTTTTAAAAAATAAAGGTAATATTTTATGCATTAATTTAGGCATTACCCCAGTTCCTTATCCATATAGCCCCCGAGGACTCCTATGATTAACACGAACCTTGAGATCCCCCCTTACCCATACCGGAGGTGTTCCTCAACTAAAATGTCAATAAAAATTACTAAAGGATCAAGAACAGACAACCAAAGCATAAGCAGTAGTGGTAGTGTTGAGGAATTCTTGAATGGTAGTATCAAGTTGGTAATAACACAGAAAAACACAACTAGAGAACATACTCTCTTAGTCGTAAAAACAAAATTCAAGAAATAAATGAAACCAGGTTTAGTCATGAAGACGGATTGCATTGAGAACTTACCTTGGTGGTGGCGGAGGAGGAATACTTTGGATGCGAAAAGAAAAGAAATGGTTTTTATTTATATTAGATTGACTTAAATACCCTTAAGTTGACTGCACACAAAATGGATCAAATGTTGCGTCTTTTTAACTCTCGCAGCCTTCTTGTCACTGCACTTTCACTATCTGCTTCCCTTTCATCTCCTAACACCTTAAGATCAATGTCCTCTTCCTTATCAACGGACACGATGCGGTCTCCACCGGCTGCAAAGAAGGTCGAGCACAGGATGGAGATGTTTGGTGACGTTAGAGTGGACAATTACTATTGGCTTCGTGATGATTCACGAACCAGTCCTGAGGTTCTTTCTTATCTTCAACAAGAGAATGCCTACACGGATTCTGTTTTGTCTGGTTAGTCACTTGGTGGTGTTCCTTTAAAGACTTATTACGTGATTTCGTTTTTGGTTCTCGAGAAAAAAGTTTGGAGATTTAATGTTAAACGAGAAAGAACATGGGATAGTGTACTTAATTGTGAGATTAATCGTGTTTTAATTTTGGGATTATCTTCATTTTTTTGACGTTTTGTCCATAGACAATTAAAAGCTTGTTTCTGATCCTTGTTTGTATCGCTGAGAAGTAGATATTTGTAATTTACTTGCTGAATTTTTTTATGAGATTTCAGCTAGAGTTGGACTCGATTCACATTGAGAAAGCAAATGGCTACTGAAAAAAAATGAGTGTGTGAGTGTTGTTTTTTTTTAAAAAAAACTTGTTATGTAGTAAATTGATGAATTTGAAGATTTGACCTTGAGGAACTTTCATTGCTGAATTTGGTTTATACATTAGATAAAAAAAATCAGCTTTAATGTATTGATCACGAAAGCTTAATTTGAAATTTCATTCAAATTGAGAAAGCGCTTTTTGCAGAAACAAGAGTTGAGTGTATAATGTGTTTTAGGAACCAAGCAATTTGAGGATCAACTATTCAAAGAAATACGAGGGAGAATCAAGGAGGATGATATATCAGTGCCTTATAGACAAGGGCCGTACTATTACTATACAAGGAATTTGGAGGGAAAGGAGTATCTCCAGCATTGCCGTCGGCTTATACCCAATCATGACATGACACCATGTTCTGTCCATGATAAAATGCCAACTGGACCTGATGATCCTCCAGAGCATGTTATTCTTGATGAGAACATTAAAGCCCAAGAGCACGGATTTTACAGCATCCAGGCTTTCAAAGTAGAAAATCTATCTACCACTGCTAGTATTTATTGTTCCTGGATTTGAGTTGTCTTGCATTTATTCTTTGTTGATTTCTGTTTAATTTATTTTTGTTTTCATTTGTTTCTTCAGGTTAGTCCAAATCATAAGTTGGTTGCATATGCTGAAGACACAAAGGGTGATGAAATTTATACTGTCCATGTCATTGATGTGGAGATTGGAGCTCCTGTAGGGAAGCCTCTGACAAGTGTAACATCTGATGTTGAGTGGGCCAACGATGACACTTTGGTTTATATAACAATGGATGAGATCCTTCGGCCTGATAAGGTACTTGTATTCTGTTTCAATTTTAGGCACAGAATTAATTGCTTCAACTTTGACAGTAGAATTACTTTCTTCTTACCTTTCACATGCACTTAGTGTCTCTCGCACTTCTAATTGTCTAGCCAGCAAATTGCAACTGCAGCTTACGATGCCTAGAAAATTGAAGAAGAATTGGTTAAAAGCTTATCACGTTTTTTTTAACTTGATCCAAACTAATACCCTCTCAGAGGCAGAGAATTGGGATGCATAATAACTTATCTGGCCTCTACATTACACAGTCCCCTCCCATGAAGAAAACCAATTAATTATTCAGCTGTACATTAATCCCTAAGAGATGAAGTGTGGCTGCATGTTATATCATGTTAGCTATGGTTTTGCTTCTCCAGCATGTGGTTCTTTAATTGCACTATATTAGAGTGTAAGAGTACTCTACAATAGCCTTTCCCTTTTTGTTGTCCACTATATTTCTGTGTAAACTTTAGTTTCTTATATGATCACGTTGCCCTGACTCTGCATTTTAAAGTTTAGTAGTTCATGATGTGAAACCTGTATGTGGCCCTGCATAATTTATTATCATAACCACCCTGGAAATCATCTGTTTAGGTCCAGCCTCTGCAGTAAATGAATTTCTCATTCAAAACCAGCATTCCTTTTTTTAATGGAACTCCATCAATTTTATCTTATTTGTTTGATTAACATAGTGATGGCTTGGATTTATTCCTTATGATAGGTGTGGTTACATAAGCTGGGAACAGACCAATCAAGTGATATTTGCCTGTATCATGAGAAGGATGATACATTTTCTATTGATCTTCAAAAATCAGAGAGTCAGGAGTTTTTGTTTGTGGGTTCTGAAAACAAAATTACAAGGTTTATCTTTTTTATTGATGCTTCCAAACCTGAGGATGGTCTTAAGGTTTTGACTCCTCATGTTGTTGGGATTGCTAGCTGGGCTAAGCATCGTGGAAATCATTTCTTTATTATCAGAAGAAGTGAAGAGTTTTTCAATTCAGAATTACTAGCCTGCCCAGTGGATGATGTGTCTGTAACAACGCTTCTTATTCCTCACAGAGAAAGGTAACATTCACTTTCTTAGAGATGGGATTCTCTTTTTCTGTTTGGATTGAGGTGGAATCTTGTCTTAATATCTATTTTTTTATCAATTCAGCAGAGCTTATGGTCTGAAACCAAATATATCTGCGCAAATGGAAAATATATAATGTGCAAAATTGTAATCATGCACTGTATATGTTCACAATGCAATGTGGTTCTCATGAAAATTGCTATGGATTTTATATATAAATATGAAAAATATATCGCCTGTTGTTGCTGACTCTTATCGTTCTTCTCTATATTGGATTTTAACCAGAATAAAAATTCAGGATACCTGTCTCTTTGCCAACCACCTTGCTGTATATGAGCGTGAAAATGGTTTGCCCAAGGTAATTGCATATCACCTACCCGCTGTTGATGAGCCACTTACGAGCCTTAAAGATGGTCGGGCTATTGACTTTATCGACCCTGTATATACAGTGGATCCAGCACAATCAGAATTCAATTCTAGCATTTTGAGATTTTCTTATAGCTCATTGAGAACGCCTGACTCTGTGTACGACTATGATATGAACACAGGCACCTCTGTTGTTAAGAAAATTGAGACGGTAAGATTGAACGAGCACTTTTCATATATTACTAATTATTGATATTGATAATACTTGTCACGGGATTTGATATTTGAACATGTATTAATTAGGAAATTGATTACGATTGTAAATATTAGTGTTTCAGTTGGACAGTTATTCTTTCAATCTTAGCCCGAAAGTATAGGAAATGTAAATCTATTTACTTTCTATTTAATGGAGAAGACACTCAAGAGGGGTGATCATTCAGTTTCTAAACATACCAATTTTGTCATTACTTGTGTGGGGCATGAGGCATTTGTTTCCTTTGCAAAAAAAAATGTTATTGTTTTATCTTCCTACATGTTGCAAAATCAGCAAGTTTTCTGTGTCTTAGACTTCGAGTTATTTTATAATCATGCATTGTGTGCTGCATAGTTAAATGTAGAAGCTTCTCATTGTGCTGCATAGTCTTATGCTTGGGAACTGCAGCAAAGTAGTTTTTCTGTATCCTTCAGGGGTTTTGTTTTTCAGATTCTGCATTTGTTTTATGATATCTTTATTATCTTCTTATTTCCTTTGTTGAGAAGTTTCCAGCATTTGATTTGCTCAGATTGATCCCGCTCACACGCACAAGCATGCACAAATTTTCTTATGGTCCTTAAAATAGTGTTTATGTAATATCTTTTCTAGCTCAAATACCACAAGACATGCAGCAGGTTAGTGCTTTCAATAAAGCTAGAACTTGTCAAGGCTTTGTTTGTAAATATTTATGCACCAAATTATTTCTGGCAAACAGGGTGAAATCTTTGAACTCAAATAAGTTGGATGCACCTTCTTTTATTCTTTATAAATGATTTTTGGTTAATCCTTTGCATTCTAGTTTGTTATAATCACGTATTATTTTGTTCACTATTGTACTAAGGTCTTGGGAGGCTTTGATGCATCTGAGTATGTTACTGAAAGGAAATGGGCCACTGCTTCTGATGGCACTCAGGTCCCCATTTCAATTGTCTATAGGAAGAATCTTGTGAACCTTGATGGAACTGATCCATTACTTCTGTACGGCTATGGTTCATATGAGGTAATATGAGAGTTGAATAACTTGTTTCTATTTGCCTTAAAGTGTTGTTTCTTTTCTTTTTTTTGTCGTGGATTTGCATGCTTTTATGTAATTTATTTGAAGTGAATCTTTTTTAATATTAAGGTTTTTAGTCGACATTATTGTGAGTTGTGAGGTCACATTAAAACATTCTTGTATCTTTCATTTAGTGTGGGCAACTTTTAATTCAAGATAGAATCAAGTGCAATGTCCATATTCACCTGTAGTTTTTCTTCCATCATGATTTTGGTATGGTTGTGCAAGTCATGAAAGTTTTAAGTCATAGTTTATTTAATTACTTCAGACTCACAGGATGCCATTCATGAAAAGTGTGCATGCAGATGCCAAGAAGTCTTTGGCTCTTCATTCTAATTTGCTTACTGGTTATTTTATTATTGGTAAACAATATATACCTAGAGTCACTAGAAAAATATTACCTTTTATTTTGTTCATCCAGAAAAGATCGTGACCTAGTTATGATTTTTCCAAGATGAGGTCCTGATTGGAAAGGATGTGGAGACAGTCTTACTCGTTAGAGCTTTTGCAGGAAGCAGCTGTACTACTCTAATATTCACTCTTCTTTTCAAAATTGTCAGTCACCAGTGGCATGGAATTTCAAGTTTGCATGCATGTTAACTAGGATGCGGTGTCTTTACATAATGGAGTCTAATGTTTTAAGTTTTTCTGATTTCACTCCTGTATTTTAAAGTTCATTTGAAATCATTTGAAATGCTTGATATCATGGAATCTTTTTTTGTGAGTAGGTATGCATAGATCCCTGGTTCAAGGCATCAAGATTATCTTTATTAGATCGTGGTTTTATATTTGCCATTGCTCACATTCGCGGAGGTGGGGAAATGGGAAGACAGTGGTATGAGAATGGGAAGTACTTGAAGAAAATGAATACTTTCACAGATTTTATTTCTTGTGCTGAGTATTTAATAGAACAGAGGTACTGTTCGAAGGAAAAACTGTGCATTGAAGGAAGGAGTGCAGGGGGGTTGCTAATGGGCTCTGTTCTTAACATGAGGCCTGATTTGTTTAAGGTTGCTTTTGCTGGAGTACCTTTTGTAGATGTTTTGACGACAATGCTCGATCCAACTATCCCCCTTACAACTTCAGAGTGGGAGGCAAGCTTTTTTCCCCTTGAAGTTTGAGCTTTATCTACCTTTAAATTTGACTTTGAGTGGGATACATTTATATGGAATGTAACATTCCACTGATTTGATGGCACGGTGCATCCATCATGCTCTCCACATCTAATGTGCATAAAGCGGCTACATATGGATAGAGCCCTGTAGTAACTATAATATCTTTCTCCTTTCTTTCCCTCTTATTTTGTGGTTAATCAACATATATCTAAATAACATTAGTTCTGCAGACCATCCAACTTGATCACCTCTGAACCTGGTGGCTTGCGATAGAAATAGCAGGCTCCAGTATTATATATATTAACATCTATGCATGGTGATGTCTTGACATTTGAGGTCCTGCATTTCTTGGAGAGTTGAAATTTGTCCTTCAGGGTTGAGATCCTATTTTTATATATATATTTTAGATGTTTATGGTTTGCCTGCTGCAACTATAGTATGTGTTGGTGGCTTGGTGCTACTTGCTTATCACTTCTTTGGTTACTGTAGGAATGGGGAGACCCTCGGAAGGAGGAGTTCTACCACTATATGAAGGCATACTCTCCTGTTGATAATGTAAGTTTTCAGCTATGAATTGGTTCCTCATTTTCATGATCAATAGCACGGTTAGCGTGAAATCAGAATGACCTCATTTAGTTACTGACACCACTTGATAAAACAGCCTAATTTTATACTAGTCCTGTAGTATTCTTTATCTAATTGTTCAGTGACCGATACCTGTGATTTTTTTCTGCGCAGATTAAGGCTCAAAATTATCCTCATATTCTTGTTACAGCCGGTTTACACGGTGAGTGTTTTCTTTTAGTTAGTTAAGATCTTCCATTGCAGGTTCTTAATGCACATGAGGTTTTCTAAGATAGACAGGTGGATGAGTGGGGAGATTGTATTCATTGCTCAGCAATACTGGCCTTAACTATCTGCTGAAGCTGATTTAGAGTCCACTATAAATGAATTTCTTACTAATAGATTTTGGTTGTTAGAAGGAATTCCTTGGAATGAAAGTCCTTTATACAATTTTTAGAAACACTTTTTTTAAAAAAAAAAAGAGGAGGCCTTATTTACTTCCATGATTTTGTTTGGTGGCCCATCAGGCTCTTTTTTACATCTTCATCAGCAAGGCATCAGGCCTCATTGAGAGTGTGGACTTTGAAATGAAATCCCGGGTACTTTGGTGCAGACTCGTAGATTTGTAGCATATTAAACATTTTCTTCAAAGCTCACTCGTATTCCTACGGAGGTCATGTAGAATAGGGTAATAACAAAGATAGAAGAAGTAGATTCCCTTATAGGAGAAGGAGAGACAGAGAAAATAAATGAAGAAGAGAATGATGATAGCAAAGTTAAATAACAATTTTCAATTCAATTATCAATAAGCCAGCATAAACATTGAAAAGGTGCTCTTAAATAGGCACCAAAACCCATGTGATATCTTTTGTACCGAGGTAAAGTTATTAATGGCGATCAAGATAGAAGAATTCTAACCGGCTCAAACAACTAAAATAATACAACCTTATTTTTGTATATTAGAGGAACCACTGTGCTAAAAAAATTGAGCGTTTCTAAAGACCATGTGCTATATTGCATTTGCTTATTGATAATCATGACCAGTGTTTAAGGGATAGACATCTGATATCTAAACAGCATTGCAATGTCTTAAAGCCTCTTTAGACGTTCAAAATCTTGGTTGCTCACATTATCAACCAAGCAATCACATTGATCCTTTATGATATTTTCAACATCTAGTGCTTGTAATCCTTGTTTTAGCATTTGATCTAAATTTTGGCATGTTACAACAGATCCTCGTGTTATGTACTCAGAACCTGCCAAGTTTGTGGCAAAGCTAAGGGAGACCAAAACTGACAATAATATGCTATTGCTGAAATGTGAATTTGGTGCTGGACATTCATCGAAGTCGGGAAGGTGATGTTATCTGCTGTCTTAAGTTACTCATGTCATTCCACGATTTCAAACTGAGAAGAGAAACTTGAGTAAGAGGATATGTTGCATTTAGAATGATGTTAGAAGACCTGGTTTGTGCTGTCAAGGATTGCACAACTAAGAGCTTTCATGACCTTTATACCATCTTTATCTTGAAACCATAAATACGAGACAACTAAGAGTTTTTCCTTTCTCTTAAAATGAAGGGGTAACTTTTCAACTGATCTGCTAAGATGTTATGTTTTGTTTGGTGCAGATTTGAGAAGCTTCAAGAACAAGCATTCATATATACCTTCATTTTGAAAGCACTTGATATGATTCCTGAACTTAGCTCTAGCCTCTAAACCAGAACTAATGAGCCACACCTAGAAGCTGAAAGCCAGCAACATCCAACTTATGTTTTATTTTTTTCTTTCTTTGACTGCTGGCAGTTTTATTATCATTGAAATCAACTACATATGATAGCAATCTAGTGTGATTGTACACATGCCTGCATCATAACATCTTCTGTCTGAACAATCTAGTGTGATTTTCAACTCATTGCAATCCATGTTACAAGTTGAATAATTATAGCAAAATTTGCATCTACAATTACACACATAACTGAAACTTGGACTTGATTTTCGGTGTGCCTTTAGTTAGCGTTAATGAGATCAAGCGCATCAATATTTTAGTTTGACTCAGTAATTAGCAGCTTTTACAGCTTTTTTTATATTACATGCATAATAATTGAGACGAACGTTATTAACATTCAAGTTAAGATTTTGTAATGATATGATATTAAAAAAAACATGTTAAAATTGAAGAACAAATGAATATGGTCAATTTTTTGTCATATATGATCCGCTCCTTGTTAAATAAATGAACACGAATGATAACATGTCATCCCCGCGCCCGTTTGGTTATGTTGTACAAAAGGTGTTTTTGTTGAAAATGCAGTTTGTACTCAATTTGTAGTGTTTGTCAACTTTAAAATTGATAGTGGGATCCATGGTTTACGGAAAGTAGAAATTTCCTGCTTTTCGCAAACCATTTTGTCCTGGGAGGCGATAAGCTCCCAGCTATGTGCCCCTCAAGTCTATATATATAAAAAAAAATATAATTTTTGTCTCGTAATTCTAATTTTATTTTAAATGATATTTTACGATTGTGTTTGGGATCGAAGAGCCCTTCACGTATAGATTTAGTTTGGATGAAATTACAAGTAGCTTGATGAAAAAATAAAAACAAGTGTCTAATTTACTTGAATTATTAATTATATATTATTATTATTATTATTAAATATTTAAAAAATAAATTTTAGATGATATTGTACCATTGTTCCGGGATCGCAGAGACCTTCACGTATAGATTTAGTTTGTGATGAAATTACAAGTAGCTTGATGGAAGAATAAAAACAAGTGTCTAATTTACTTGAATTATTAATTATATTTTATTATTATAATTATTAAATATTTAAAAAACAAAATATATATGTGTGTGTGTATTCTTTAAAGTAATTTTACAAGTTGATAGCAATATGAAAAGCATGATAACCAAACATACGAAACTGTTTTTTATCAACATCAAACTCAACCACAGTTTTAACCAAACACTTCACTGTTTATTTTGAACAGCAATAGAGTGTTTTTATAAAATTGTTTTTCAACCTCATACAACAACATAATACAAACATGCCTTATTCAACTCTCAAACCGGTGACGCTTTAGATTTATGCAAGAAAACTAGGACACCAATAAATATACTACCCAGGTTTTACCTCAACATTTTTTATGCACCTCCTACTTGTCATGGTCTCTGTCTTTGCTTTTTAATTGTTAGTATAGTTGTTAAAAAACCAAGATGAAATGGTATCATTTTCGTTTCAGTTTTAATTCCGGCTTGTTCCGGAAGTTCCGGTCAAATTCCAGCCAGAATATCTCGGTACCGTTCCGGGTGTTCCGTTTCGGCCTTAAAATCCTCTTTATTTTAATTAAATTATGATTTTTTTTTAATTTTGAGATTATGTTTGTTTAACTGTGTTTATATTGTATAATTTAAAGTTAATTTATCTTGAATTTTAATTATGCTTGTTAAATTAATATTTTAATTATATATATATATATATGAATAGTACAACACTGAAACGGCATGTAGAAAACGTTTCAAAATCAGAACATTTCATTCTAATAGAAAAACCGGAATGACGATTGGAATAGGATTGACAACTTTGATTCAACTTCAACGAATGGAATAAATTTGAAATAATTTTGAAAAATAATATACTTTTTATTTTAAATTAATTATATTTAGATTATTTTAATGGATAGATATTAAAAATAATTTTTAAAAAATAAAATGATATTATTTTATTAATTTTATAAACAAAGTCAGTCATCTGGTCGTAAGTGATCTCTTCTCCCTCACGCGACAAAGTAGTCCTTATCCATGCCGTCTGATCTGATGATACATGCAAGGAATCAGAGTCTCTCACGTCTCTGCTCTTCCATATCTTCTGTTATCAAAACCCTCCTCTCCACCCATTCCACGGTCCTGCAGCTATCTCAACATCTAAACCATGCCACCATCATCCACTGTCTCGCCATGTCAAGATTCTGAAAAAAATAGCTACCTGCAAACCCTTTTGGCCTCAGCACGTCCTTTCCTTAGAGGAGAGCTAGAATCCGTTGACAAGAACTTGCCTTCCCTCATTTCCGTGTTACGTTCTGTTGGTGCTGGTGAATGCTGGCACAAACATGGCAGCTTTCTTGATCACCTAGTTGACATCTACCGTATTCTCAAGATATGGAAAGCCCCTGACTCTGTCTGTCTCTGTGGCCTTTTCCATTCTGCTTATTCCAATTCTTATGTCAATCTTGCTATCTTCGATCCTAACACCGGTCGAGATGTTGTTCGCAACCATGTTGGTGAGGCTGCGGAAAGGTTGATTCACTTGTTCTGTATTGTCCCTCGCCAACCATTGATCCATGATGATCTGTTGTTCAAGTATTCTGATTTGGAACTTGTTGAACACCTTAAAGCTTCTGAGTTGTCACTGAGGAATGCAGAGAAGGGTTTGTTCAATGGAGAGGAGTCTTGGAGGAAGAAACTGGCCTCTCTTTTGCCTGCCAGTGGGATAACAGTGAAGAATATTAAGAGCGGAGAAGATGTTTTAGTGCCTAGAAGAATCGTGGCTGTTTTTCTCTTGATGACCATGGCTGATTTTAGTGATCAAATTTTTGGTTTTCAAGATTTGCTGTTTGAAAACTTGGATGGTCGCCTTGAGTTTACAGGGAATAATTTTGGGGCTCTGTGGCCTGGAGATGGCAAGCCAGGGCTGTGGGTCAATTCAATATCAAGGATGGGTGCAATCTACTCGTTGATTGCGAGAGAGGAAGAGGTTTTTATCGAGGAAAGGAAGAGGGCTGGTGGTCTTGAGGTTGACAAAGAGAGGGATGAAGATATAGAGCTTGTGGTGGCGCCAGTTTTTGAGAATTGCACCAAAGTGTTGGATGCGGGAGGGCAGGTAGAGGCAAGGGACATGTACTGGGAAGCTGTTTATGATACCTCCAAGGGAGGGTTAGAGAGAGCGGAGGAGTTGTTGTTGAGCAGCATTGAGAAGAACCCTTTTGTCGGCGAGCCTCATGTGGTATTGGGTCAATTTTACATGACAAAAGGGAGGTTCGAGGAGGCTGAGAGAGAAGCTGAGAAGGGGGTCACGCTCTTGTTAGAGTGGGGTAGTCCTTGGGACAAGAGGATGTCTTGGGAGGGATGGGTTGCTTGGGCCAGGATCTTGCTGATGAAAGCCAGAGAGAAGACATGGCCGCAGACATCCTGGGGCATCCTTAATTTAGGACTTGTGAGGTAACTGGTTTTGTCGCTTCATTCGTGTGCGTGGGGAGCACTAAATAAGAAGCGCTAGCTAGCTAGGTTGAAGGCAGAGAGTCAAGGCACTACTTAATTTGATGACTTATTTGGCCTGAAATAACACAATGCTTAGTGTTTTGTTTTGTTTTCTAAGAGATCCATTTACTTTTCTTGGTTTCCTTTTACATTATGATTGGATGTGATTTACAATTTTGCTGATAACTCGAAGAAAAAAATAAGTAAAACTGACCACACAGGTCTCAGCAGGGCACATGGTCTGTGGTACCATCACCATTCCAAAACAAGCACTCCTCTCTCTCTCTGTATATATGTGTGTGTGTTGTGTGTGTGTGTGTGTGTGTAATCAATTGTTGTTGGTTGGTAGCTCCGTGTTCACTAGTAAAAATAATGCAGTGTAAGAAACGGGTCATCTTTGTAACTAGATCCATCTCTCCTGAGCCCTCACTCCCCACCACTGATGATATAGGAGATGGCCCAAACCGTTTGCCAAGAAATGGTATATTTTTTGTGTCTATGAAGTGCGGCCCACCAAAGAAAAATTTGTGAGAAAATGTCCCTGAACCATGGAAAATGGACGTCATTGTTTCCCAAGGAAGGCTGTTTTTCAAGCACGGGACATCATTGGATAACAAATCAATCTTGCTTTGTAATTGGGAATGATGGACCTCCCTTGAAGTAGCTGGTTTCATCCTTGTCTCGAACCCCATACCACGTACAATCAACTTCATTGTTGATTGAAGGATGTCCATGGGATCTCATCATTGCCCTCCTCTGCTATAATGACTTGAATGGAATGGAACCACCTGCATTCTGGTTGAGATCTTGAGCCTTAGCGAACACATCCCATCCAAGGAAGATTCGGTGATGGTTACTTATTACATTTACTTTCTCTGTTGATTTTTATTTCTTACAATTAAGTTTGCGATCCTCAAACATATCATACCGTTTTCAGACATCACTTGAGATTTATTAGAGAAGAAAGAGAAAGAGAACCTCGTTGTTATCGAGTCATAATCAAATCAACTACATTTTTAGAGGATTGATGTCTTAATATATATCCCATCATTGCCATGTAGAGTAGCGATGAATGGTGCTGTTGCTATTAATCTTATTTATTGTGTCGCGGAGATAATGGAAGCGCCAGATATATCCAGTGCAATCATCCTCTCCAGTCAATCGTTTGGAATAGTACTGTTTTTTGAGATTGCGAAAAGGGATGTAACAAGGACTTTTTGCAACCAACATGTGTTTGTGTCTCTTTTTGCAGTAAAGCCTGGCTTGCAAAGGTTAAAACAGCTGTAGTAGGGTATAGTTGTAGCCCACCACCGATTCTAAAATGTCTCTTGCTCCTCCCTCCAGGCCTTCAATTGTGCGGTTCAGCTCGCTACATCAGCTCCACGGCCAAAACGAACAGAAACACCTGCTCTGGTAAGCATCAAATGGAAAGGGAAATCAAAATATGTCAACGATTAGGTGAAATGGACCACATCCTCATTCTCTCTCTATCTTAATCTACAATGTGAATTTAGATGTACATCGATCCCATGTCAAAGCATCGAAAAGAACCCTGCTGTGCTAGCCAGCTGAATCTCCCTTGATTTAAAACATTCTTGTATCTCTCGAAATCATGCGTAAAACGGGTGGGCAGCCGGCAGCCATTCCATGTACATAGTATACACCGCCATTCCACGATGGTCAAGATGTTTTGAAAACGTTATGAAGTGAAGGGGACCCTACACGTGTTAGGGTCCTAGTTGGACAATCATCTTACCTTTATCCACTATGTGTGTTGGTGCCCTGCCCTCCATGAACTTCAACTTAAAAAGGCTCCAAAATCACAATCCAGGTTGAGAGCTGAGCAAGAAATATTATAATGATGGTAGACAGTCAACATTGTCGTTTCCAAGTGGGACATTGCTTCTCGTTCTACCGCGATCATCGCAGCCCATTTCTTTCTTTTCTTATGACGCGAAACTGGTGTTTATAATGCCAATTTAAAGACGGTATTCATTTAATATATAGCTCGACGGGTATAGTTCATGAGGATGACGGAGGTGACAGGTATACCACGTAAGAAAGAATCCCGGGAAGATATGTGAAGACCAGCCCCACTCACAATAGAACTCAACTGACGTTAGGACTCTCCGAACACCACGCCACGACCTTGCAATAACTCGACAGGTATCGTTCATGAGGATCGCCGCTTCGCTAGTTACCTTAAATTTGATTCAGGTTTAGTTGACACTTCAACTCTCTTCTCTGGATGACAATAAACGGTCAGATGTGGCCCCCATAACATCAGCAGAGAGACCCCCCCTACAACTCAAATAGGTTCGCATCTCGTTAGTGGAAGGGTGATTAGACAGGCAATAAGACAATTTTAAACTTGTCATTAGCCAGTTATTAGTGATAATTATTGAAGGGCCGCATATAATTACAACTGTAAATAAATTTCACATGTGGCTCTTCTTCTGTACCTGTAGCTGATACATCCCTCTGTGAGTTTCTCCAAAAAGAGTGTTCAGGAAAAATTCCAGGAAGAAGAAAAACACATTTCTTGAAAAGCGAAGGCAGGCTTTTGCCACCACCACATACTCTGGCTTGGGAGCTTTTTCAATGGCCGAATCAATGCGGAGTTATACGAACAGAAGAGACGAAAATAAAATGTTGCGTTGCGTCCATAAAACATAGCTGCATGTGATGCAGCCGAAAGTAACAATCCTCATCATGGTAATTATTTTTCACAGACGGAGATTTGAGCAGTGAAGATGAAAAGGCACAGAATGAGGGATAATATGTGTGTTTCTTTCTTCTTTCTAGGCAGCTGTGAAGCACACGCTGTTATCAGACTTGGCCGATTTAAGCAAGGAATAATATCTATATATACGTGTGTGTGTGTAACCGGAAAAAGAAGAAGAAAAAAGCTAAAAAAGAGGTGGAAGACAATACATTTATGGTGAAAAAAGAAAATTAGATGCGGACAAGTCAAGAATGATAGTTTTGACAAACGCCATGTAAGAAACTCAACATTTCTGACTTGTGTACAAGTTATCTTACACTTGAAACCCCACCCTTTTTCCCCTTTAACTACAAGGAAAGAAAGGTAGGAGTGGTAATTAAGAAATATAATTTGTAATGAACATGGAAAGAACAATTTGTGTGTACAATTGAGCAGCAAATATCGGCTTTAACCAAGCAAGTATCCTCTTCTTTTCGCGGTTAGGACGCATCTACTAAGCAAAAGGACTGGCCCTGTTGACATAATCTAAGGCCTAAGCAAGCAAGCAAGCATCCTTTCGGATTAGGAAAAGCAAAACTAATAATATGGTGGTGATGGTGGTGGTGGTGGTGGTGGTTGAAACTTGAAACATGAAACATGAAACATGAAACCACACCCGGGTGTAGTACAAAATGAATCTAAACCATTCCTTTTGATTAACTGTCATCATAATTACTTTTGTCTTTTCGATCAAAAGAAAATAATTATTTTTTGTCAAGATTTTCCTTTCAATTTCAACTTGAATTATCATCAAACGGCCACAACTTGCAATTAACGTTCCATCACATTTTGTTCCCGTGCAGTGCCACAATAACATGCATTGCGGGCCCTTTATCTCCTTCCTAACTGCTCAGGGTCCAGCACGAAAGCCATCTCTTGCACCTCGCCCCATCACTCGAGGTGACTGGAACCGTAGCTTTTTATTGATGGTAGCTCTACATATGCCCTTCAATTTCATTCCAAATTTTAAAAAAAAAAGTATTAATTTTGACCTCAAAATGAAATTTTAAAAATTTTATGATGACGATGATGATAGGTGAAGGTGAATAAGATCACGCTCGGACCACAGGTATCTGAGGCGGACAAACCCCCCTGGTCTGTGCAATTCTGTGAGAATCAAAATAGGGGACTGACATGAGAGCTATCAAACAGAAGAGAGTGAAAGGTTATGGTACATTCACTCACGTGAACTATATATCAATTAATTAGCTATGAAAATACTCCATCGGTAGGATGCGGGGGGAGGGCCATCGAGTTCTGGACTATACTATAGCAAAACAAAAACAAAAACAAAAATGATTTGATTTGATTTGAAACAGGGTGGAGATGCAGTAAATTTGAATGAAGTGCGCTCCAACGTTCAAAACAACATATAGGATCCCCGTGATACATCCATCAACGGTCACAATTTTCCATGTGAATCTCTTTAAACTCCTCAAAAATTCAGTAAAAAACAACCTCAGATAGTAAGACTTGGGGGTTTTGTTTTTTTTCTCTCTCTCTCTCTCTTTCTTTATTATGGTACTGCTATAAATACAAGAGGCATTGTTCAGTTTCTCGCAGCCATCTGTGGAAACCACTATTATATTTCTTGAAATCCCGCTTAAGAATTATGTTTATCATCATTATACCTTCCTGTCTACGTGAAGAAATGGAATAGAATAAACCACAGAGTTCTGCTTTACACCCTTTTTCTTACTTTATTTGTGCTCAGAGTATTAGCTTTTTCCCATTCAAAGTTCTTCTTGTCAGATCAAAAATTCATATATTCCAAGACCTATCTCTCTGATCTGATCAAGACCCACTTCCCAAAATGCAGATTCTAAGTTGGGTTTCTAAGTTCTTACTTCTATCATTCTTTCTTGATGTGGTTTCGCCACTCTCACTTGCTCAAACAATAAGCCCACTACAGACGTCAGTTTGCTCAGAGGCGGACAGGGTAGCTCTTCTTGGCTTCAAAGAAAGAATCTTGAAGGATACAACAGATATTCTCTCTTCATGGATAGGGAGGGATTGTTGTGGAGGGGATTGGGAGGGTGTTCAATGCAACCCTGCTACAGGTAGGGTTACTGGTTTGGTGTTGCAGGGATCTGCGAGGGAGAGTGGCATTTACATGAGGGGCACTTTGTCACCTGCTCTTGGCAGTTTGGCATTCCTGGAGGTGATGGTGATAAGTGGTATGAAGCATATTGCAGGTCCTATTCCTGAAAGCTTCTCTAGTTTGACCCGTCTCGCACAATTGGTCCTGGAGGATAATTCTCTTGAAGGGAACATTCCCCCTGGTTTGGGCCGTTTGTCCTCACTCAGTACCCTCTCATTGAACGGAAACCATTTGCGAGGGCAGATTCCTCCAAGCCTGGGGAATTTTAAAAAGCTCCAGCAGTTAAGTTTAGCAAGAAATTTGTTATCAGGTCCTATCCCATCCACTTTCCAAAATTTCATTAGTTTGCAATCTCTTGATTTGAGTTTCAATTTGCTGTCTGGGTTGATTCCAGATATTCTTGGGCACTTTCAAAACCTCACCTTCATTGACCTGTCCAACAACCAATTGTCAGGGCTCTTACCAGCTTCACTGTTCAGCCTGGTCAAACTTCAGGACTTGTCCCTGGATCATAACCAGCTGGCAGGAAGAATCCCAAACCAAATTGCAGGCCTAAAATCTCTTACCCGGCTCTCTTTGAGCTCCAATGGGCTTACAGGTCAAATTCCTGCGTCCATTTCAAGCTTACAGAACCTTTGGTACCTTAACTTATCCAGAAATGGGCTCTCAGATCCTTTGCCAGTTATTCAAGGTAGGGGTCTTCCTTCTCTGTTGTCAGTAGACCTGTCCAACAACCACTTCAGTTTGGGGACAGTTCCTGGTTGGATCAAGGATAGAGAGCTTTCAGATGTTCATCTAGCTGGCTGTAAACTTCAAGGAAACCTTCCAAAATTTACAAGACCAGATTCTTTGAGCTCTTTGGACCTATCTGATAACCTCCTCACAGGTGGCATTGCTGGTTTCTTCACCAACATGTCTAATTTGCAAAAGCTCAAGCTGTCAAACAACCAATTGAAGTTTGACCTTTCCGAGATCAAATTGCCAGATGGAATTTCTTCAATCGAGCTCCAATCGAACCAGCTCAGTGGGTTGCTCTCAAGGATCTTAAATAACAGGACAAGTAGCTTTCTGGAGGTTTTAGATGTATCAGGGAACCAAATTTCAGGCACAATTCCAGAGTTCGTTGAAGGATTGAGCTTGAAGGCTCTAATCATTGGAAGCAATAAGATTACGGGTCAGTTCCCTGGTTCAATCTCAAACCTGAAAGAACTGGAGAGGATAGATATTTCAAGGAACCAGATAACAGGCACCATTCCAACCACCTTGGGGCTCTTGTCGAATCTTCAATGGCTAGACCTTTCTATCAACAGCCTCACAGGGAAAATCCCAGCTAGCTTGTTAGGGATCACAAATCTGAGACATGCAAACTTCAGGGCCAACAGACTTTGTGGAGAGATCCCACAGGGTAGACCTTATAATATCTTCCCTGCAGGTGCTTATGCCCACAATCTATGCTTATGTGGCAAACCTCTGCCACTTTGCAGGACAAAGAAATGAAAAATAAGGGGAATGGGCCAGCCTGATGCTGACTCAGTTACCGAGGATACAAGCTCAATATCAAATGAGCATTGTCACCTGAGAGGGAAGGGTGACAGTTTATGTTTTCTGCAACAGTTATAGTTCATTTTTTGTTCTTTTGCTTAAAATTCCTGTAGCCACGTTTAGCAACACATATCGTGCCACTGAAGAAATAAAATCCCATTATTTATAGCCATTTCCACTCCATACTTGCAATGTACCGCACTAGGAAAGTTGTCTACTTATGTTTACCATCTACAAGCAAGCATGAAAATAAAACTTTTCTACAGAATTGGAAGCTCGAGATTGGCATTGACAATTATTTTAGTTATAAACTTCTATTTGGCATAACTCATCTGACAGGCCACGGAAGAATCAAATTGAACATGCAAATATCAGCAACAGCAATTCATATCTCACATTGAAGGAATGAAGGGGCACCATCAATCACCACTAAAGAAAGAAGTTAAAAGTTCAGACACATTAATGGCTCAAAAGCTAAGAAACTGCAACTCATGCTTAAAAACACCCAGATTGTATTGCTCTTAAACAAATTCCATACAGGTTAACTAAATCAGATCCAAAATTTACAAGGCAACAAGGCAGGCTCACCACCAGAAAACAGAACTACAAAAACAGTCAATTTAAAATATCCTACTCTTCATCAGATCCATCCTGCAGTTCCTGCTCGGCAACTTCCTTCTCTACAGAAACCTCTTCATCCTGAATTAGAACAAAAGAAACAAGCAGCTTAAGGGATCTAATTCCATAACATGGTCAATAAATCAATATATTCAGAAATGATTGCGAACCCACATCTTCATTTTCAACATTCTCACTCTCCAATGCCTTGCCATACTCTGCCTTGAGCTCAGCAGCCTTGTCCACATATTGCTTCTTCTCCTGAAATAAATTCAAATCAAAAATCAAAACAAAACAATTACAAGCCATTCACATCATTCAAAAGCTATTAAGTGTACACAAATGATTGAAACAATGAGCTAAACCAACACTCACTTCATCGGTCAATGACTTCCATCTCACACCACCTTCCTTCGCAACCTGGATTTTGTTAAGCACGGCATTAGCATTACTAAACTGAACCCGCAAAATAAAACTGAAAGTGACAAACACTGCATTTAATTTACTTTCTTAACATCCTTAGAGTCCGGGTTCGCTTCCTTGTATTCCTTCCTAAAGTCATCCCTAATTAAACAATGAAACACGTCAACGAAAAATCCCCAGTGAAGCACATCATCACAACATGATGTTGCATCACACAAACAAAGCAGCAGAGAGCATTACATAAAGAGAAAGAATGCGGTGGGAGGGCGTTTCGGTGCATTTGGATCCCTGCTCTTCTTTTCCTTTTTAGCTTTCTTCAGTTTTGGCTCAGTTGGACTTCCTTTCTTCCTACACAACGAAAAATAAAATCACAAACCAAATCATAAATTCATAATGATCAAACTATAACAAATAATTTGCCGATGAATAAGCTACTACAAGAAATTAGTAGTACCTCTCAGCTGGCTTCTTCTTAGCTTCAGTTGGCTTTTCAACAACTTGAGCCTCTATATCATAAAAAAGTAATTAAAGCCCATTTAGTAATTGACCTACTGGTTAATGATAAAACTAATTGTTCAGTTTCACAAAGACGATGGAACCAAACCAACCCAAGTTCATCTTGATTTTAGCATCAAGGCTACAGCTGTGGAAACTTATAAGAGCCACTGGCACATCCTTCTTGCACTCCTCACTGCATTAATTTATTTCACATTTCAATCAAATTCCTCTCATCAAATCAATTCAAAAAACAGAAACCACCAATTATTTTATTAATTTATTACTTTCTGTAACTGGGTTTCACCCTTTCTTCGTAAATTCAAAGCACCCATAATTCTAAACCCCAGAATCAGGCCAATAACCCAGAATTAGAGTAAAAAAACAAAATTTGCCAAAAACAAGTTGGTATATTTTTTTAAAATCTCCAGACAAGGATAAGAAAAACTCGGGATTACTAGCATACAAAAAGGTGGGGGATGGGAAAGCAAGTAAATACCATTTAGCGAAAGCACTGCCATCTTTTGCACGAACAAGTGAGGTAGTATTATTGGCATCAACAGACCCATCGGTAGACTCGGCCTCCACTCTCTTCCTTGCCATTTCTTCTTCTACTCTAAATCCTGAGGAATTTGGTTTTTTTCCTTAATTTTTCTCTTTTAGTGCTGCTTTTCTTCTTCTTTCTTAAAGAAATGGGTTCGGCAGTGTTTTTTAAGGATGAAAATGAAAATAAAAGAGAGGGAAATTCCAGCTTTGGCGGTTTTCAAATGGCGCCAATCGGCTGCTTTTGGTTTTTGATGTGTGAGGGAGATGATTTTTTGACGAGGATCCATGACTTGGACACCTTATATCAACCCTTGGATTTTTCTCATGTTTTTGTATCAACGGTTTAGATTAGTATCTCATTTTCTCTCTCTCCAGGAAACTGGTGCGCGGGTCTCTCAACCCCTAAATTAGAGAGTTAAATTGCGAATAATAATCTGGTCCCTGTAGTTTAAACGTTTAACTCACTAGTCCTTATGGTCTCCATAACTATTATTTCATACCTGCGTTTTAAAATCTTTTTTAGAGCCTGTTTTGGCAGTTGTTGATGTAGTGATTGAAAAAAAACAGGTTTATGAAAAGTATTTTTAGTTGCGGTTCATTATTGAAATTTATGTTTGGTTAAAACTGTGGTTGAGATTGAGTTTAATGAAAAACAGTTTTGTGTGTTTGGTTACCATGTTTTTCATATTGCTGTCAACTTGTGAAATTAATTAAAAATACACGTGTATACACACACATACATATGTATATATAATTTTTTTGGGAATAATTTTGTATAATTATAATAACAAAATGTTTGAAATAATTAAAGTAAATTAAACATTTGTTTTTTCTCTCATCAAACTACTTGCAATTCTATCAAGAATTAAATCCAAATTTTTTGCACATTTGTACCATTTCATTTAAGCAAAACATGCGAGTAAATAGTAATGTTTTATCATTATTGTAGAATTCATTGAAATACATTATTTTCTTGTCATTTACCCAACAATAACTCAAATTTTTTGCATATTTGTACTATTTTATTTAAGCAAAACATACGAGTGAACACTATATTTTAGCCACAATTGCCAAAAAAAAATTGACGACCAGGAAAACACAATAATCAAACTTGCATCCCAACAATGAAAAATTATGAATCGGTGAAGGAAATAATAAAAATATGCATAACACATTCAAAATTATTAACGATAGCACAAAACAATTAAAATATTAAGAACACGTGACAAATTTTTAACATCATCAGAAAAAAAAAATTACTGGTTAAAAAATTATCACACTCATGTATGAATACAACAATACAATTAATTTATGAATCTTATAGCGAGAAAATTAAATTTTAAATACAAACTTTTAAATAACAAATCAAATACAAATGCATTCTGATATGGACCACGGCAACCACTTACCGCTAGGTGTGAAATTATCTAATGGATTGTTCTTTTAAAATATTTTATATTTGAAAATGCAGCAAGGCCCACCCTCTTGAAACTGAGAAACCAATAAGTCAAAACTGGAGCAAATTTGCCATGTATTTTCCACCAGCGGCCCATCCATGCATGAAAACGACAAGATTCTGATTGTACCACGCAAAAGGAGTGCAAGCAATGAGATCAGATCGAGAATGATAATGGATGGCAAGTAGCAGAAGAAGTAGAAGATGTTGACAAATGATTTCAGGCCAAGCTGCCATACATTTTGAAGAGGTGCAGGAGGCGGATAGAGACGGTTCAGCCCTGTTCTATGTTAACAAGAAATTAATAGATGGTGAATTTAATCAAATCAAGCAGAGAACTCCCGGATATAATTAAGAACAATGACAAGCCATTGAATACAACAGCTTTGGCGTCAACAGTACTGAAAGCAACCATGCACTGCATCAGAAAAGAATAGAATCTAATCTATACCTCACATTCTACTCTCTCTCTCTCTCTCTCTACTTCTTTCAGTTTCTTGATGCCAAGATCAATGACATAAACACCAGGTTTTCTTGCTTCCAACTTGATCTCTGTTGATGAGTTGTTAGAAGAAATTAGAGATCAAGCACCGAGCATCTGATGTTCTGGAAGATCGATCGATCGTACATAGACATATATATATATATATAAGCTTAAGCAGTAACCATTGGAAGTTGGATTCTCATTTCAAAACTACATACACTGATCTCTCCACTAAATATTTAAACTTGACCTAGAACTAGACTGCGAGTAACAAGAAGTTGATCAGAATCAAAAAGGAAAAACAAAAGAACAGCATATCCTTTTGCTTGGCCAGTAATTAACTTCTCTTGCTACAAGTATATACTTCTGCAGATATATACTACCGCTTGTGCTTCATCTGCTGCCATTTTTCTGTTGAAAGCTGAAGACTTCACGATCAGCAGAAGAAACCAAAGTTGCCATCATCGAAGTTGAGAGCATAGCTGAAAGGATCGTAATGGAAGCTAAGCCTTTGCTTGGACTTGCTGTTCTTCACTTGTCTCCTTATCTCCGCTCTAACCCTCCAAAACAAGCTCCTTAGCTTCCTCTGACCACTCAAAACCAGCCTGTTTGAATCAACACGAAAACCAGTAGCGCCCATCGTGGAACCGGTACCTTTCTCCCTTTCTTTCAAACAGCCAACAAAAAAGTTCACAAAAGCAAAGAAAAAAGAAGTCTGCCGTGCTGATAGTTATGTGGGGAATGAATCCATATAAACAAAGGGGTGCTGAGGCTTTGGCCTTGGCTTGGCTTGGCTTTGGCAATTGGCTTGGACAGCCGGCTTTAAAACCTGTTTCTGAGGAGGGGTGAGGCAGTGAAGTGAAAGGGAGCTCTGTACTGTCTGTGCCGAGACTGTTAAAAGTCTGATGGCTGTTGTCTCAAAGGATATAGGTGGCTAGCTAGCTAGCTAGCTAGTGATGTGGGTTATATTTACTTGGGGCTGGCTGGCTTGAAAGGTAACAAAAGTCGAGGTTAGGGTTCCAAGCTCATGTGTAATATTGCATACAAATCTCTGCCTTTGAAAGTTGAAAGCTGCTGCCATGCTATTACATACATGAGCTCTGCACTTGATTACCCACTGTGTCTTTCATTGGTTGGATTCGTACGTGGATTCTGCTCTTTTTTCCTTAGACTTTTGATGGATACTTGATTAGATTAGATGTATGTTCATGTCCCTCCAACCCTTTCTTCCTAAAGTTTTGTTTTTCTAACAGCACCAAGACATCAAAACAACAATTTACGAGCTGAGGAGGGAGATTAGATTTGTAATTTATTTTTCTAAAATAAAGTAGATAATTCTTTCCTTTTATAGGCTTGAAAAACTAACCTCCGCCATGTAATCACATCACAGTCCAAAAACACAGAAAAATAAAATAGAATCCAAAATAAAATATGCGTTTGGTGGATGGTAACAGCATTGCCAAGATTCTTTGTCCTGCCATGTGATATTCCGAGGCATCTTACTCCATAACGAGCCAACTAATTTACTATGCTCGAGTTACATGGCCCGGAGACTGCGAGAAAATCTAGAGGGAATCCTGTGAACTGTGAAGGATTGTGTTTTGCCTCTGCCTTGAAGAGCTCGAATTCCATAATTAATTCAAAGTGTAAATAATTATCAGTAATGAATCGAGGGTAGGAGACATGGAAGTGTGAAATGGAATCGAGCATGACGATGACGTACGTACTGTGTATCGAGCTACGAGCCCGCTGAGGCTAAAGGTAAAATTAGCCATCGGCATGCCCATGGTGACAGCAGCCATTGACATGCCCACCTTGACCAGTCCCTTTCACCATCACCCCTTTTCTTTTTGCCCTGCCTCGCTCCTTGTCATCTTGACCAGGATCCACTTCCCCAGCCTGCCTGCCCCTCCTTTCCGACCCTGTTCATCTTCCCATACCCTGCGTCCAATGGTGTCGTCCTCCATTGGAATAACTCGCCAGTAGTACGTAGTTGAGTCCACAAAAGTATGCTTGTGCATCTTCTTATATATATTTTTTTAATAATGAATGTTTATACTGGTTAATTTTGATCATTACTACTCATAGAATTTCCAACTTCTCCCGGATATCTCTACAGCTCTCCTTAAACCCACATTAAGCAGATCATAACAGAGACAGTAGCTTGCTTTGCTTTCATGGACCCTTTTTTTTTCTTTTCTCTAGGTCAATTCGGACTGCGGGGTGTGTGTATAATAACTCTCCTGGACAAAGAGTTGATCCTCGAATAGAAACTCTGCATGGGAAGGAAGAGGTTGTCTAACCTGGGAGTGGTGTTAACTGAAACGAACCGGAAATTAAACCAATCGGGTTCCATCTCACCCATTCTTCACCTGCTCAATGTCAGGTCGCGTGCATTATATTTATACCGGAAATTTGGATTTGAATGGCGATCATCAATGAACAGTTTGTCGCTGCTTTGGTTGCTCAAAGACATCGACCTGCCGGTCAACGGAGTTCTTTCTAGAGTAACATTTAGAGAAGAGACAAAGGGAGTGTTTGTCATATATCTGACAGGCGAAAGAAATTCAAATTATCGTTTGGAAATTGCGGACCAAGAACAAGAGCAGAGCGATTAATGCTTAGAATTATTTGACAGAAAGTCATCCCATGAGGTCAAAGTAGTTGTCTGTTTAATTAATGCGAAGACTGGATCAATGGGATCTTAAACACAAAACACAACCCACGAAGCACGCTGCCCACTGCATGTCAGATTTCTATGCTGTTTTGCTGTCGAGGATCCGTCGCTTTAGGGTTTTTCAATTTCTGTGTTTTCGACAAATTTGGTATAGTATGGAAGCAGCAACCTTCCCTCACCCTTCCTTGGTGTTCGTGTCCTCACAACCATGGTTTTTCAAGTTACCCCTAGAGACTGAGTTTGTGTGTGTGTGTTTTATTTACTTTTTATTCTTTGGTTGTAATTTTCTTAAATTTTTCTTTCGGATTTCATCATTCACTGCTGTCTTCTTGGACTTTAGAATGGACCATCTCTTCCTTTTACGGTTCCTTGGTGGGTGGGTGGAGATTTCATTGTCACACAAGTCACGGCCATCACTCGTAGATTCCTAGCTTGCAGGGTCTGGTTAGTTATAGATTCATTGGTTTTGCGCTCCTCCATTGGCTAGCTAGTTTACATTTCCGCACCCTGTTATAATAACGACAATAACAATATTGAAGATTTAACGTGGAAATTATTATTACTGCTAAAAAACTAAAAATTATTAAATTATTCGAGGAAAAAAAACTCAAAAATATTAACAAAAGAAAAGACAAGAAAAAAAACTAAAATTACTAGTAGTATTACTACTACTACTATTGCGTTCATAATGGGAAAAATAAGTTAAATCAAAGAGTAAAAAATCCTGAAACCTTTAACAAATCAATCCCGAAATTAAAAGAATAAGGAATAAAATGAAAATACAATATATAATTATTTTTTATTGAATGACACAATTCAAATAAATCAAAACATATATAACAGAAATCATGACCATATAAAACAATTAAATCTCAGAAACTGAAATGAAAACACCATAAACATGGGGTTTTGTCCTGTAATTTAGCATGCAGGGAAGAGAAAAGGGCAAAAAAAGATAAATCAACCACCGTCATGTCTCTGTACATTGTGTGCGCCCACGCGCCATACCATAAGGAAGAGTACATGGTGGTGTGTAGGTGAGATGCCGGATGGATTTTTTTACCATTAGAGGACGACGCACGCACCCCCTAAAATCTGGCGCGTGTGTCAAACGCTCATACAGTATTAGGAGAAAAATAATAATAAAATGGTAAATTAACAAAACACTCATAGAGCCAACTCTTCTATTTTTTGTTATTGAGGGCAAATAAGTATTTAGACACTTTTAAAAATATATGAAATATCCAAAACACCCCTGCAAACAACCCTTGGTTTTTGTCTTATCGGAGGGTAAAGGGGTTATTTTACTGTGCAATAGAATGTGAAATTACCGTGACACCCTATCCGGTAAAGACCTTTTTTTGTCTTATTTAAAGGCAGAATGATTATTTTACTGTGCAAAGAAATATAAAAAAATCAAAACAAATCCTAACGCACCCGAACCAAATCGGCCCAAAAACATTATTACAATCCACAGTGAAACACTCACAATGCATAGTAAAAAACCGATCTCTTTTAGTATATTGTATAATATGATTTTTTTTGTATTTAAATCAAGTAATTTCGATATCGATGTTGTGAATTTATAGCTTTTTCTATTATTTCTCATATTTATTTGAAACTGTTTAACAAATTTCATGTTTTAGTGTCAAATTGTCAATTTTCATTTCCAATCGAAGCAAGATCATGATTTTTCTATATTTCAACTGATTTTACCAAGTTTAAATATCTTTTGTATACTTTTAATAGTTTTATGTTTAAATTAATCTCAGGATTTAGCTCATAATTTTAACAGCGTCAACTTTCTATATAGTATTTTTAGTATACAAGATATTTTTTCCTGATCTCTATATGCGCATGTGTGTGTGTACTAGCCACTCACTCGCGCTTTGATACAGTTGAAATCATATTTTTTTTACCGCAAAAAACTATAAATTATGTGAGATTTTTTTATTATAATATAAATTTGGTAAAAATCATAAATTTGTGCAGACTTCCTATAGAGCACGAGTTTTCTATAAAATATATGAATTTTAAATTAATATAAATTTATATGTTTAGCAAGTTTCAATTGTGAACGATCACCAACATAAAATTATCATTCTCATTAAAAAAAAGATTCAGATACCTTCATTATCGAATTTACTGTATTAGAATTCGTTTATTTTATAATCTAATTTAAATTAAAATAACAAGCAAAATATTAATTGTGAAAACAACTACAATAACCAGATAACGGAAATAACGGAAACACAAAAAAAACAAAGGGAAAAGAGTAAATATTATTTTTAAGATGATCAACAACATAAATTATAATTTTAGGATTGAACTAAATAAAAATAAAACCCCAGCAAAAAATAAAACAAAAAATTTAAAATAAAAACTAAAAGCATAGATTCGTGGATGCAGACAAAAAAAATAAAAAAAAATATCAAAGAAAGACCAAAAGAACTACAAAAATTAATACCAAATAAAAAAATAAAAAAAATATAGGATGAATTGAAAAATAGAATCTATAATTAATTCTAATTAAAGAACAAAACTGCAACAAATCAAAATCTTGGAACCGAAATAAAAAGTGTCATGTATGACCAATTTCAATTGAAGGATAAAATTAAAACAAATTAAAATATGTCAACCAAAAAAATTAAAGGAACCAAAAATAAACTAAAAATTAAAAAAAATAAGGACTAGAATGAAAAATAACATGTATGATTAATTTCAATTGAATGATCGAAATCAATCAACATTTCCATTGAAAAAATCAGGAAAAAAACAAAATCAACACACTAGGGAATGAAATAAATTACCAGAAACATAAAGGACCGTCATGCATTTTGACGCGGTAGGAGAGAGAAAAGAGGGGACCATCCATCAGCACTTGTTAAACCGCCTTCACACGACACATGCTCTACCAGGAGGAAGAGGACGTGACGGCACACCTGGGGACACGGAGAACAGACATTTTTCACCTCCGATAGGCATTAAATATGAAATTGACGGTTCGTTCAAATGATGTGCATGTAGTAATGTTGAGAAAAATATTTTAAAAAAGACACAAATACCTAACCACCCCTAAACCCAACAAAAATCATGAAAAAAAGTAGAGCTTCAAGCCTTCATTTTTGTCATTTATAAGGGTATTTCACTGTAAAAAAACATGAAAAACCTAAAAAATCCTTGCCTCTAGCCCCCTCCATTGTGTCGCACCTGAGAGCAAAGTTGTTATTTCATTACTTCAGATCAAGCGAACAACCAAAAATACCCCTAAACAGTTTTTGTTTTCTTGTCAGCACCTAGGGGTAAATCTGTAGTTTCATTGTGCAAATAAAACAAAAAAATTACCCCCAAACAGTTTGCAAACACCATACAAGTCTCTTACAAATTTCCAAATTACCCTCGTATCGAAAGTTAAGTTTTGTGGTCCGATGGACAAAATGATACTTTCACTGTTGAAATCCACTGTGATCTATGTTTGGGGACATAATAAAACTACAACACCTTTTATATATATAGAGAGAGCAGGGGGGAGCCTAAAGGGATGGTTCGACAATATTCATATTACAAGAGCATATTACAGGAGTGAAATTAAAAATCCCAATGTGACCTGGTTCCATCTAGTTTATTAAAGCAAGGAATTATTGAGTGTAAAAATATACATATAAGATAGCATGTGACTTTTATTAACACGGTTATAATTAAAAATTTTCTATTGATAGATGACAATAGTAAATGTAAAGAGGGAAATATTTTATCTATAAATATCAAATGAATGTTTTTGTATCACCAATAATATATTAACTGTTGTTACTGTGCACCATTATTATTGATGTTATTGTATTATGTGTGCAATAGTGTTAAGTATTTTTCAAAATTGACTGACAAATAATATAGATTCTTACGGGATGTGTTAATTGGTTTTTGTTCATACAGGGGTGCTTGTTTCACCTTGTTTTTAGTACAAGGATAACTTGGGTGAGGTTCTTTAGGTAAATTGTACGTGTCCTGGAATTCATTTAACTTCCGAGAATTAAATTAGTTTTCTAGTTTATATTTCTTAAAAAAATATAAAATTCTAAATAAAATTTTATTGCTAGAAAATACCTAAAACAAGTAAGAAAGAAACCCTCTAAATTACTGAGAAATCTCACTTGAAATTAATATTAAAAACAATATATAAAAAATATCCCAACAACACATTCTATTTCTTACAAAAACCTCTCGAAACTCGTCGCTTAATTCTCATATTTATTGGTGCAAATGATGCCAACAATTCTTTTTTTGTTCATCATAGTGACTATCCAGGCATGGTACCTGTATCCAAACTCTTTAACGGAGATAATTACACAATGTGCTTGTTTGAGAGTGTAATTGAAGTTGCTTTTGATAGTGTTTTTTATTTAGAAATACGTCAAAATGATATTTTTTTATTTTTTAAAAAATATTTTTGACATGAACACATAAAAATATTATAAAAACACCAATCTTTTCAATTTAAAATAAAAAATATTTTTTTCTCTTGAAAACACTTTTGAAATGCAAATTCAAACACCTCCGATGTGGTCTCAGTAAGTTCCTAATGAATTTAAATGAATTCTGTAGTACAACAAAGACAAATTTTACTCATGAATCCCTTACCAAGCCTTCGTGGAGCATATGTATTGGTTTCACAAGAGGAAAAACAAAGAGAATTAGGTTCTATAGGAGTTGTAATTGAATGTGCAACGATAGTAGTGCAATGTAGTCAATAGCAACAACCCAAGAATAACCAATGGCACAACATTGGCTTGCAACATCAATAATCTTTGGGAAAGGATTCCTTCTATCCATGTAAGGCAAGTTAGGAGTTCTTGATCTTCACTCTCCAATTTAAAGGGAGTAATCAATACCCAATTCTACGAGGACTAGAACAGGAAAACCCAGAACTACTATACAATTTTCTTTTCTAGTTAGGGTGTGAAAGTGAATATTTTTCTAGCAAGGATCGCATTTTCCTTGTATAAGAATATTGTACAATAAATAGATGATTTATTCTGGCATAATATCTTCCATACTAAGTTGGACCCATTTTGTCATGGGCAAGGTAGAAAAATAATAAAATAAACAAACTAGACCCTTTCCACTTAAATGTTTTTTTTTTTAAATATAAAAGAATATTTAAGTTGAAAATAGTCAAATTAGCAATCCAATTTATATTTTTATATGTATTATTATAGTCAAAATTAACAATGGGATTTAATATTTTATTTTAAATATTATTAATCCATTATAATTTGTTTAAAATTTGCCCCTCTCACCTCACCTTTAAACCACACTTTCTAACTCTTTTATTTTTTGTAGAGTATTTATTCTCATAGTTTTCATAATAATAAACTATATATTTTATGTTACAATTTTTGAGTAATCCATTCCCACTTTTTTTTATTATTCCTACCTCATAAAATGTTTTTTTTTAATAAAAAAACCTTGGAGGAACAAAATTGATCTTCTCTTATAAATTTCGTGATATTATAAGAAGTCATAAAACGACAGCATCTCTTTCACTCTCTTCTACGTTTTTTAAACCTTTCTGGGTCTCCTCTTTCTCCTCAGCACAAGCACACAACAAAAGTGCTTTGCTTTGCTTTGCTTTCCCCCCCTGCAAAACCCTAATTTTCAATTCACGATGATTGGTCCTTTCACAATCATAGGTAGGGTTCCACTACTCCTGCTCTCTTCCTCAAACTCAATTTCAAGTCTAAATTTTGATGCTATTAATGAAATATCGCTTCTTTGCTCTGGATGTCTCCAGCTTTCAATGTACTATTCTGCTTCTTTTTTTTAATATGCTGATTACTGTAATGTCTTTGTATGGGTTTTGCCTATATTGCTCACTTCTCTAATAAATAAAAAGAGACAACCCTAAACTATTCTTAATTAGTACATAATGTATACGTTAGATGGAAAATTGGAATGCCATTGCTTTTGAGGAATGTTTTCAAAAAATGATTTTTTTGGTCGTTTCCAGTAAATGCAGGTTGACGAATTATTTTGCCAATCTAATCTGGCTGAAGAAAGGGAAAAATTTTAGCTGACGAAAGAGGCGATTGATCCGCATAACAGCTCAATGGATGCTATAAGTCCTATAGAAATCAGTTCATCTGATAGTGATTTCAATTTTACTGACGACGATGAGGTTGAAATATCGCCTGTAAATGTTAGGGACTCTGCCAATACCAGGACGCTTCCGGATTGGGCTACTGCTCATCCCACAAACTCAAGACATACAGGTCGGTCTCATTGAATTATCCTATGCCACCAAGGACTGGCTTTCCCGCTTCTTCTTTTCATTCCCTATTTATCTAAACCTCACCCTCACATTCTATTTCCACCAGGTGAAGCATATGTACGTAAATGGCCGATCTCACCAAAGTTGAATGTATTACTAATCTTGGTGACAATGAACTAAATTTGCATTGCAGGTTATGGCGGGCAGACACAAAACGCTCACCCTCTTAAAAGATCATATGCTTCAAATGGGAGTAGTTCATCAAATGTAAATGACCTTTCATGGATGAAGATCCATGGTCAACCTACCAACGGTGCCAACATTAGAGACACAAGCTGGTCTACTGCTCGAGGAGACGGTTCTCGGCATTTTGATGGGGCTGGGAGCATGGGTCAGCTTCGGACAGTTAATTCCCAAATTGCTAATGTTTCTGGCGTAGATTATGAGAAGCTTTCATCCCAACAGGCTTTAAAGAGGACCCTTCCGCCATCTCTTCAGCCATCTGAACTGAGTAATAAATCAAACAACACAGTAGAGAATGTCAGCAGCGGTGGGTCTCGTGATATATATGGAAATGCTTATCATCTTGCTGGACCAAGTGTAACTAATAGCAGGGGTTACATGAGAGACATTTACAGCAAGCGCAATACTGATGATATTATGATGTATGAAAATAACGGAAGCAGGATCCCACCTCCATCTTTTATGCATGGAAAATCTTCTGCACAATTTCCTGGTCCAAGCGAACCTGTGTATCACTCCATGGCCGGGGATGAAAACGCTGCTGGAACTGACGAGAGACTGGTTTATCAAGCTGCACTGGAAGTACGTGGAGTTTATTTTACCTTATTAATTTAATTGCTTATATTGTATAAACAGGATTTGGGGTTCCACTTTGCTGGTCACGAGTTATAATTTTTTATTTCATAGCAACTCATTTTCAGTCAGTCTTTTTTTTTTCACACTGTAACTAGCATTTCTTTTCAAGTGTTGGTAGGACTGTAATAGAGTTGAGCTCAGCCAAGCTGCATGCTGTTCAAGTTTGGATGTTTTAGATGTAAACTGAGCCTGAGCACACCCTAACCTTAACATTATTTGCAAAATACTTTCAAGTTTTGTTTGCTAAGAGCTTGGACGTGTCCAGAAGCATAACTGAGGAAGCAAACCCAGGCAATTTTGACATGTTTTTGATTCGTACCAACATTTTATTTTACTTAATAATGCACATGGCCCTGTGTTCATATTTCAGAAAGCTATCTATGATGTTCTTTTATTATTTTCTTGGAACTGTAACGTGCCCATTTTAATTTTAGTTTTTTGTCATGTGAAATTAAGCATTTTTGTGTAGAACTATTACATAATTACCTGGTGCAGAAAAAAAGTGCTTTTTGGTCCTGAATAGCTGGAGTGAAAAAAAACTACTGAAGCCTGTTTTTCATAGCAGTCAAGTTTGAGGTTGTGTACCATATGTTTCGGCCAGTGAGAACATTTTTCCAAGAAAACACATGACACTTGGTCTATCTTAGAGCCTAGTATTACTGTTATCTCTAAACTCTCATAAAACGAATGACTTGATTTTTTTGTTCAAGAAGAGATTGAGCTCTTACCAATTTTAATTTCCTATGTTTTCCACTTTGGAGACCTAACAAACAACAAATACATCTGTACTCAATCTTCGACTCACATGCTTCAATTTGTATTTACAGTTCTAGGTGAGTACCATCCACCATGATTTATAGGTTTTTTTCTGTCACCACTGTTGGTGTTAGGGCCAATTTGTTTTTGCAGTGCACTGCAAAAATTGCCTTGTTTGAAAACTTTTGAGTATGACAAACAGAATTATGCTGATTCTTCAAGTTCCCTGGAGACAAGTCAATGTTTGAAGTTCATAAAAAAATTATAAAGTTGACAGACATTTATTCTTGCAGGATCTTAATCAACCAAAAGTTGAAGCTAATCTACCTGATGGTCTTATGTCTGTGCCTCTTCTCAGACATCAGGTTTTACCATTTTACTGATAATCTACAAGTTGGTCTGCGTATTTTCTGTTTTTCATTGAAGTTTTATTTTTCAGAAAATTGCTTTGGCATGGATGCTTCAGAAGGAAACAAGAAGCTTGCATTGTTTGGGTGGAATTTTAGCTGATGATCAGGTTATGCATTTAGAAAAGTCCATTTTATCCTAATTGCATTAGTTCATGATTAATTCTTTTTTTGGTTTTGATCTACGTTTCTGCCAACACACATTATGATCTCACATTCCAGGGCCTTGGTAAAACAATCTCAATGATTGCCCTTGTACAAATGCAAAAGTCTTTGGAGGCAAAACCAAAGACTGAAGATCAGTGCAATCTCAAAACTGAAGCATTGAATTTGGATGATGATGATGATAATGGAACTCCTGTCTTGGATAAAGACAAACAGACTGGAGAGTCGGCTGATATTAAATCTACCCCAGAAGTTGGTTCTTCTATAAAGGCAATTAGTAGACGTAGACCAGCAGCAGGTACACTAGTGGTGTGTCCTGCCAGTGTTCTCCGACAATGGGCCAGGGAGCTGGATGATAAAGTTGCTGATGGCGCCAAACTTTCTGTCCTGGTCTATCATGGTGGCAATCGTACAAGGAGTCCTGATGAATTGGCTAAGCATGATGTGGTCTTGACTACATATTCAATTGTAACTAATGAGGTTCCAAAACAGCCTTTGGTTGATGAGGATGAGGCTGATGATAAAAGTGGTGAAAAACATGGAATATCTTCGGAATTTTCAAATAATAAGAAGAGGAAGAAGAGTTCTAAAGTCAGTAAGAAGAGAGGCAGAAAGGGAATGGATAGTTCCTCTATTGATTGTGACTGTGGTGCACTTGCTAGAGTGAGTTGGTCTAGGGTGATACTAGATGAAGCTCAAACAATAAAAAATCACCGAACTCAAGTGGCTCGAGCCTGCTGCAGCCTTCGTGCCAAAAGAAGGTGGTGCTTATCTGGAACACCTATACAAAACTCAATTGATGATTTATACAGCTACTTCAGATTCCTCAGATACGACCCTTATGCTGTTTACAAATCATTTTACAATACCATAAAAGTTCCTATATCCAGAAACTCATTACATGGTTACAAGAAGTTGCAGGCAGTTCTAAGGGCTATAATGTTGCGTCGTACAAAAGGTGATTGCTCTTGTTCTTTGAATCAGTTTAGTTGGGGAGGCTATTTAAAAAATCAAACGTTTTTAGAATGCCAAGCTCATCTACATGAGACTTGTGCAGTTGGTTTCTTTCTTTTGACTTCCTTTTAGGAGTATAATCATGCCATGTGTTTATCCAACACAGATATTTTATTGCAGCATCTCTTATTCATTAAATATAAATGAGGTAAAGATGGTAATTCTCAGTGGGATGAATTGCAAGGTTTTTAATGGGCTGCTGAAAGGCTTGCCTCTTGAACTGTCTGATCTGAATTTCATTTTATAGGTTTTGTGAATAATTAAGAAAATGGATATTTCTGCACGATTTCTTTCATAGGGATATTAAATTTTTTGCTTTATAAGTTTTCCAACTTTATTGAAATTGTTTTTTTGACAAACACATTTATGCAAGGCTTTTTATGTGAAATCCTTTGATATTGTGGTCAAGATGCTTTATGAGATAAAGATGGTAATTCACGGCTGGATGAATGGGAAGGGGTTTATGGGTTGCTTAAAGGCCTGCCTCTTGGACTTTCTGATTTGAATTTCATACTAATAGGTTTAGTAAATGATTAAGCACATGGGTATTTGTGCATGATTTCTTTCACAGGGATATTAAATATTTGCTTTATAATTTTTCCAGCTTTATTTAGATTGTATCTTGATAAACACATCTATTCAACCTTGGCTTTTCATGTGAAATCCTTTGATACTGTGGCCCAGACATATTAGTGCTCTAATGTTGTCACATAACAGAGATGCGATTTTTGTATGCAAACATTGCTTCTAACATGTTTGATGCTAACTGTCATGACTTTGTGTGATGTAGCAACATTGATTGATGGGCAGCCTATAATTAACCTACCACCAAAATCAATCTGCTTGTCGAAGGTAGACTTCTCAGCTGAGGAGCGGGCTTTCTATACTCGGCTAGAAGCAGATTCTCGCTCTAAATTCAAGGTACTTTTTACCCCACTTAGTTATTTTTCAAGACATTGTATTTGATAATTTGTTTCCCTCCTGAATTAGCTAGTGTTTTGATTCAGCCAACTATCATGCTTTTGAAATCAGCTTTATTCTGTTTTTTTTTTTTGTTTTGTCATTGGGGTTAATCATGCATGTGGGATATTAGAAAACAGATTAAGTAATAACTGTATATCTAAATTGTAATTGCAATGTCATCAGAAAATAAGGTCAGTCCATATTGCACCTAGAAAAGGCCAGGGAAAGCTACTCCTGGCAGGGAATTAAATATGCTATTTGATTGGGAAAATTATAACATTATGATATAGAACAATCATCCCAGAAGTTTATGGACCGGATTGACAAGGCCATGTCTGAAAAGAACTCCACAAAGAAACCCAGAAGCATCTCATATGAAGCTTGAAGTTACTGTTTTATTTTCCTAGTTACTTTTGAATTTTAATTACTTGTTTCCTACTTAGCTTAAGAATTTAAAGTTATTAATATATTACTATTTAAGAATCCTAATGCTAGATGAATTCTGATAATTAGGCAAGTTTTAATTAGGAATTCTTTCTATTAAGGATTTTAGAACTAATATAAATAGGGACTGTAGTTTATTTTATGGAGATTAAGATTATTAATCATGGATTCTTGCAAAATATATAAAGAATAATTAAGCACTACCTATATCATGATGCATTTGCTTTATATATATATATATATATATATCATAATTACCTTTATCATGCTGCATATATTTGTTGAAATCAGCACTATTCTTGTATTTGCATATTCAGTAAGTATGGCAGGGCTGTCTTTATTTTGGGGTTAGTGAACAGAGATTATTGTAATCAAGAAATTAAGCACCATTTTCACAATGTTCCCTCCTTTTTGTTTGATAAAACTTATCGTGACGCTCCACTCCTGAAGCCATATATTGTTGCTAGACTGACATTTATTGGCTGATGGTACTGGATTTTGAAACATACTAAAAATATTGAAGCCCCATCCACTTTCATAGAGTATTCTTTCCTCATTTTTTAGATCAATTCCTGATTTATTGAATACTGGGCATTTTGAATTATCATGTATCTTGACGATATAGGTTTCTGTCCTTCAGGCTTATGCCGCTGCTGGCACAGTGAACCAAAATTATGCAAATATACTTCTGATGCTTTTGCGACTTCGCCAGGCTTGTGACCATCCACTTCTTGTTAAAGGTTTTAATTCTGAATCTGTTGAAAAAGATTCAACTGAAATGGCAAATCAACTTCCTAGGGAGATGGTGGTGGATCTATTGAATCACTTGACCTCTGCCCTCTGTTGCGTATGCAATGTGAGTCATCTTAAAAATCTGGACTGCTTTCCTGTTTATTCAATGCCCTTTGTAAGATCTTGTTGGGCTTTGTCTTTGCTGCTGCCATAGAACAATTGGTGTTGAATATCATCTCTTTGCCCCCCTACTTGTCTGTTGTTGCAGTGCATACATCTTCAAAGTCCAGTGAGGCGATAAACTTCTCTCTGGTGATATGTTATCCTTGTGTTTATAGATCACTTACGAGAAGTTGAAGTTGCTAGTATGCTAGCTGAAAGTTTAAATTAATTCCAGGTCCTGTTTAGGCTAGCTTCTGATCTTGAGTATCTGCCTGCAATAATAATCTTTTTGATGATTTGCACTACGAGGAAAGCAGAGCTAATCCGGGGGGTAGTATAATTGTCTTTGATCCATGGGCCAAGCTCCTTCACATAGCTGACTACAAATCATATTTTGCTTGTGCAACTGAAAAACCTTGCACAATGCATTCTTATTGTTTATCCTCTGCTGGCCATGCTTAATAAGCTTGTTGATATTGCTCCATTTCATGCTTGTGCTGGCAGGCAAGTTTCAACTGCTCCTAGACATCGTTTGATTGGTACTATTTCAATCCTGTTAGTATCTGTCAAAACTCAAATTTTCACCAATGAGCACCCAAAATCCTTTTTGCTAATGTACTTTGCCAATCATGTTGGCGTGTGGTTCTTTTCTGGAAATGCCTGTTCCATGTCACTTAGTGATTGCACCTTTTTCAGCATCTAGTGATTATTACATCTTTGTCTATGCTAATTTAGAGGGATTCCTTTTAGGTGCGAGTATGGGCCCGCTTTATATTAATTTACAGCATCTGACTAGTGAAAACAAACACTGTACCATCATCCTGCATCAGATTGGTCTAATTTTTCTACTATATGATGGTCTTACAGGATCCGCCTGAGGACTCTGTTGCTACCATGTGTGGCCATGTTTTTTGCAATCAATGTGTATCAGAATACTTGACAGGAGATGATAATACATGCCCTGCTACTGACTGTAAAGAGCAACTTGGTTCTGATGTTGTTTTCTCTGAAGCTACTCTTAGAAGAAGAATTTCTGACAACTTTGATGCTAGTTCCTCACATTCCAAATATGATGATAAGTCAATAGTCCTTCAGCATGAGTATAGTTCCTCAAAAATCAAAGCTGTTCTTGAGGTTATTCAGTCACATTGCAAGGCAGGGAGTCCAATTTCAGAGTTTAATGGTTCTGCAGGATTCAGTGAAACATCAATGGCATATTCAAACTTGTCAACTGAAGGACCAATAAAAGCAATTGTTTTCTCCCAGTGGACTACCATGTTGGATTTGGTTGAGTTTTCATTGAACCAGCATTGTATCCAGTATAGGAGGCTTGATGGTACAATGACTCTAAGTTCAAGAGATAAGGCTGTTAAAGATTTTAACACTGATCCTGAGGTTTGGCCCCTACCTTGTGAATTCTCAGAATAATCTTATTTCTTAAAGGTTTTTTCTTCATCTATTCCAAATGGGATACCTGTTAATTATCAAGACCTCTAACCTACAAACACAAAGAGTACCGTGTCATATACACTATTTAATCGCTATCCAAACCATGCATCACTAAACTCCTCTGCCAAATTGATGACAGTGTGCGTGATGATTATTCCTGATGCTGTGATTTGTGCATTGCTTTCAGCATTTGAATGATTCAAGTCTATAATATTGATGACATTGCTCATGATGATTATTCCTGGCGCCTTATTTTTTCCATTATATTCTCAGTATCTGAATGATTCAAGTTTATTGTCTTAGCGTTGTATTTCAACATCAGAATGATTGAAATTCATTGCAGGTAACTGTGATGATAATGTCCCTGAAGGCAGGAAATCTAGGTTTGAATATGGTGGCTGCATGCCATGTCATCCTTCTGGATCTTTGGTGGAATCCAACCACTGAGGATCAGGCTATTGATCGAGCCCATAGGATTGGACAGACCCGTCCTGTTACAGTAACACGACTTACCATAAAAGACACCGTTGAAGATAGAATATTAGCTCTTCAGGTATTATTTCTTTCTACAGTTCATTGATTCTGCCTTGACATACCTGGATTACTGTTTAATCTTGTGGTTTGCTACCAGGGGAGTCTAGATGTTACCAGGGTTAAAGAGGGGAGTTTTTTTTTTTTTTTCCAACCAATTCCGAATCTCTCATTCCTTTTTTTTGTCCTTCTCTAAATATCATATACCAACAGAAAAGGCAGAAAGTCTGGGAGTTAAAAGTGTCATGTTTTTGGTTTATTTCAGGAACAGTGAATCCCTGAACATAAAAACACGGAATTCTGTACCTATGTTCAGGTTTACTGTGCCTTGCACTTGATAAATTCAAGAGAATTGCCTCTTCTTTTATTTTTTATTGAGGAAAGTTATTAGAGATAAATGTTGAGGATTATTGATGCCAGCTAGAGTACATTAAATCAAAGGTGTGGAATGCAAGTATAGAAATGAAATGGTTATTTAGCCAATTATGGTCTAATTGAAGATCTTTTTAGGGTAGATTTGGAAGCAGCATTGCCATGCAACGTTTTCTCTTGAAACAGCTATTTGTACGAGTTAAGACTTGGCAGCCATGTTACTCAATCTTATTAATTATGTCAAGAAGGCAACCTGTTGGGCTTCCATTCAACCTGTTTTTTTGTGGGTGATTATGGTCTATTTGAAGTTATGACCTTGGTTTTTGTAAGATGATTTGGTGCGAATCACTGTGATTTGCAGGACGAGAAGAGAAAAATGGTTGCATCTGCATTTGGCGAGGATCAAAGTGGAGGTTCAGCTACTCGTCTTACCGTGGAAGATCTCAAATATCTATTTATGGTCTAGGACATTCACTTTGCATCTCTTTGCCATCTATTTCTAACTCGACAAGTAAAAGACTCCGGGGCAAGTGAAACATGACCTTGACCAGTTAGGAAGGCAGAGGAGGGAACTAGTGGGGCTGCACCTGTGATTGCCAACCACCCTTGTTGCAGCTCAAATCAAGATCGTGGGGGGTGGCATGTTTTTGGATAATTTTTTTGAGGGCCATAATTGGCTTTTTTTTGCTTTCATCAAGTGCGGAGGACACCGAAGGCAAAACTATTTGTAAATATTATCGGAAGTGCCTAATGTATATCAAGCAATTTGTTTGTGCAAATGCATCGAGAGTGTGCTGATAACACCGGGGCCGGGATTCATTTAGTTCGATATAAAAGAAGGTTAGCAGAGTAGCTAAACATTGAAAAGTAGTGAACACCAAAGACTAGTATTGCAGTTTCGTTCTCTGCTTCATAGTAATAATTCTATCTCTGCCTCTGCCTCTGCCTCTGCCAGAATGGTCATCCTGCTTCAGATCAATGATCCGCTCAACGAGGACCGTCTTCTCGATTAATACTACATCAGAATAAACAAGTGTTTCAGCACACGTGGACACAGATTGGTCATCCTACTTCAGATCAATGATCCGTTTGTAGCTTTTGACCGACCCAGTTTAGTAACTTGCTCAAACCAGGATGTAAACTCTCTCTCTCTCTGTATATATATATATATATATATATATGAGCAAGTAGAGGGGCAGGGATATGGTGTTTTTCTCTTCATAAAATTATTTTGCCAAAACAATGGCCACATCGAAGCTTCTAGTTTCCACCCTACGCAAATCCCTAACCTCCCCCTCTTCCTCCTTCCGCCGCTTTTCCACCACAGCGGCAGAAGCAGTCGCCCCCGCATCAGAACCCGAAGATTCCTTGACCATAAAAGGCGTGAAAATCTCAGCTCGTCCTCTCTATCTCGACATGCAAGCAACATCACCAGTAGACCCTAGGGTTCTCGACGCTATGCTCCCTTACTATCTTGCTCGCTACGGCAACCCTCACTCACGGACTCACCTTTACGGCTGGGAATCCGATCAAGCCGTCGAAACGGCCCGCTCTCAGGTCGCCGATTTAATCGGCGCGTCCCCGAAAGAAATTGTCTTTACTTCAGGAGCGACGGAGTCTAACAATATTTCAGTCAAAGGAGTCATGAAGTTTTATAAGGAAAAGAAAAAACATGTCGTCACCACTCAGACGGAGCATAAGTGTGTTTTGGATTCTTGCCGGCATCTTCAGCAAGAGGGTTTCGATGTTACGTATTTGCCGGTTGGGAATGATGGCATTGTTGATTTGGAGAAGTTGAAGGGATCGATTCGGCGGGATACTGGACTTGTTTCGGTGATGGCTGTGAATAATGAGATTGGTGTGATTCAGCCAATGGAGGAGATTGGGAAAATTTGTAAGGAGTTGAATGTTTCATTACATACGGATGCTGCGCAAGCGTTAGGGAAGATTCCGATTGATGTGGACAAGTGGAATGTGAGTTTGATGTCTTTGAGTGGGCATAAGATCTATGGGCCGAAAGGGGTTGGTGCTTTGTATATGCGTAGGCGGCCAAGGATAAGGGTGGAGCCCCAAATGAATGGGGGTGGACAAGAGAGAGGGATAAGGAGCGGGACGGTGCCCACTCCTTTAGTCGTGGGAATGGGGGCAGCCTGTGAATTGGCGAAAAAGGAAATGGACTATGATGATAAGAGGATTAGGGCGTTGCAAGAGAGGTTGTTGAATGGAGTTAGGGCTAAGCTTGATGGTGTTGTGGTGAATGGGAGTGTTGAGAGGAGGTATGCTGGGAATTTGAATCTTTCGTTTGCTTACGTTGAAGGTGAGAGTTTGTTGATGGGATTGAAGGATGTGGCTGTGTCAAGTGGGAGTGCTTGTACGAGTGCTAGTTTGGAGCCCTCATATGTGTTGAGGGCATTAGGGGTGGATGAGGACATGGCACATACCTCCATTAGGTTTGGAATTGGGAGGTTTACAACGGAAGAGGAGATCGATAGGGCAATTGAGCTCACGGTACAGCAAGTTGAGAAATTGCGGGAAATGAGCCCTCTTTATGAGATGGTAAAGGAAGGGATTGATATTAAGCAGATTCAATGGGCACAACATTGATTGGATTTGACTAATGCTACGAATATCACTGTGGGGTAAGCAAGGAGTTTGCGAGGTGGATCTTCTGCCATTGAGAATAGCTTGTTTGGTCAAGTGTTTGCAGAAGGGAAGGGTATCAGCATCCATGTTCTTACTCTCTGAAGTGGACGTACATGCCTTTGAGAACTTTCATAGTTTATCTATGATAAAATCTGGGAACTAGTTATCTTAAATTATACTCTGTTTATTTAGTCTAGAGTTGGGAAATAGTTTTTTTTGAAAGTGAATTATTTTTTCATGTTTTCATTGTTATACAAAATAAATTGAATTTTTATTGTATGACTGCGAAGAAAAATAAGCTAGAAAATAATTTATATTTCTTTTTCAAGTTTATCAAACATTGAGTGTGAATATTAATATGAGGTTTTGGAAAGAGATTTGTGGAAGGTGTGTGTTTATTCAAGGTTTATTTTGTGTTAAAGAAAAGGAAATGTTTTCTGGAATTAAGAACAGGAAAACTTTATTTTTTCTTTTGTTGGAAACTACTTTTCTAGAAACGTATTCTAGAGTTAAGTCCACCATTGGAAAGCTTGGAAACTACTTTCCAAGAAAGTTGTTTCCAAGACCCTAGTGCAGTAAGGTGTGCTTCTAGGTTGATGTACTAGTTATTTTATGTTGATGGATTTGTACCATGATGATTTTGATGATGTTCCGCTTTTGTGTTTTGTGTGATAATGGTTGGTTTATACTTCCCATTTGTTTGGTTTTGTAGCTGAGTGTCAATTAAGAATCCTCAAATGAAAGAGCATTGGATCTGATTTCAAAATGTAAATGAACTCACACATTGGATAAATGCCTCATTTACCATTGGATAAGCATCATATGCTTAGAGTCTCGAGCGAAAGAAATCTGAATCTATTAAAGTATTGCATCTCCTGTAAACCAAGAAATGTATCAGGGCCACCTTTCGAGTAGCTTCTCAAGACAGCATGTGTACCTAGGATTGTCGAAGTTGGTCATTATTATGATGCTAATGGTGAGCCCAGCTTCTTAATTATGCTATTTTTAGCTGCGCCTGCCCAGCGCGTTTATGCTTTTTTTCTTTTTTTTTTTCTCATCTTGCACCTCAATCAAGGATCTGACTTGCTCGACATTGCTTTTGGCATGGATTGTCTTATGATTTTTGACAGTAAGAGAAGATCTCTAAAGTCAGTATGAAGAGAGGGAGCAGGGAATTTATAGTTCCTGGATTGACTGATTTTGTGGTCCGCTTGCTAGAGCGGGTTGGGTTAGGGCGTCGCTAACTAGATGAAGCGGGCTGGGTTAGGACCAGCGAAACTAGATGAAAGCTCAAACGATATAAAATAACCGAGGTGGCTCGAGCTTGCACCAGCGTTTGTGCCCAAAGGTGTTTGTGCGGAACACAAATACAAATGCAATTGATAACTTGCACAGTTACTTCGATTCTTACATGATCCCTTTGATGTATAAAAATCATTTTCAATGCCACACAAGCTCCTAATCCAAAAAATGACTCCATGGTTACAAGAAGCTGCAAGCAGTTCTGGGAGCTATTATGATGTGCCATTCAAAGGGTTGATTGCTTTCTCTCTCTGGGTGAAGTATTCATATGGGGTTATTTACAAACCCCACACCAAAATAATAATAATAATAATTATTGATATGTTTTCTGTGGTACCCATGCTCATGTTAAAACATGTTCTGAACCTTAAACTGAACAATTGAATCTAATACAAGTAACCTTACTGATCATCGTGCTCAAAAACATGGAAAATTTTGTACAGCGAACCTAAACAAAAATATCAATTTCATCAGCTGTTGATTTACTAATAATCAGGCAGACAATAGAGGAGTGAAAACAAAGGCAGCAATGGAGCACTTTGTACTCATTAGCTAGCCCAAAACCATGGTTGACATTAGTTTAATTAATTACTCTAGAAATATTTGAATGATTCAAGTATGCTTTAGAATATAGGGCTTTAGAATATAGGGAGTGTAAATATTAGATTGAGGTTGATCCTATTAGGAGCAGAAACAAAAACAGGTATCTGTCCTCTCATTTTGTTCATAGCCAAACAACTGCACAATCATCTTCCTACAAATAAAATAAACTACCTCCCCTCCTGATCCAGGAGGTTTTTAACATTGCATTTTAAAAATATTTTTGAAAAAAATAAAAATTATTTTTATTTTTCACTCTAAATCTAAAAAAATTGATGTTTTAGATCATTTTCTATATTGATATCAAAAATAATTTTTAAAAAATAAAAAAAATATATTATTTTGATACATTTGTAAATAAAAAATACTTTAAAAAACAACTTAAATTGTGAGCTCTCAAACCGGCTATTAGTTGTGGTATTCAATTGATGCTATAATTCAAGTGCTTTTAATCAACATTGCAAAATAACGTAGAGCAACCACATGGCATGCTTTTCCATCATGTGTTGTATTTGCATTCCTACCCTTAATTGTGAGCTCTTTTCTTTATAAAACCGCCACCACTTTTAAACTTACTTTTAACCTGGAGCAGCAATTTTGCCATCTCATATTAACAGCTGCATCATTGCAAGATGTCCCCCTCTGAGATGCTCTGTCACAAGCACTGCTTTCCTTTTTATGCATTGATTCCATTTGAAGCTTCCATGCTTTCCCGTGTCCTGCTCTCCTTATTCTCTTCATTTCTCCTCTTCCTCTTCATTTTCTTCTTGGATTGACTCTCTTCAGCGGATTGGTCAACATTAAGAGTCCTGTATATGTTATTTTCTGTCATTAGAATAGCAAATCTGAAGTAGAGAGAAAAGAATGCTGCATGCAACAAAAGAATTACATCAATTCCCAAGATCCTCAACGAAAAGAATAGACAGTAAATTGCATGTCCATGAATATCTGTTCAAGTTTTTTTTCCTTCTGTGTTCATTGGGAGGCTAGAGATCAGTTCGCCCGGTCTCAAAATCTCTCCTGTCCTGGATGTAAATAAGATTTGATCTACATCCCTTAGCAAGCAGCCAAGTGACTTCACTATCTAAACTAGCTAGCAACAAGGAATTTCTTCACAAGTTACAAAAAATGCTCTTCATGTTCCGGAAATTGACGCACGGTCCTTGAAAAAAAAGAAGAATTGTACCTATATGCCCTGTTTGAGTGTGATTTTACTACCTATCTTTAATCGGGGAAAAAAAGAGAAAAAAAAAAGATTACTCGTCCTGTGTCAAAAAAAAGCAACTCGCCCAAAGTACAGATATGCCCTTGGTACCACCTCAAGCAAGCTTTTGAAGGTCGTTTAAAAGGATCAGGTATTGTGCATTTATGTCATGTGCGTGTGAGTTTACTTATCTTTGACTTGAAAGAACCATAGTACAGATAAAGCCCCTTGGCACCACCTCAAAGCAAGCTTTTGAAAATAGTTTAAAATTATCAGGTGTTGTGCATACATGTCATGTGCGTGAGTCTACTTATCTTTGACTTGAAAGTAAGGAAATAAAATTGCATTGTAACACCTAACGAATTAAATTATTTCTAAAGTTATTGTTTACATTTACTATGTCCTGGATTTATTCTCCTTGCCTATTAACCTGGACATAAATTTCTAACCTAACAGACTTGCATCCGCAGACAAAGGATCTCAAAAGCAATGGATAAAACAGGAATCAGAAGGTTCTACATTGAGATATTCAGTACTCACACAAAGCTTTGTTGCTTCTGATTTTGTTCCTCTTGAACAGACACAACAGGGTCTAAACTGGTAGATTTGTCCTCATCTTGCTTGCCTTCTTCCTCTTTAATGGCATTATTGTGGCTTTCACCATAAGTCTGAGAAAATTTCCTATCTGCTCGTTCTTTCCTTTTCCTCTCTGGCTTTGCACCATTTTCACGCTCATCTTGCACAGACAGCTCATGGTCATGGCTGTCAGTTTTGAAATCATCTTCCTTGCCTTCATGCTCTTTAATGGCATCAAGAACTTTCTTATTTGCACGTTTCCTTTTCTTCTTTGGCTTTGTAACACTTTCAGGGTCCAACTGTGTGGGAGGAAGATTGGAATTCCATGGCAAGACAGCCCTACTACAAGAGTACATCAGGTAACATCAATAAAGCAACGAGATAAACAGCTCTTTTCCTAATTAAGTTGTAATGAACTTGTATGAGCAGAAGAAGAGGGATATGCGTGTATTGTTGTGCAGATAACATAAAAAAAGAGGCTAAACCCAACAGTACTGACTCATCATCTGTTTGCTTCTGATTTTCTTTCTTTACCAATCGCATATCCTGCCCCGTGTTTCCAGCTTTAGCTTCATATTGGACTTTATCTTCTCTGACAACATTGAAATCAAAATGATTGTCAGCCTCAATATGTTTTCTTTTTCTTTCCTAAAGGTTTGCACAAAACTCAAGCACAAAGAGGGATAGATAAATAAACATCTTGTAAAAATACAAACTTTACTGACACATTTGATTTGACAAACTACCCTTGTATCTATTTATTATTTTACCCTGAGAAAAAAAAATCAAAAAGGCCATCAACTTATCAGATTCTTCAGCTATGTTTTATTATATTTGGATATAACTTTGAGAAAAATAAAGAGAGGTAGACAACTAAGCAATTCCCTATATCACAAACATCCAATTTAATACTATATCAAGTTTTCAATGATAACTTGACATGCCAGACAAACTAGTATTTGATTTGTGGGGGGAGAGGAGAACGTGCAATATGCGTATTGATGTGACATGTAATGCAAAATTGCACTAACTCATCATTTATGTCCTTTTGATTTCCTTCATCAGTCACCAGCATATCCTGCAAAGTGTTTTTAACTTCACCATTTCTTTCCTTTTGCTTTTCTTCATTGGTCACCAGCATATCCTGCAGAGTGTTTTTAGCTTCAGCCTCATCTAGATGAGCTTTATGCTCATAACTCAATCGATTGTCGACATCAGGACTTTCCTTCTCTTTTGCATATTTTTTCCTTCTCCTCTTCAGCTTTTCAACATTTCTACAGACCACATGAGGATTTCAGTGAGAATTGAGCAAAGATCACCTCCCAGGAGAAAATATCCGAGAAGAATAAAAACAAGAATCAAGAAATTTAATCACTCACAAATCCAATCTAAGTGCAAATTCCACACACCAAAAGGAGAAGAAAAAGAGAATGGAGAAACACAAACAAGTAAAGTATGCTGACCTCTGAGACCACAGAAAAAATGGACTTCATAATTCATAACAGTAGTAATCCAAAATGATTCTTAGATGCTTAAAGCAAAGTCAGATAAATTACAAACAATGGGGTGTGTGATACTTTCCTTGTGTGATAATAAATTAAGCATTTACAGGCTTTCTAATTTAAGCAAAATATGCATTGCTTTATGATTTGGGAGAATATTCTTATAGATAATGGGTAGATCCTTTAAAGTTGGCTAGTTTGACCAAAACGTTATACCTCACTAGGAAAAAAGATTTTAGATTAGATGATATCAAAGCATGAATTCTGTTGGTTTTCAAAATGATTAACCAATCTTGGGTATACCTGCAGTGTTTGATCTTGAAAGCAGGTTCAGAATTTATTAGGAAACATTATACATTTCTTTGTCCTCTAAGCCCCATGGCCATTGAAGGCACCAAATTCAAACATGCACCTGCATATATTCGTATCATGAACCTGTGATAAGATTCTGGAGGCAGTTATGAAACTTACTTGTCATTTGTAGTCTTCTGGTCTTCTGTGGTTACGAAATCTAGGTCCAACTTGTCAACCTCTACCTCACTTTGGATGGATTTCTGTTGACCAAGAGCCCTGCAAAAGAAAAAGTCATCTTCAAGTGGTACCTCCTCCTTGTAATGTTTTCCCCTCTTCTTCTTAGGTTTTGAGCCATTCTGAGAACCCATATCAGATAAAGGTAGGAAAGGATGGTGATCATTTCTCTGCCTGTTTGAGTACATAAACCAAGCATAACATATGGATTAGTAGGAAGACTTAAAGCAAGTTCACAACTAAGTAAATTTTATACATAAAACAAAAAATGCTACAACTAGGGATTCCACAGTCCCCTTACCTTTTGGACACGCCTATAACAGCACCTGCATTCCCCTTCGATACAGAGACCCAATTGCCATTATCTTTCACCTTCTGCTCGCTTGTTTCACCTTTTTCCTTCTCACATTTTTTAGCTGCTTCTGATCCCATACTTTTTACAGCAGATTCTTTCTCATGGAGAAAGGAAATAGGCATCTTATCTTCATCATCAGATTCAATGAATTGGAATTTCTTCCTAAGACGTTTGTGGCTGCCCTTACCATTCTTACGTTTCTTCTTATCAAATATCTCTTCAAATAATGGTAAAAACAGCAAATTTAAAACAGCAGAACATCAGAATAAAATTGATTAAACATCATCCTCATTGGAAAATACAGTGCATGCCACTATCAAAAGTAAGTTGATAGCATTGACAGAATAAGCGCTACACCCCCGGATTCTACTATACAGGGAAAGCAGAATGTCTGGAAGAGCATGAGAAACTTGTAAATTAACAGCACGTGATATTAAACTCATTTGATTGAGTAATCTCTGCAATCAAATTCTAGGGCAGATTATAAATTGAATCAATACAATACAGTAAATTACACTACATGAACATAAACCACCCCAACTATTGTCATCGAACTTTAATGGTCATGATAGGCAAACTTATAAGGATACGTCCTAAACATGCAGCTCCCAAAACAAAGAACCAGATCAAACCCAAATTCATAATAAAATCCTCCAACAAAGAAATCAACAGGATTTTAACCCAGAACCAGGACATGGGTATTCAACACAGTTTTGCTGTTACGATTTGAAATAGATAGACATCTCTTTTAGGTGCATGTAAAATGACACATGTTAGGAGTTTAATGTACGGCCTTAGGGTGCTATTGTGAAACTGGAATATAAAGGACATGCCTTTTCCTTTTAGCAATCTACCTCAGAAAACTAGAATTTTCTGTAAGCCCTAAGTTAGGTGCCCCCCCCAAGCCTGGTAATCTATTGCTGTTTTCCACTGAAACTGCATCACAGAAAGTACTGAGCAATAAGCATAGCAGCCAACATGCATGCATCAATGAAGACAGCTGAAAGAATCATTTAAATCATACATAGATAGTACACTTCACTAACTCCAAGAAATAAAGTGGTTTGTTCTTACTGAAACAAATGACGTGAACACTCATAGCAACCCGATGCAACTCAATTTAAAGCAAAACCAAATAGTCGATGACTTTATATAGCATGCCAAAAGTACTCAGCATACAACTGCATGAAGCATTCACAAGCATAACATGCAAAACAAAAAGGAAATGGACAGTAGAAGGCTGGGAAGCTACTGGATTGACCTTAAATTCATGATTGTCAGAATTCCATAAATTTTGTTTAAGAAAAAAATTTGTTTTAATTTGACGCTTTACAGTATTGTGCATCGCCATCATATTTTTAAAGGTTACCTTCACTGCTATAAACAGTGGAAGGTGACATGATCTCTGGATCTTCATCATCATTAATGAAACTATCCTCGTATTCATCTTCATCGCTGCCATTTGCAGACCTTTCTGTCTCTGTATCCGCAATATCTTCTCCATATGATTCTCTAAAATGGGAGCAACAAATAATATGTTGATGGAAAACATTCAACAAAATAACTAAAAAAACAGAAGCTAAGTTTACACGGAAGGGACAGATGTTATTTTAATTCCCTCCCCCCCTTCTTTTGAAAAAAACTGTTCATTAAATTCAAGTCTATGCAATAAACAAAAGTATACCAACAAAAGGATACGTCTCATCATCTGGATGAAAATGTTGACCGCAGCGGCCACCAGGATAGTAACCAGTAAGATGAACACTCCGAGGACCGATAACTGAGAAAACAACTTCAACTGTCTCCTCGAATTCCAAATGCAATTGGGATATCTCGGTCTTTTCAGGAAACAGTGAACAAAGAAATACGGGACTGGAATTTCCTACATTGCACTGAACCACACTGTTCTTCATTGAACTGCCAGTCCCTAAAGTTGCCTGAGAAACCATAAAAAATCACAAGAAACTATCAAACATAGGAAACAAAATCTACTCTCATTTGTAAAACATTAAAATGCAACAACTTCAAGTTCAAACTATATAGAAAAAACCCAGTTCAGAAAGGATCGAAAAGAAGAGAAAAAATCTATTATAAGTACCTGTGAAATGTGGAGCCTTCTTCCATTATTCGGTGCATGAATGAATGGCTTTCCTGGTCTCACTTCAACTCCTGCCAAAACCCAAAAAGAATAAATCAACCATTCAGAAATCAAATTCTTTTTTTTCCTTTTAAATTATAATCCAAAACAAAAAATAATAAAGATGGAAGTAGTAGAAACCACCCCAAAAAAAGATGGACGGACACCATTCAAAAGGAAAAAAACTAACCCCAGAAAGCCATGGTAAAACGAAATGCAGATTTTTTTTCTTCTGAATCTTCGGTGTATTGAATATAGAAAGAAAGCCTGGAATAGATGAAACTATAGAGAAAGAGGTGGAAGAAGAAAGCTCGGACCACCGGTTTCTTAAACCCTGCCTGCGACTGCTGGGAGGAGAGAGAGAGAGAGGGGTAGAGGTACTTGTAAGGTGGTGCTAAACTACACTCAGAACCCTCTAGTATATCTTTCTGATACTTTCAGTCCTCGATTTTCTGATTGCAAATTTTAAGGTCATTGGCATGGAGGAATGGAATTGCTAATTTTTCTAGAGAGTTATGTTGTTGAATATATAAAGTCAAATGTTTTACTTATGGAAATTATTAGACGTGCAAAATTGAAAAATGTAGATTAAATTTAGGAACTATTTTTGAAAACTTATTATTATAATATTCATTCCATGCATGATGTAAGTAAAAAGTCCCCGTTTGACATTGCGATACCACCAGCTTTTAACTAAAATTTGATTTTTTTTTTATTTTAAATGAATATATTTTTGTGTATTTTAGATTATTTTGATGTGCTGATTTCAAAAATGATTTTTAAAAAATAAAATAAAATATCATTTTAATATATTTCGGGGCGATAAGCACTTTGAAAAGCTACCGTATCCATACTTCAGAAATATAATATAATATAATAAAATGGAACGAGTTTATGGTAAATTTGGTTTTAATGAAATTTTTAATCAACAACTATTTCAGCTATTCAAGTCAGCAGAAAATGACAGCTGACTTCTTCCAAATCCAGAAGCAAGCGACAACAATTTCAATCAACATAGCGAGAAGACTTTGAATACACCACACCATTAATACCATGTTATAAGAAAATGATACGAGTTTTCTTTCTTCCCGCCATTCTCTTCATCTCCACGGGTATGGCCTATTTGGACAAGCACCTCGTATGCATCGTGACTGCCACTGTGCCATCTATTTCTTGTTCCTTTTCCATATCTACTTGTAAGGGATCCAAACTACACAGCGCCCAGAATTCTCATTTTTACAAATCCGTGATGAAGCTCGAGTGAATCTGCTTTTATATAGCAACAAGTAATCTCGCTCAGGAAAGCATCCAAGTCGATTTCTTTTCTAGGATACTAGTTATTTGTATGACGTGACAGCGCCTTTAACTGGTTGTCCTAGCATGGATAGTTCTTAAATAAATAACTCAGTGCCAGTGGTTCCTGGAATATTGATCGTATCCTTTCATAACTAAACCTAGGTTTCTGTCCATTTTTTCATTGCTCAAAACATATGAGAAGCTTGTGTGTGTAGTGATATTCCTCTACTTCTCGTGGACACATGACGACAAACACTGGTTGGAAAAATGCTGGTCGAATTTAACCATCGACAAAAGCTTTGAAAGTCCTTTTTTTTTTGCCAAAATAAATGTACTTCACATTTTAATTAAACAAACTTATCAAAAGGAAACAAGTCGCCAGTCCCCAAAAGGAGAAAAATAACACTGCCAAATAATATGATCCTCTCACATTGCAGGGTGCTACACAAAAAGTATCTTCTCAGTTCTCCCAGCAGCTCTAGTACAGAACTGAAGCAGAAAAGTAGCCTCACAATTTACCGCTCGAGGCTTCATTTTGGAAGCTGTAAATCTGTTACAATGTAGAAAGAATATGCTACAGGTGTTGATAAAACTGGACTGTACCTCACTCCTCCTCCGATTTAGTGTCCCCTTCTGGTTGCATCTGCAATGTTGTCTTTTCCAAGTATTCTTCTTCAATGGTTTCTTTTAGAATGAACAGCCTTTGTATAATTACGGGCTGAGACATCTTCCTGGCTTCCTTAATGTCAGTGTCCTCCTTATTAAGATGGTATGCATCAAGCATTATCTTAATCCATTTGTGCAGCTCCTTGGGAGTCCTACACAACAACAAAGAGGATGTTATACAATAAACCAATACCTGAATCTCTTGAATCACAAGAGAATACGAAGCTCTTACGTGTATAAAGCATAAGGATCCTTAGCTTCATGGTCATCGCCTGGGGAGAATGCTATTGCCAAAGCTGAGAATCGCTCTTCAGGATCTGCGATGTTTAGCAAGTGCTTGAGGAGCTTTATTTCTTTTGGGGAAATGCTCCTAAGACTCCTCTTCATGGCTTTGTATAAACTATACATTATATCTTTGACCTGATATTGGAGTCCAGGACATTAAGCTGACAGTGACTACTGTAGCACAGGAAACTCATGAATGTGATGGAAAGAATGCTGTAAAGATTCAAGTAATATTTCTTTTTTCAGATTTAATGATTTAAATCTCTGAGCAGAATCTTGTGATGTATGTTTAGCCTGTTGAGTATTTATGCCAGTCAGTTCTCAAGAAGTGAATAACAAGAGGAGCTTACAGGAAAACCGACACTTCATTAATTAAGGTTTACAATGCATCACTAGAGACGAAGTTGAGAAAGCAGATCATCAATTGGACGTGCAAAATTTATTTTCATTTCAAAAGCTAAGATATTATCTGAATTTTGCACTGGTTCAGCACAGATTCTTCATGAACTCCAGATTCCCTAAACTGAACTTTTTGTGGCAAATTATGGAAATGCAGCACTCTTATTCTGTGTCATTTAATGATTCAATAGTTCTAGACTACACATAATAATCCATGAAAATTAACATGCAAGCATCACACTCAGTGGTGACCACAAAAAGGGGAAATATTGTTTGAAACAGGATTAACCCTATAGTGTAGGCTATTGATTAGGGCTTGCTTGGGTTGTGTGGATAAGGTACGTCTTCTTAGGTTTGCTTCCCACCACTTCCAGGTGCAATCAATTCCATTTTTAGATCATGTCAGTGGACTTTGGTCCGTGATTTACCATGTACATGTATCCAGAGAATTAGTCAAACCAAATTGCCCAGATAGCTTAATCATCTAATAAAAAAATACGAACATGATTTTATTAGTTCAGTTTCTTATCTTTCAGTTTCTTATCTATCTTCTGGAAATATACAATTCTAAGCAGTTACACAAAATCCTCAATACAAGGTTCACAAAGATTTTACCTCATTTTTCACACTTGTGGATTCTTTTGCTGTAGCCCAAGCACTATTTATCAATAGGATCAAAGAAGAGTCAAGTTCCTTTGCCTTGGCTAGGCTTTTGATCTTTTCACATGCTGCATCCACTGAAGAAGAGTTAAGGATATCATCAAATTTGGCCTGGGCAGCATCTAACGTCTCCAAACTCTCCAATGTTTTATCAAAAGCACTGACAGCAGACATGCATTTAGCCACTACCCTAGCTACTCCTGTTCAAACCAACAGACAATCATGTTAGATGGTTGACTTCAAGCAAGAAAAACGAGCTCATTATTCTTCCACTAAACTAGTCATAAGCCCTCAAACGAGTTTTGGAAGGCATTTACTCATGATTTCCACTCTGGTTCACATGTTATAAGCCCATTATTATGCTTGTCAAGGTGCTATAACCTATAACTTTTGTACAAAATGTTCCGTGTACTCTTTACTTTTGGAACATCCGTAATTAATAGTTATTTGGTTTTGTATCTCTGAACAACTTCAGGATACGTCATTTCATTAATTAATCCATTCTCTTAATTCATGAAAAAAAGATAATAATATTACAAAACAGAAAGCAAAAGCATAATGCAATCTATTTATTTTTTAATCATCCTCACAACAACAGGACAGGTAAGGTGGTCAGATTAGAGTAAATTGAGTATAACAGAGTGATATAGTTTAAAAAAGGAAAAGAAATGATATGGCAGATAAAGTTCAGTGTATTCTGGCTACTAATTATTGCATTATTTTGCGATTACATTCAATACTCGAGCAGGGCCTCATTCACTGGTAAATAACTACTGTCTCTATTTACTCTAAAACCATGTAGGCTAACAGTAGCATCCTCAGAATGACCAACATTTCATTATTTATGTGCATACATAAGAGTTCTGTTATCAAACTATCCAGCAAAAGAGGGATTCACATGAACCATGCAATATAGTATAAGAAAATATGCACAATCCATTAAAACAATACACATCCCAAGTGCTCTAGTAATTACCATCACGGTCCTCCAAGTTATCATAAGTTTCTGAAAGAAGAGCAAGGAAACGAAAGAAGTCCCCGGTAAAGTCCTTGCGCCGTTTTGCAACAATTGCATCGAGGTCAGTTGGGTTATCTTGAATCTCCTTGAGAAGTTCATCATGTTTTTCCATAGCTTCATCAATCTGCAAGTTTATTCCTTAGTACACCACAAACCAAAGAGTCACCAAAGGAGTATATAATATATACATTTATCCAACTCTTAACCTTTTATACACTGATTTAAAAGAAAACAGATAGAAACAGAAGCAAAACCAGATTTCCCAATTGCATATTTCTCTTTCTAAGAAACAGAAACATAAAAATCTTCTTTTTTCTCCCCTAAAACTCAGAATATTTTTTAATTGAACACACCACGTAGGAAACAACAATCCTGGGAAACAAATCAAGAGCAACATAAATAATAACACATGCCAATGCCTTTGTTTTACTAAATTTTCCAATTAACAGCAAAAAGGGTGAAAGTTGATCATTATTTTACCTTGTTAACGTTAGAGGCAAGTGAAATTAACCTCTGCTTCATAGTTGGATCAGTCTCTCTATCTGCTCTTGTTTTGCACCTAGTGTAGAAACTTTCCTTGTACTTGTTCCACTCTTCCCTAAACACCAAATACTTTCTCCATTCCTTAACTCTAGGCTTCTCATTCAAAAACACATCAATTACCTTATCACAAAATTGGGTCATACTGTATCCTTCAGCAACTTCCACTTCCACAGGCACTTCAGCATTTGCTATGCTACTATTTGCTTTAAAACCTGACACTAAAGATAAATAAAAAATATTAAAAATCTAAAGCCAAGATAAGATTCTGAATGGACATTTATTCTCGAAGTGACAATTAAAGACTTGGGTACTTACTGGTTTTAAGGCTTTGAGTGGCAGTTGTTTTATGTCTGTGGGGTGACATTGAAAGGGGGGTTTTGAGAGTCGTGGAGGGTAGTTTTCCATCATTCAAAGAGGAGAAGATGTTGGCGGTGTTGAATAGAGCGGGCTTGGTTATGGAAGATGACAAGTTCATTTTCATGAAGCTGCAACGATTCTCCTTGGCTGCCTTGATGGAGAGAAGTCACTGCTTCGAACTTTTTTCCTCCGTAAGTGGATAATGTAGTTGGCTATGTATATTCATAAATAAGTTGAAAATATTTAATTTGAAAAAAATATTCTTGTTTTTTCTGTATACCAATTCCCCCTTTTTTTCTTCAAACGATTATTCTTAGTTTCCTATATTTAGGTTTCTTTTTTCTTTGTTGTTTATCAAGACCCATACTGTATAAAACTTTTAGTTTTGCATGATTTGATCTCTATTTGATTCCTATAAAAATTAAAAAAAGCCTGATTAAGAAAAAAATAGAAATAATTGATAATTGAATACTTTCAATTATTCGAGATGGTGTGCTTGATAATGTTCATGGTTAATTATTAGATCTTCTTACTAGTAATTTAGAAGATGGATCTTGTTCTTGCCAATTAAAAATAGATTTCCCTGGAACGAATTTGTAGGACCTTACTTTATTAAACATTAGATTTCGAAAAATGTTTAGAAATAAACTAATAAGAAATAGAAAGTATTAAGATTAAAAAATATTATTTACATGGTTGGACAAGAAGTTGCCCATTTAGCATTGCGAACCCATTTTTGGTCTAAATTTATTTATTTTTTACTTTTTTTTTATTTTAAATGAATATATTTTTATGTGTTTTAGATTATTTTGATGTGCTGATTTCACAAATAATTTTTTAAAAATAAAAATAAAATATTATTTTGATGTATTTAGATATGATAAAAAAATTACCACATCCATACTCCCAAATAGACTCTACGCAGAGGCGTGCTTACGGTGTGCCGGCTCAGCCTGCACGTTTTCCTAATTGCACCACCTCCAAGCCCTAGTCTATTTGCTTTTTTCAAGTTTTTTGCTCGGAATAATGCTGTGAAGGTAGTTGTATTGCATGTTGTTTGTATTTGTACGAGGTGTGGTACTTGCGAGAGCTCTGTCAGATATTTAGCTCGGAAAAATTGGGAGCGCGTACATAAAATGGTTAAAAATACAACAATGGCATTGCCTGCTATTCTTACAAAGCTCACATCCCAGGAACAGTTTTAAATGAATTTTTGTAAATCAGCTCACCTATATTTGTGTTTACATTTAAGTTTCATCTCCATGACCTGAAAAAAGAAATTCTTACAAATTCATGAAACTTGCTTAGTCAATTGAGGACCTCCCTTTGAAGAAGAAAGCCTGAAGGGTTTTGCAGACTGAGAGCTTTAAGTTAAGAAACGCGCCAACTCGGAAGGCTTGGAATTATCTGACCCAGGAAAGAACTATTGGGCTTAAGAAAATCACCTCATCACTGACTCCTTTACAAAGGACCGCCCGCCAGAACTGTATGAACAATGATCAAAGCAACTGATCAATAGGCAGAAGTATATAAATAAATGTGATCTGATTCTACTTTGATGGCAGAGGAGGAGATAAATCTATTAGCTTAAATGACTGCTGTCTTACGAGTATCGAAGGTTAATATTCATGAATCGACGGTTTTCTTTGCTTTGTGTCAGTGTTGCTGAGCCTTCAATGAGTTGATCTTGCTCCACATCTATCGGGTCGTAGAAGTATATCAAAGTCTGGAAAAAGGAAAAAAAAAAAAATCAGCCAAAAAGCTCACCAGGACAAGTACAGATGCAACATGAAAGAAAACCTTTCTGAAAAAAAATATTGACCTCATGATTTTTTCAACAATCCTCCTGAAACTGTGATCATATTTACCTCTTTTAAATTTTGTAACTTAATGAATATGAAATCACCACTTCACTCAATATGACTTCATTCCACTGAAGATAGCTACTTATAGTAATCACCAGGATCATGTTAGTGCACATTTCTTCTACTTTTTCACCAAGAATACACACAGGATACTGTTTTTGGACTGAACACGGGTTATGTTCATTGATCACCGGAAAGTTCATAGCTGTCCAACATATGCCTACCATGCAAATTCTCCATGTCAAAAAGAAAGATTCAGCAGATTCTACACCAATCAGTTTCTGTGTACATTTGCACACTTTTTAGGAAATCAGTCATAAACAGTGATTCCAAAACAAATTTCTGGTAAACAACACCAATCGAGGTAACTGCTGGAATTAATTATAAAGATCATAATAACCTACACGGGTTTTATTATGCTGTTGTAGCAGTTGGAAATGTTTGTTTCTGCTAATGGGGCCAACCAAACAAAAGCAGATAGTACACATTAATGACAGGGACATGAATACACAATACCTGTTGCCAATGTGTTGGAGGGTCCTCGGGTGCAGTGGATAGCACAAGTGCCTCATTTGGATTTGTCCTTTTCTTCCTCTGGCTACCATCCATTGGAGAATTGTTTGATGGCACAGTTGGTAAGACTGGTAGTCGAGGATTGATCAGAGAAGCAGCAGGCCCACCAAATTCAACATCGAACCAAAACGCAAACCCATGAAATGGAGCTAGAATAACATTCAAACCACACTTTTCGTAATCAGCAAAACAGAAAAGAATGGAAACAAAAGTTTTAGACCGGAAAACAAGATGATGTATAGGCATTTGAGAAGTATATAAATGTTTTTTATTTAGCATGCCAGATTTCGATAACTTAAACTTTGAAGTGGATGATTGATTAACACTAAACCAGAGAAGAAAAGTTCCATGTTCAAAGAAAAGGATTTTAAAATTAATAAAAGAAGGGGAGCATACCTCTCATCATTGACCTGAATTTGTATGTCGTTGTGACAGATTCTAGTTCATCAATTGTAATTGTATAGCAATCCACATGCTTAACCTGTAAACAACACTAAATTTCAAATCTCTGAATGGGGTAGCTTTCACAAGAGTGTGCATGCATTCAAACTAGATGCAAGAATGTTGTTCAAGATACAATAAGAGCAGCTATAGCAAAAGAATCTCAAAATCCATTCAAAAAGACATCTCAGACCAATAGGAGCACAGAAGTGGATTTGTATCAGACAACGAGGTCCATTTATTAATATAAGCATTGTTCACTGAATAAAATAAGGCATGCAGTGGACAAATAAACTTCATAACCAATGAACTGCAACAAATCCATTGAGATTGCTCGTCACATTATTCATGTAGAGCAACAAAACCTATTTATCATGATATTTTAGTCATGATATTTTAGTCTCTTTACCCTCCTTCCAAATACACAACATAGCAAATGTGTGAAAGCATGAAATAGGCCTCAAATTTTCTCAGAGGAGCACCTCATGAATTTTACAGCCTTTGCAAACCATGCTCAACAGAAGGACAATGTTTATGCAAGCATGCTCTCTGTGGAAATAAAAATAAGTTCAAATGAAAAAATTATCATTTGGACCATATGTTCATCAGTCATCACCTCTTAAAATCGCTTTCATCCAAGCATTAGATTTAAAGGGATATCAAATCTAAAGTTTTCAGCAAACTTTGAGCCACTGTAGGTTTTGTAGACTCTCTCTCACATGAGCGCAGCGTGCGCACATGCTCAGTCAGTCACCCACTTCCAAACATTCTACCAAATGGATACACGTGTTCAATTGGAATGCATCATGAGGAACTAGGCAGCTTGAGCATTTACATGTCACAAATGCAGTTAAAAGCCACAATTGAGATGAAGTTTTTCTTCTTCCTCTTTTTTTAATGATGTACAACAAGTCATTAAAAGGCTTACATAGAAGTCAACTGTACAGCAAAGAAAGTGAGGAGACTCACCACATGCGGCCATGTCAGTACATTTTCACCTGATATTGTTTCCACAGATGGCTCTTCAAATGCACATTGTTTTGCTAAGGGCAACATGGCAGACACTGCAACCAAAAACAGAATGAGTTTCCAACACCATCCCAAGTCCTCATCCAGACATGTAGCTTGTTAAAGAGTTTCATATGAACATAATACTCACTATCAATTCCATAAACATTTCGCCAAAACTCAATGCTTTCACGGTATCTGTCTGGATGTGTGACAGGTGCCATGTACAACTGCAGGCAGTACTCAGAAGAAATCAGCATTACAAAACACGCGAATACTTGATTGACAAGTAAGAAACCGTAGACTTCCCAAGTGGGATACTACTGAACATTTAACCTGGTTACATAATGTAAATGGAAGCACAAAAGACTAATAAATCCACATAATACTGTGGTATAAGACAACTTGCCAAGCAGGAAGAAAATTTACAGTTGCATTTGAAGGAAGAATAAGGCCTCCATGCTTTAGCCAGCGATCTCTGGCAGTGATGACACTTCCCAGCATGCTCTACAAATTAAGAGAAAAAGAAGTCCTCAAGATGGTAAACATTGCATGTGTTAGGGCAACAGGGGAAAATACATCTGCCCACAAAAGGTTACATGCCATAATGTCATGTCCATGGATTTGCTAATTACAAACATATAAAATGCAAAATCTTAACAGTCACCTCATACAAAAGCATGTAGCCCATCCATTCTGAAATTATTACATCAACCTCCTCATTAATTTCAACATCCTGCAGAAATCATTATTACAGTGAAGTGACCAGCTAAATGTAAGCAGATAAATTAATGCAAGAGGAAATAACACAATTCAGTCAGCACTCTGGTAATGCAAGAGGAAATAACACAATTCAGACAGCACTCTGGTTCACTCCCTTAAATTTACATGAAACTTACCTATCAGACTTTGAAAGGTTCAGTTGACATGTATAGACATATCTGCATGAGGCTAACATTTGTTATTTAACAGACTTGTGCACTCAACTAGTGGTCCAGTTTTTCAAGCCAATAAACAAAGCAGGGGACGTGAAAGTTCAACCCTCATGCAAACTATGTGACATAGTGGTGCAGCCAGATGACAGACAAAGGTTGGCCCATTTCCTTTGGGGCTGTTTGTTTTTGTGGGCCAACCAAGCTTCTCAAAAACTTTTTTTTTCTTCAAATTAACTGTGTTTTTGGATCGTTTTGATATGCTTTTGTCAATAATGATTTTTTTTTTTAAAATGAAGAAACAATATTTTGATACATTTCCAAGCAAAAAGCACTTCGAAAAACAACCGCTGCTACAATGTCAAACACTACCTTTGCCTTTCACAGCACAACAGAAATCAGCTGTGAACCTTAAATTCCCCAAACTACGACAACCTTAATGCATTCTATCTGCCAATTCACAGGTTATGCAAATGAACCTGTATGTGCACCAGAAAGCCATAGCCAACAAATCCTCTCTATCTCATCACCAGCAACTAAGCTACATTCACTGGAACAGGTATTCCCAAAACAGAAAAAATGGCAGTAACACTGTAACATTTTCTGATCAATATCATGACTGCCTATCTACAGAATTGACATGATTGATGATTGCTGAAATAGGGTTGAAGAAAGTGGTGATAGTATGATAAAGAAGTATGTTTTGGACTGGGAGACAAATTTGATTCAAATTGCCAACCATCAATGTTTGCATTTTCTGTCCAGAAAAAAACCGCAACTGATATAATCCATACAAATGCTTGCTATTTTATAAACAATCAAGCTAATCAAATAAATGAACACAAATCATTTGCATGATAATTTAAGACTACAGGTCCTTTGGGGACCCATTTCAGAGCATAGCCATCATATTAGCTATTTATACAGAAGTCTACCTCAACTCGTCCATGTAATACAATGACTTTGTCTGATAAATTGTTTGCCTTCACAACCTCATTTGCCTGTTTAAAAAAAAGGAAAATCAATTCAAAACTGCATCTTAACTTAGTTCTTATACATTTAAGAATCTTATAAGAATTAATAAAATCACTACAAAATGCATACCATGCAAACCCTACAAGTTTTAATAAGATCAATAGCCATCATAAATATTTACTAAAGACCAAAATGTGGAACAGCTAGCCATATCCCACTCCGGAAAAAGGTCTCATGAGAAATGATTATAAGAAATATAAGACATAAACTATGATTCCACATTCTCTAAGATAAGCAATTCCTGAATAATAATTTTCAAATTGTCTTATAATTATCAACAGCTATCAATTTCAGATGCAAGCTGGGGACAAGATAGTTTGCTGCCATTGCATTTTTCTGTTCATTAATTATGCTTGGCAGTATAATTTAAAGGTTGTTGAGAAGTTACAATACTAACTAGTGTATAATGCACAACACTGATCATGTAATGTGATATTATGAATTTTCCATTTTAACAATTGAGCACCATTAGACACATCAACATCCTTTTCTCTCCTGATAAGAATGAGCATCTATAACATCCTTCTTTCATTGAAATAGAATGGTCAAAACTCATCACAGGCCACATGGACAGTAGCAACCAAATAGCTAAATAACACATTGAAAATGAAATACAAAAAGATGAGTACAAACAAAGCACCTGCACGGCAATATCACTTGCATCAACTGCATATACCTGGTGGAACAATATCTTTCAAATGTAAGACACGTGTAAATTGAAACTCATGCAAGCATAATGGTGGAATTGTGCCTAGGTGTATATCATCTTAATTGAATATTGAACATAAGGAAAGAATAGAAGTATTTTCTCTAAAAACATGATAAAATGCAGCAGAATCACTTTCCTGGAGACAATTTAACAGAGTACAGAATGTTGAAGGGAATCATTTGATAATGATCACTTCAGGAATTCATAACAGAAATAAAAAATTTCTAAGATGGAGCGACGTGTGTGTATATATATATCAAGTATCCCTACAAAGAATGAACATTATATCAACATTGAAATATGCACGACTTGAAATGACCATGTAGTATGAGAGTTCAATAGTTGGATCAATCTATATCACAGACAATGCTTACTATGTAACATTGAGGGCAAGGGATGATTATATGTGCAATTCATTAATTCAATTCCAAAATTACTGGAAACTTCATGTAAAAGAATCACTCCAATATATCTTTACCCGTTTTGCACCAGCCTGAGCACAGAAAATAGAAAGAATTCCAGTGCCACAACCAACATCCACGACAACCTGAACATGCATTCAAACTGAGCAATCAGGACACACTGCATAAAATATTCCTAAAATTTCCTTGCCACTAAGCAGAATGTTGATACTCAACATATTTATTCAAAGTTTTTTAATACAGTTCTATGACATGATATATTTCATGGTCTTAATGCATATGAAACCGTACATGCTGTATAAGTTCTATGCCAAAGTGCCAAGCAGACACAAAACTTCCTCCAACATAGTTTTACATCAAGAAGAGCGCAATGTTATAGATTAACAACAGAATACGAATCTCAAAGGCATTACCTTGCCTTCAATCAAACTCTGATGGTGAAAGATTGCATCCCTGTAACTGTTTGTCCGCACATGATCCTACATAATGAAAAGCACTCTGATTACAAAATGAAAAACCACAAATGAACCAAATTCCTAACTTCCAAAGACAAAAGATTATGCAATTAACAATTACAAATAGCCAAGCCAACTCAAGCATTCCAAAAATGATCAAACACACAAAACTATCAAGTGAAATCCCAAAAAAAATATCAAAATCTTTCAGAAAACAAAGCATAAACTTCATTTCACGTTCAAGAAACAGAATCTCAACGCTAACTAGAAAAAAAAAAAACATTTCAAACAACCTTAAACACCAAAAACCTTCACTTACGCATCAAACAAAACAGCCATGACACTAACAAGACAAAGAAACATTGCAAACAACCTTAAACTCCAAACACCTTCACTTACGCATCAAACAAAACAGCCACAACAGAACCTAAAACCCTAAAGCCTTAGAAAAACTTAACAATCTACAATAAAAACGAAAACACAGATTATGAAAGTAAATACATTTTAAGAAAGATGACATCATTTTCACTTACCTTGATCATCTCTTCATGGATACCAACGTGAGCGTAAGAGTTAAAGTAAGCCTTGTCAAACTCGGTACAAGGAGTGACCTTTTGTTCCTCACCAAACCCATCACGTGACTTGGCACGTACTCTTCTAACTCTGTCTCTTTGACTCATCCCGAATTGCTGCTTATTGTCTTGGTGGTATCCGTTGCTGTCGCCTGAGCTTGAGTACATTCTTGCCGCAAGTGAGAGTGAGAGAGAGAGAAAGAGAGGACCAACGGTGGCGTTTTATGGATGACCCGAGAGGGATGCGGGTCAGGAGTCTGGGTCTAGAAAATGGTGTTCGAATAAAAATGTGGGTTTTGCTTATTTTGATAGAGAAGCCCAATTTTATCTTTCATGGGTCTTTTACAGTGATCCAAGAGGTTTTTGAACATTTTTTTTATGTAATTTCTATATGTATATATATTATAAATATATAATTATACTGTATGAGCCCATTAGACAAATTCACTTGAAGTTAAAACCCTTTTCTTAAACCCCATATTGACAAAAGCCCACCAACACCATCTCACACGCTCTCTCCATCCTTCTCTTCGCAGCCTCTCTCTGGTGACCGATTAAACTGAACTCCAGAGACAACAATGGCGGGGTTCGTACCTCCAGGTACAACGTTGTTAGGCAATGAAGCAACATCTGCAGAAACTAAAAAGGTCAATGAAGTGCACAAAAACGTTGACTACATGAATCTTCCTTGTCCAATTCCATACGAAGAACTCCATCGTGAAGCACTGAGTTCAGTTCTAATCTCTCCCTCTCCCTCTCCCTCTCTCTCTGTATTCGTCTCTTGATCTGTTTATTGACATTTTTTTTAGTGATTTAATCTGACTGTGAACCCTAATAGTCTTAAGTTTTGGCTGGTCCCTTTTGGGGGCTTTGGTTTGTAGAGTTTGACTTTTTATTGTTTATTTGTTGTTGTTGTTGTTGAGGTGAATTAAAGATGGGTTTTTGGTTTTGTGTGGGAAGTGAAGTGGGGTTGTGTGAGTTTGATATTTAAAGTGTTTTTGGGTTTGTGACATTTCATGGATTTTGATGTTTTAACGTCTTTCAGCTGTAATTCTTGCAATGATATTGTGGATAGTTTTGTGAAAAGTGGAAAAAGAAATTAACCTTTTTATTTTGGATTCTTTTTTGTAAGAAGACGTGTTTATGATTGAATTCGGTATGAACTAGATTGCTGTTTCAATAAAGAGCAGGCCTTAGTTAGTTCTTTCTGTTTTAATCGAGAGACTTACTTTTGCAATTTTTACATTCATGCTGCTCTCATAGGCCAATTGTGCTAGCTAATCCCGTGTGGAAAGGGTAGCATGTTTTAAGCTGTTGGGGACTGATTCCTTTAGAGTGTCACATGCATACCATTGTATACTGTATGCTGAATGTTATGTCCTGGTTATAGTCACTTAAATATTTAGTTGTTGAATCATATTGTGTATGTTGCTGTAATGCATTTCATTTTAGAGGTTTAGGTTGGAGAATTCTCTCCCTTTTAATAAGTTTGACTTTAATTTCATAAAAATGTTTATGCAGTGTCTTTAAAGCCTGAATATTTTGAGGGGATGCGTTTTGATTTTACCAAAGGACTGAATCAGAAATTCTCACTCAGTCACAGGTAGTTTTGGCTTCTTTATGTTTCAAATTTTTTCCAAACAGCTCAATTCATTTTTTCTTCTGGAGTTTGGCTCTTATTTTTCACCATCTCTCAGTGTAATGATGGGGCCAATGGAAATTCCTTCTCAATCTTCAGAAGCCATCAAAATCCCAACTGCTCACTACGAGTTTGGTGCTAACTTTATAGACCAAAAGGTGGGCTGTCACTGCCATATTTTTCTTTCCAAATCATTTACTAATGGATCCTATGGGGTTGTCATATCATAATTCAATTAAGTGTCTTTATGGGGTCTCTGTAGACAATGCTTATTGGGAGGGTGTTGACCGATGGTAGACTAAATGCAAGAGTGAAGTGTGATTTGACTGATGATCTTGCTTTGAAGGCTAATGCTCAGGTAAAATATTTGCTCATTTCACCTTATCTTTGAACCTCTTTTCTTCGCTACCTGTGTTTTTTTTTTTTTTTTTTTTTATTTCTATGTGAGCAATGTTTATGGACAGGCATGTAAACTTTTTAACTTCTATCATATTTTTTTTGTGCAGCTTACAAACGAGCCTCACATGTCTCATGTCATGTTGAACTTTGATTACAAGGTGAAGCTCTCTTTACTATCTTTCCATATTCATTCTGCTTCACAAACAATGAAAGTTGGCGTGACAGACATTTTTGTTACCTTAACCATCTGTATTAGTGTCAAGCATCTTCTTGATGAAATGATCATGCTTTTACCCTGTTTATAATGACATGATTTATACAGGGTAAAGACTACAGGAGCCAGCTGCAACTAGGAAATGGTGCCTTATTTGGTGCCAGTTACATTCAGGTAAGAACGATTTCAGTAACATTCAAGTAAAATGGATTTGTAATCATTGTGATTGAGAGTGAGTAGTTAATAAGCCTAAGGGTCATTCTCAATGAATAGTTAGCATATCTTCAATAATATGCTGGAATATGATCATTCTTGGCAACAAGCTCTATAATTTAATTGCTATGATCCAGAATGTGTTGTTTCTCTTGAAACAGTTTATAAGCTTTTTTTCCCTGGTTACTGGTGGTGTTAGTTCTCATTTGTGATTCTCAATACCATTACAAATGGCCACATCACTTCTCCCTCCTCTCCAGCTGCATTTTAATTGTTTTATGGTCATTGTTATTTTTGTTTATTGGATCTTCATAATGCAGAGTGTGACCCCTCACTTGTCCTTGGGCGCTGAAGTATTTTGGGCTGGTCAGCATCGGAAGTCTGGTGTTGGATATGCTGGTCGGTACGAGACAGACAAGATGGTAATTGGCCTGGCACTCATCCTGTATTGCATGTTTGAGCTCCTTTACCTATCATAGTTTGAATGTTGTGGAAGGGTAACTGTTTTAGGTTCCGTGGCTCTTGTAACTTGCATTGTTACAAGAGCTAAGGGGCACATGATTTCTTGTTTCTAAGTGTTGGAGTGGCATTAAATACCTGGCTTGCCTTTTTCAAGGAATTGGACAAAATCTTGTTTTTTAATTGCACAATTGGAGGCTACTGGACCTAATGAATTGATTTCCATGTGCAAGAGATCATATAGTTCATTGAGAGAAAACTAAATGCTGAATGGAATTAGATGTAGAAAACTAAATGTGTAGAATGGAATGTCATGCATAATTTTTAATATCATGTGGTTATATGCAATTCTTAATTATGAGAATTCTAAAAAGAAAGGGCTATTGATGCCTGGCTAGCTGGTAGTTAAGTGAATCTCCAAGCTTGTAAACCCTGTACTTTCACCATTTGTTAGAGATATTTCAACTCAGTATGCATTGTATTGGAACTGTAACGAGGACTTGTGCATTTCTTGTTTTGACTGGATAAAACTACTTCTTTCTGTACAGGTTGCTTCAGGGCAAGTTGCTAGCACTGGATTGATGGCTTTGAGCTACGTGCAGAAGGTTTCTGAGAAGGTAATCAGTTTCTTGAGGAAACTGTAATTTGTTATCTAAATAAATTTCTTACATAATCTTTTCTTTTAATATTAGGTTTCACTAGCAACAGACTTCATGTACAACTACTTATCAAGAGATGTGACAGTTAGTGCTGGCTATGATTATGCCCTCAGACAAGTAAGTGGAGCAATGCCAGTTTTTCTTCCTTTTTAGAAACTAATAATTTTAGCACATGGTTACCTGTGTCATTTTAGCACTATTTTAATATACTTGGGTGCAGTAACTTATCCACAAAAGTGGTTGAGATAGATAGTAGATATTTTGAATTATACTCGATACCCTCTCTACAGACAAGGCTGATCAATGTCTTGGGAGCTTAATCTTAATAGACCTTTTACTTAAATCTAAGGATTGTTCGAGCTTTATCTTTTACGAAACCTTTAGCTTAAATCTGAGGGTTGATTTTGGTTAGACTGCAAACTATCATTTTCTCAAAACAATGTGCATGAACAAATTGAATTGTGGATGTGGTGTTCCCATGTTGAAAGGATGTTCATCATTTGGTTTTAACGTGTGCTTAATTTTAGAGTTGAGTGCTTGCTAGCATATTTCAGTTTTAGCAACGGGGCCAGAGTATGACTCCTCACTGGGTCTAGGCTCTCTGATACGGTCCTGAAGTTCCTCTGGTTTTGCTAGTTGGTAAGACTTGATCCTCCAACATAGCCTAGCTTTAGCAAACTCCTTGAGCAATTCATGCACTATGCTATGATATATTTATATCTCCTCATGTTCAGGGTGGTATCATAATATTGCCTGGGCCGTCTACACATACTCTGACCTATAACCTCGATCATCAATCTTGCTGGGCCACAAAATTTAAACTTGTCTAGATATGAGACGAACTAGATTGATACTGATCTTTGCAGTTCTTCCAGGCTCGTCTGAGAGGAAAGATCGATTCCAATGGGTGCACTTCTGCCTTCTTGGAAGAACGCTTGAATATGGGTCTCAATTTTATTCTTTCTGCAGAGGTATGTGACCATTTTATCTCTAGATTCTTAGCATGATGCTCATTCTTAATTTTATTCTTTCTGCAGAGGTATGTGACCATTTTATCTCTAGATTCTTAGCATGATCGTCAGTTTCTACTTGCATTCAGAAGTGCACTTCCTTCAAACAGATTTTCCCAAAGCATGATCCTCTCTCTTCTCTTCTTTCTTGGAGGTTTTTGTGTCATATACATATCCTTACCAGTTTTGAATTTTCATATTGCAGTTGGATCATAAGAAAAAGGATTACAAATTTGGATTTGGGTTGACAGTGGGCTAATTTAAAGAACTGAAGTCATCAAGTTTACCATAAAACTTGTTGCTAGCTACTCGGCAAGTTTTCTGGGCCAACCTGCCATTTGCTTGAACATCTATAAAAATCCTTTTCCTTTTCCTCTTTACGTTTTAACTGTTTTGAGCAAACATTATTTGTGCGGCAGCATCAGCTGCAGCTGCGGAGCAGTTTTAGCTTCAAGTATTCATTGATTTGGTAGTTTGAATGGTATATTTTTTGCCTGCATTTCTATAGCTGTACTGTTAAAGTATTGAAGAAAAGCATGGATGCTTTTGAATTTCGAATCAGTCACATTTTCTTCCTGCAGCGAAACAGACTCTTAAGCAAACGATAACCGAGAAGCAGAATCATTGCTGCAGCAAAGCAGGGTAAGATATGCTCTCACAATACAATGGGTCATGGCGCATTCTATCAAAATTTGTTTATATATATATATATATATATAAAATGTTTATAATATCAACCCATTAAAATAATTAAAAAATATATAAAAATAATCTTGATACTCCTAATAAAAAAATTATGTCTCTAAAATGAGAATTCAATGACATTTCTCAGTCAAACTATCATTATAAATCACATATATATGGTTGACATTATACCGAAAATAACCATAAAGTAAAAAAATAAAAATAAGCCCCATCTTGTCCTTAAATTATGGATGCAATTTCTAATATGCTCTAAACAAAACCCACTTTCTTAAAAACAAAATATATTGCTGTCCTTTTATTAGATATTTTTATCTAAATTAACGAAAATGTATTGCGGTAAAAAAGAAAAATTCTAACCAAGAAAAACTAAACTATTAAAAATCCAAAACCATCTAGTCGTTCAAAATCTCTATCCTTTTCTTTTATGTGTAGCTTTCTTTAATATATTTTTTAACAGTTAAAGACATGTATTTGACGTTATATATATTTATAATTATTATGTAGACAAAATTAATACACATACGTACACCTCCCGGTACAGTAAAATGTTTGAACCTAAAAATTAACTTTAATTTAACACCATCAGAATATATAAAGAGAGGAAGGCCAAACCAATCGGGATTCTGAGCAAAAGAGAGAAATGAGCAACAGAAAGAAACCCACCACAGCAAAATATGAAGAAGAAGACCCAGTTGATCAGCTTCTTCAATCAGCACAAGACGAGTTGCTTCTAAAACTTTCTGTGGATTCTCACATGTCTCGTGTCTCTCCCGATTACCTCCTCTCCGATCTTGACCGTCGATTCCAAGCCCTCAAATCCAGACCCACCACAACCACCATTCAATCCTCCACCATCATCTCCAAGCCACGACCGTCTAAATCTCAAGATGATGTTGACTCTGATGATCTGTTTGGTAGGTTTGCTGCTCTCAAAGCTCCTAATAACACAACCAGCAGCAGTATTGTTTCGTGTCATAGTGGATTAGATCGAGGAGATGTTGGAGACGAAGAAGACGAGGTTGAGAAGATTATTAGGTGGGCCAAGGACTCTGCCCGTCTCGACCACTCTCCACTGTCTGATGAGGACGAAGATGATCATGACGATGTGGGTGAAGATGATAGTGAGAACGACGACAAAGGGGGTAACGTTCGCGTAAAGGGTCATCATCGGAAATAGTACGAGTATCTTGCGACAAGTCGTTTGAAGAATTTATTTCCCATAAGAGAGAATTGTTTTCATTTTTCTTTTTAAATGATCTTCTTGTATAATAACAATGCTTTATTATTGCTGCAAGATGGTAACTGATTGTTAAAAACCCTTTCTTGAATGATTTTATTAAACTATAATTGTTCAACGATATTGTTGCTTTGATTATTAAAAAGAAATAATGATGGTTATATCTCTAATAATACATCAATATGATACTACAATGTAGAAATGTAAAAAAATTCCTGAATGAGTAGTAATAATAATGCTAATTATATACAATTCACTTGCTATAATTTGTTTCACAAGTTATTTTGAAATACAATCTGGCATCACTCTTGTTGAACAGTAAGAATCTAAATCGAAAGTTCTCTCTCCCATTACCCGGGACTGAAAGCCCAGAACAAAACCAGAGAACTAATGCAAACAGCCCATAAGGGTTGCCATCGTAAGAGAAAGAGGCAACAGAACAGCATATCATAGCACATCCCGCAGCAAAATTACACTACCAGGCAAATATTTATCCCAGAATCAAGGCCGACCATCGATCAGTAGCAGCAGGAAATTAAATCAAACAAAGAACTAATGATACGAGGTTTGGGATTTTGACATTGAAGTTTAGGATTACAAGTTAGAGCATTCATTTAGGTTTCGAGTTTTGAATTTAGGGTTTTGAGAATCTAGAGGATTTATTTTTGCACTTATAGAGAAAATAGAAAGAAAAAGATAGGGGGTTGAGTTCCGACAACTATATATTCGCCGGCCACCGTTGGATCTGACTGAAATTCAGATATGTTTTGCAACTAACAATTTTATATAATCTGACCGGTATGATTGTGAAGATCTAAAGCCGTATGAGAAAAACCGATCATCTGAAGATTTCTGGACCCCCCCCACAAATCTGTTAGAGTCGCCAGCCGTTTCCTCTTCCGTACACCGTTGGATTACGCAGAGGTTTTGGTATGTTCCGCGTCTCTATATGATCTACAACGTGATCGTCGGGATGGGCTATCTGATCGGAGTGATTGTCAAGATCTGAAGTCGTATGAGAAAACCGATCATCTGAAGATTTCTGGACCCCCCCACGAATCTATCAGAGTCGCCGGTCGATTCCTTTTCCGTACACCGTTTGGTTTGAAGAATTCTGGATTCCTCAACCAGTCTTTGCTGTCAGCTTATATTCGCATCTATCTACCATTGAATAAAGATTATTTTTGGGTATTCTGTTCGCCCATCTAGGTCCTACACTCTTACCGGAGGGATCATCCTAGTGTTTCTTGGGTGGAGAATTGCAATCTTTTGAAAAACTCAATGAAATTTGCTTCTCTGGCCAGTCAAAGACTCCGGCTAATTTCTCTTCATTACACTGTTGGAACAAGCTTAAAAGTGGTTATGTGGCGTGACTGAGGGTTATCCATAGAGATGAGACTTTAAAAATCTAGCAAGGAGATAGGAATGTTGAATAGTAACGAGGTCATTTTCCGGTTTAACTCTGATTGTGTTAGATCCAACAGTTCAAATGATCTAAATTTTGGATATGTTTTGTATAAAATGTGTTTATACATCTTCATCGTGGGGAGTTTATATGATTTAAGTTAGTGGTGATTTATAGGTGTTCGAATTTCTGCCAAGTTGCTATCTTGGCAATAAGTTCTTTTAGCCTAAAACTGATAAAACTGGCTTAATGGAGAGGGTTTTAGCCTTGAATTTTCAGATATTCATCCTGACTCGACTAGCCGCATTTCAGTGGGTATTAGCCTTAGATTTCACACCTGGTTGGTCTTGTTATATCCAAGCTCTTTTTAGTTGGTATTAGACTTAAATTTTATGGGTAATAGTCTTTTCCTTCGAGCATGATTGAACTCACTTATTGGAGGGGGTATTAGCCTTGGATTTTCGGATATATTGATCCTGACTCGACTAGCCCCATTTCATTGGGTTTAGCCTTAGATTTCTAACCTTGTTGGTCTTGTCATATCCAAACCTTTTTAGTTGGTATTACAATAAAATTTTATGGGTAACAGACTTTTATCCAGAGCATGATTGAACTGGCTTGTTGGAGGGGGCATTAGCCATGGATTTTTCGGACATATTGCTCCTAACTCAACTAGCCCCATTTCAATGGCTATAAGCCTTAGATTTATGACCTTGTTGGTCTTGTCATATCCAAGCTCTTTTTAATTAGTATTATACTTCAATTTTATAGGCAATAAACTTTTTCCCCGAGCATGATTGAACTGGCTTGTTGGAGGGAGTATTAGCCATGGATTTTCGGACATATTGCCCCTAACTCCATTAGCCCCATTTCAATGGGTATTACCCTTATATTTCTAACCTTGTTTGTCTTGTCATATCCAACACTTTTTAGTTGATATTAAACTTTAATTTTATGGGTAATAGACTTTTTCCCCCGAGCATGATTGAATTTGGTTTTTTGAGGGGTATTAGCCTTGGATTTTCGGACATATTGATTTTGACTTGATTAGCCCTATTTCATTGGGTTTAGCCTTAGATTTATGATCGTGTTTGTCTTACTATATCCAAGATCTTTTTAGTTGATATTAGACTTAAATTTTATGAGTAATAGTCTTTCCCCCCGAGCATGATTGAAGTGCCTTTTTGGAGGGGGTATTAGCGTTGGATTTTTGAACAAATTTATCCTGAGTCGACTAGCCCCTTTTAAATGGGTATTAGACGTAGATTTTTGATCTTGTTGGTCTTGTAATATCCAAGCTCTTTTTAGTTGGTGTTATACTTAAATATTATGGGTAATAGACTTATCCCCCTAGCATTATTGAAGTGGCTTTTTGGAGGGGGTATTAGCCTTGAATTTTCGAACATATTGATCCTGACTCGACTACCTCTATTTTAATGGGTATTAGCCTTAGATTTTTGACCTTGTCAGTCTTTGCATATCCAAGCTCTTTTTAGTTGGTATTAGACTAGAATTTTATGGGTAATAAAATTTTTCCTCGAGCATGATTGAACTGTCTTTTTGGAGGGGGGTATTAGCCTTCAATTTTCGGACATACTGATCCTGACTCGACAAGCCCCATATCATTGGGTTTAGCCTTAGATTTCTGATCTTGTTGGTCTTGTACTATCCAAGCACTTTTTAGTTGGTATTAGACATAAATTTAATGGATAATAGACTTTTCTCCAGAGCATGATTGAAGTGCCTTTTTGGAGGGGGTATTAGCCTTGAATTTTTTAAAAAACTGATCCTGACTCGACTAGCCCCATTTCAATGGGTATTAGCCTATGATTTAAGACCAGGTTGGTCTTGTCATATCCAACCCTTTTTAAATGGTATTAGACTTAAATTTTATGGGTAATAGACCTTTCTCTCGAGCATGATTGAACTGTAATATTTGAAAGGGCATTAGCCTTGGATTTTTGGACATAATAATCCTGACTCGACTAGCCTCATTTTAATGGGTATTGGCCTTAGATTTCTAACCTTGTTCATATCCAAGTCCTTTTTAGTTGGTATTAGACCTCAATTTTATGGGTAATAGACTTTTCCCCCAAACATGATTGAACTTTGTTTTTGGAGGGGGTGTTAGCCTTGAATTTTTGGATAAATTGATCATGACTCAACAAGCCCCATTTAAATGTGTATTAGCCTTAGATTTCTAACCTTGTTTGTCTTTTCATATCCAAGCTCTTTTTAGTTGGTATTAGATTTCAATTTCATGGGTAATAGACTTTTTCCCCAAGCTTGATGGGTAATAGACTTTCCCCCCAAGCATGATTGAATGTGGTTTTTGGGTGGGTGTTAGCCTTGGATTTTCGGACAAATTGATCCTGACTCGACTAGCCCTATTTAAATGGATATAAGCCTTAGATTTCTAACCTTGTTCATATGCAATCCCTTTTTAGTTGGTATTAGGCTTCAGTTTTATAGGAAATAAACTTTTCCCCCAAGCATGATTGAACTTGGTTTTTGGGTGGGTGTTAGCCTTGGATTTTCGGACAAATTGATCCTGACTCCACTAGCCCCATTTTAATGAGTATTAGCCTTATATTTTTAACCTTGTTCATATCGAAGCACTTTTTTATTGCTATTAGCCTTCAATTTTATGGGTAATAGATTTTTTCCCCCAAGCATGATTGAACTTGGTTTTTGGGTGGGTGTTAGCCTTGGATTTTCGGACAAATTGATCGTGACTCGACTAGCCCCATTGAAATGAGTATAAGCCTTATATTTCTAACCTTGTTCATATCCAAGTCCTTTTCAGTTGGTATTAGGCTTCAATTTTACGGGTAATAGACTTTTCCCCCAAGCATGATTGAACTTGGTTTTTGGGTGGGTGTTAGCCTTGGATTTTCGGACAAATTGATCGTGACTCGACTAGCCCCATTTAAATGAGTATTAGCCTTATTGAACTTGGTTTTTAGGTGGGTGTTAGCCTTGGATTTTCGGACAAATTGATCCTGACTCGACTAGCCCCATTGAAATGAGTATTAACCTTAGATTTTTAACCTTGGTCATATCTAATAACTTTTTTGTTGCTATTAGACTTCAATTTTATGGGAACACACTTTTCTCCCAAACATGATTGAACTTGGTTTTGGGGTGGGTGTTAGCCTTGTATTTTCGGACAAATTGATCCTGACTCGACTAGCTTCATTTAAATGGGTATAAGCCTTAGATTTCTAACTTTGTTCCTATCCAAGCCCATTTTTGTTGCTATTAGCCTTCAATTTTACGGGTAATAGACTTTTCCCCCAAAGCAAGATTGAACTTGGTTTTTCGGTGGGTGTTGGCCTTGGATTTTCGGACAAATTGATCCTGACTCGACTAGCCCCATTTAAATGGGTATAAGACTTATATTTCTAACCTTGTTCATATCCAATCCCTTTTTAGTTTGTTTTATGCTTCAATTTTATGTATAACAGACTTTTCCCCCAAGAATGATTGAACTTGGTTTTTCGGTGGGTGTTAGCCTTGGATTTTCGGACAAATTGATCCTGACTCGACTAGCCCCATTTAAATGAGTATTAGCCTTATCTTTCTAACATTGTTTATATCCAAGCCCTTTTTAGTTGCTATTAGACTTCAATTTTATGCGTAACACACTTTTCCCCCAGTTGAACTTGGTTTTTGGTTGGGTGTTTGCCTTGGATTTTCGGACAAATTGATCATGACTCGACTAGCCCAATTTAAATGGTATAAGCCCTATAATTCTAACCTTGTTCATATCCAAGCCCGTTTTAGTTGGTATTAGGCTTCAATTTTATGGGTAATACATTTTTCCCCCAAGCATGATTGATTTTGGTTTTTGGGTGGGTGTTAGACTTGGATTTTCGGACAAAGTGATCCTCACTCGACTAGCCCCATTTAAATGAGTATTAGACTTAGATTTGTAACCTTTCTCGTATCCAATCCCTTTTTTGTTCCTATTAGACGTCAATTTTATGGGCAATACACTTTTCCCCTAAGCATGATTGGACTTGGATTTTGGAGGGGGTGTTAGCTTTGAATTTTCGGACAAATTGATTCTGACTGGACTAGCCCCATTTTAAATGGGTATAATCCTTGGATTTAAAACCTTGTTCATATCCTAGACCTTTTTAGTTGGTATTAGACTTCAATTTTGAGGATAATATACTTTTCCCCCAAGCATGGTTGAAGTTTGTTTTTGGGTGGGTGTTAGCCTTGGATTTTCGGACAAATTGATCCTGACTCGATTAGCCCCATTTAAATGGGTATATGCCTTATATTTCTAACTTTGTTCATATCCAAGCCCTTTTTAGTTAGTATTTGGCTTCAATTTTACGGGTAATAGACTTTTCTCCCAAGCATTATTGAACTTGGTTTTTAGGTGGGTGTTAGCCTTGGATTTTCGGACAAATTGATCCTGACTCGACTATCCCCATTGAAATGAGTATTAACCTTAGATTTTTAACCTTGGTCATATCTAATAACTTTTTTGTTGCTATTAGACTTCAATTTTATGGGCAACATACTTTTCTCCCAAACATGATTGAACTTGGTTTTTGGGTGGGTGTTAGCCTTGGATTTTCGGATAAATTGATCCTGAATCGACTAGCCCCATTGAAATGCATATTAACCTTAGATTTTTAATCTTGTTCATATCCAATAACGTTTTTTGTTGCTATTAGACTTCAATTTTATGGGTAACACACTTTTCTCCCAAACATGATTGAACTTGGTTTTGGGGTGGGTGTTAGCTTTGGATTTTCGGACAAATTGATCCTGACTCGACTATCCCAATTGAAATGAGTATTAACCTTAGATTTTTAACCTTGTTCATATCCAATAACTTTTTTGTTGCTATTAGACTTCAATTTTATGGGAACACACTTTTCTCCCAAACATGATTGAACTTGGTTTTTGGGTGGGTGTTAGCCTTGTATTTTCGGACAAATTGATCCTGACTCGACTAGCTTCATTTAAATGGGTATAAGCCTTAGATTTCTAACCTTGTTCCTATCCAAGCCCATTTTTGTTGCTATTAGCCTTTAATTTTACGGGTAATAGACTTTTCCCCCAAAGCAAGATTGAACTTGGTTTTTCGGTGGGTGTTGGCCTTGGATTTTCGGACAAATTGATCCTGACTCGACTAGCCCCATTTAAATGGGTATAAGACTTATATTTCTAACCTTGTTCATATCCAATCCTTTTTTAGTTTGTTTTATGCTTCAATTTTATGTATAACAGACTTTTCCCCCAAGAATGATTGAACTTGGTTTTTCGGTGGGTGTTAGCCTTGAATTTTCGGACAAATTGATCCTGACTCGACTAGCCCCATTTAAATGAGTATTAGCCTTATCTTTCTAACATTGTTTATATCCAAGCCCTTTTTAGTTGCTATTAGACTTCAATTTTATGGGAACACACTTTCTCCCAAACATGATTGAACTTGGTTTTGGGGTGGGTGTTAGCCTTGTATTTTCGGACAAATTGATCCTGACTCGACTAGCTTCATTTAAATGGGTATAAGCCTTAGATTTCTAACTTTGTTCCTATCCAAGCCCATTTTTGTTGCTATTAGCCTTCAATTTTACGGGTAATAGACTTTTCCCCCAAAGCAAGATTGAACTTGGTTTTTCGGTGGGTGTTGGCCTTGGATTTTCGGACAAATTGATCCTGACTCGACTAGCCCCATTTAAATGGGTATAAGACTTATATTTCTAACCTTGTTCATATCCAATCCTTTTTTAGTTTGTTTTATGCTTCAATTTTATGTATAACAGACTTTTCCCCCAAGAATGATTGAACTTGGTTTTTCGGTGGGTGTTAGCCTTGGATTTTTGGACAAATTCATACTCACTCGACTAGCCCCATTTAAATGAGTATAAGCCTTATATTCCTAACATTGTTCATATCCAAGCCCTTTTTAGTTGCTATTAGACTTCAATTTTATGCGTAACACACTTTTCCCCCAGTTGAACTTGGTTTTTGGTTGGGTGTTTGCCTTGGATTTTCGGACAAATTGATCATGACTCGACTAGCCCAATTTAAATGGTATAAGCCCTATAATTCTAACCTTGTTCATATCCAAGCAATTTTTAGTTGGTATTAGTCTTTATTTCTATGGGTAATAGACTTTTCCATCAAGCATGATTGAACTTGCTTTTTGGACGGGGTGTTAGACTTGGATTTTCAGACAAAGTGATCCTCGCTCGAATAGCTCTATTTAAATGAGTATTAGACTTAGATTTCTAACCTTGTTCATATCCAAGCCCTTTTAGTTGCTATTAGGCTTGAATTTTATGGTGAATACACTTTTCCCCTAAGCATGATTGGACTTTGTTTTTGGAGGGGGTGTTAGCCTTGAATTTTCGGACAAATTGATTCTGACTGGACTAGCCCCATTTTAAATGGGTATAATCCTTGGATTTAAAACCTTGTTCATATCCTAGACCTTTTTAGTTGGTATTAGACTTCAATTTTGAGGATAATATACTTTTCCCCCAAGCATGATTGAACTTGGTTTTTGGGTGGGTATTAGCCTTGGATTTTTTGTGAAATTGATCTTGACTCGACTAGCCCCATTTAAATGGGCATATGCCTTATATTTCTAACCTTGTTCATATGCAAGCCCTTTTTAGTTAGTATTTGGCTTCAATTTTACGGGTAATAGACTTTTCTCCCAAGCATTATTGAACTTGGTTTTTAGGTGGGTGTTAGCCTTGGATTTTCGGACAAATTGATCCTGACTCGACTAGCCCCATTGAAATGAGTATTAAGCCTTAGATTTTAAACCTTGGTCATATCTAATAACTTTTTAGTTTCTATTAGACTTCAATTTTATAGGTTACACACTTTTCCCCCAAGCATGATTGAACTTGGTTTTTGGGTGGGTGTTAGCCTTGGATATTCGGATAAATTGATCCTGACTCGACTAGCCCCATTCTAATGGGTATAACCCTTATATTTTTAGATTTCTAACCTTGTTAATATCCAATCCCTTTTTTGTTGTTATTATGCTTAAATTTTATGGGTAATAGACTTTTCCCCCAAGCGTGTTTGAACTTTCTTTTTAGGTGGGTGTTAGCCTTGGATTTTCGGACAAATTGATCCTGACTCGACTATCCCAATTTAAATGTGTATTAACCTTAGATTTTTAACCTTGTTCATTTCCAATAACTTTTTTGTTGCTATTAGACTTCAATTTTATGGGAACACACTTTTCTCCCAAACATGATTGAACTTGGTTTTGGGGTGGGTGTTAGCCTTGTATTTTCGGACAAATTGATCCTGACTCGACTAGCTTCATTTAAATGGGTATAAGCCTTAGATTTAACCAAGTTCCTATCCAAGCCCATTTTATGTTGCTATTAGCCTTCAATTTTACTGGCTAATAGACTTTTCCCCAAAGCATGGTTGAACTTGGTTTTTGGGTGGGTGTTAGCCTTGGTTTTTCGGACAAATTGATCCTGACTTGACTAGACCTATTTTAATGGGTATCAGCCTTATATTTCTAACCTTGTTCATATCCAATCCCTTTTTAGTTTGTTTTATGCTTCAATTTTATGTATAACAGACTTTTCCCCCAAGAATGATTGAACTTGGTTTTTCGGTGGGTGTTAGCCTTGGATTTTCGGACAAATTGATCCTGACTCGACTAGCCCCATTTAAATGAGTATTAGCCTTATCTTTCTAACATTGTTTATATCCAAGCCCTTTTTAGTTGCTATTAGACTTCAATTTTATGCGTAACACACTTTTCCCCCAGTTGAACTTGGTTTTTGGTTGGGTGTTAGCCTTGGATTTTCGGACAAATTGATCCTGACTCGACTAGCTTCATTTAAATGGGTATAACCCTTAGATTTCTAACCTTGTTCCTATCCAAGCCCATTTTTGTTGCTATTAGCCTTTAATTTTAAGGGTAATAGACTTTTCCCCAAAGCAAGATTGAACTTGGTTATTAGGTGGGTGTTAGCCTTGGATTTTCGGACAAATTGATCCTGACTCGACTATCCCCATTGAAATGAGTATTAACCTTAGATTTTTAACCTTGGTCATATCTAATAACTTTTTTGTTGCTATTAGACTTCAATTTTATGGGCAACATACTTTTCTCCCAAACATGTTTGTACTTGGTTTTTGGGTGAGTGTTAGCCTTGGATTTTCGAGACAAATTGATCCTGACTCGACTATCCCAATTGAAATGAGTATTAACCTTAGATTTTTAACCTTGTTCATATCCAATAACTTTTTTGTTGCTATTAGACTTCAATTTTATGGGAACACACTTTTCTCCCAAACATGATTGAACTTGGTTTTTGGGTGGGTGTTAGCCTTGGATTTTTGGACAAATTGATATTGACTCGACCAACTCGATTTAAATGGGTATAAGCCTTATATTTCTAACCTTGTACATATCCAATCCCATTTTAGTTCCTAGTAGGCTTCAATTTTATGCGTAACACACTTTTCCCCCAACCATGGTTGAACTTGGTTTTTGGGTGGGTGTTAGCCTTGCATTTTCGGACAAATTGATCCTGACTCGACTAGATGTATTTTAATGGGTATAAGCCTTATATTTCTAACCTTGTTCATATCCAATCCCTTTTAAGTTGTTATTAGGCTTGAATTTTATGGGTAACACAAATTTCCCCCAAGCAGGATTGAACTTGGTTTTTGGGTGGGTGTAAGCGTTGGATTTTCGGACAAATTGATCTTGACTCTACTAGCCCCATTTAAATGGGTTTTACCATTAGATTTCTAACCATTTTCATATCCAAGCACTTTTTAGTTGCTATTAGGCTTCAATTTTATGGGTAACACACTTTTCCCCCAACCATGGTTGAACTTGGTTTTTGGGTGGGTGTTAGCCTTGCATTTTCGGACAAATTGATCCTGACTCGACTAGATGTATTTTAATGGGTATAAGCCTTACATTTTTAGATTGTTCATTTTCAATCCCTTTTTAGTTGCTATTAGTCTTCAATTTTATGGGTAACACACTTTTCCCCGAAGCATGATTGAATTTCGATTTTGGGTGGGTGTTGGCCTTGGATTTTTGGACAAATTGATCCTGACTCGACTAGCCCAATTTTAATGGGTATAAGCCTTACATTTCTAACCTTGTTCATATCCAATCCCTTTTTAGTTTGAATTAGGCTTCAATTTTATGGGTAACACACTTTTCCCCCAAACATGATTAAACTTGGTTTTTGGATGGGTGTTAGCCTTGGATTTTCGAACAAATTGAACCTGACTCGACTAGCCCCATTTAAATGGTTATAAGCAGCAAATTTCTAACCTTGTTCATATCCAATCCCTTTTTAGTTGGTATTAGGCTTCAATTTTATGGGTAATACAATTTTCCCCCAAGCATGATTGAACTTGGTTTTTGGGTGGGTGTTAGCCTTGGATTTTTGGACAAATTGATTCTCACTCGACTAGCCCCATTTAAATGGTTATAAACCCAGATTTCTAACCCTGTTCATTTCCAATCCCTTTTTAGTTGCTATCAGACTTCAATTTTATGGGTACCACACTTTTACCCAAAGCATTATTGAATTTGGTTTTTGGGTGGGTGTTGGCCTTGGATTTTCGGACAAATTGATCCTGACTCGACTAGACCTATTTTAATGGGTATCGACCTTATATTTCTAACCTTGTTCATATCCAATCTCTTTTTAGTTGCTAGTAGGCTTCAATTTTATGCGTAACACACTTTTCCCCAAGCATGCTTGAACTTGGTTTTGGGTGGGTGTTAGCCTTGGATTTTCGGACAAATTGATCCTCACTAGAGTAGCCCTATTTTAATGGTTATCAGTCTTATATTTCTAACCTTGTTCGTATCCAAGCACTTTTTAGTTGGTAGTAGGCATCATTTTTATGGGTAACACACTTTTCCCCCAAGCATGGTTGAACTTGGTTTTTGGGTGGGTGTTCGCCTTGAATTTTCTGGACAAATTGATCTTGACTCCATTAGACCCTATTTTCATGGGTATCAGCCTTATATTTCTAACCTTGTACATATCCAATCCCTTTTATTTGCCATTAGTCTTAAATTTTATGGGTAACACACTTTTCCCCCAAGCATGGTTGAACTTGGTTTTTGGGTGGGTGTTAGCCTTGGATTTTAGGACAAATTGATCATGACTCGACTAGCCCAATTTTCATGGTAATAAGCCTTATATATCTAACCTTGTACATATCCAATCTCTTTTAGTTTCTAGTAGTCTTCAATTTATGCGTAACACACTTTTCCCCCAAGCATGGTTGGACTTGGTTTTTGGGTGGGTGTTAGCCTTGGATTTTCGGACAAATTGATCTTGACTCCACTAGACCTATTTTCATGGGAATAAGCCTTATATTTCTAACCTTTTTCATATACAATCCCTGTTTAGTTGCTAGTATGCTTAAATTTTAGCGTAACACACTTTTCCCCAAGCATGGTTGAACTTGGTTTTGGGTGGGTGGGTGTTAGCTTTGGATTTTCGGACAAATTGATCTTGAGTCGACTAGACCTATTTTAATGGGTATCAGCCTTATATTTCTAACCTTGTTCATATCCAAGCACTTTTTAGTTGCTAGTAGGCTTCCATTTATGCGTAACACACTTTTACCCCAAGCATGGTTGAAGGTTTTTAGGTGGGAGTTAGCCTTGGATTTTCGGACAAATTGATCTTGACTCCACTAGACCTATTTTCATGGGTATCAGCCTTAT